>CAMZMU010000085.1:77377192-77822177 GCA_947311845.1 Poa pratensis
TCTACCATCCCATTGGCCTGTGGGTGTGCAACTGCAGCTACATCCAGCTTAATTCTCTTCTCGGCACAAAACCGAGCAAATTCTCCCACAGCAAAGTTGGTTCCATTATCTGTGATGATACTGTGTGGATAACCATATCTCAGAATTATGTCCTTCAAGAAAGTTACTGCTGTATGTCCATCACATTTCCGGATTGGCTTTACTCTATCCATTGGTGAATTTGTCCACCATCACCAGTATATGAGTCATGTTACCTCGGGCTGGCTTGAATTCTCCCACCATGTCAAGGCACCAAACAGCAAAAGGCCAAGTGATTGGAATTGTCTTGAGTGCCGAGGCTGGCATGTGAATCTTTTTTGCAAATCTCTGACATCCTTCACACTTTTCTGACTATGTCTTCAGCTTGTTGCAAAGCAGTGGGCCAGTAGAACCCATGCCTAAATACTTTGGCCACCAAGGCCTTGAGCAGGCATGATGTCCACACTCCCCTTGATGAATCTCTAGGAGCATTTCTTCTCCTTCTGCCGGTCAACACACCTCTGCAGCACTGTGGTTGTGCTTCTCTTGTATAACTCCTTATTGATGATGGTGTATGCTTTTGCTCTTCTCAACTTGCCTAGACTCGGTTCTATCATCCGGCAGGCTCCCATCAACAAGATATGTCATTATAGGTGCCCACTCCGGACAGGTCTTACAGGAAACACTGGCATATCTATATCCATTGGCTCAGCATCTACTGGCTCGTCCGACATTTCCTCGTCAGTCCCCGGGTTCTGCTTGGCAGTCCCCGAGTTATCCCCGACATAACCGACATCAACATCCATTGGAACTGCATCCGACTTTGGCATTGGCGGGATATAAATTGATTCGGATTCTGGCGATGGCTTAATGGACGGCTTTCTCAAATGCTCCAAAGCTATTCCGGGTGGAATTGGATCTCTGGATGAACCGAGTTTGGATAGTACATCGGCAGCTTCATTCTCTGCCCGAGGTATATGTGTGTACTCGCATCCTTCAAAAAATCCCGAAATTTTCTGTACATGAAATCGATATGATGCCATGTTGGCATCCACTGCATCCCAATTTCCCGAGGTTTGATGTATAACCAGAGCCGAATCACCGAAGCATCAATTCGGCGAATCCCACTTCCTTGGCCACATTAAGCCCATGGATCAGTGCCTCATACTCGGCTACATTATTGGATGCGGTGAAATGAATTTGCAGCACATATCTCAGTTGATCCTTCTTTGGTGAGGTAAGAACTACTCCGGCACCCAAACCAATTTTGTCTTGGATCCATCAAAATGCATTGTCCAGTAATTCGGGTCATGGGCTGGTGGCTCATATGCATCTCGGCCCAATCCACAAGGAAATCCGGCAGTGCCTGAGACTTGATGCATCTCTTCTTCATATTGTGGTGTAAGGGGATAACTCGATTGCCCATTTGGCAACTCGGCCATTGCATCTTTGCATCCGATGATCTCCGAGATAGGAGCTTCACATACCACCCTTATTGGATGCTCTTGAAAGTAGTGCTTCAATTTCTTGGCTGCCATATAGACACCATACACCATCTTCTGGTAATGAGGGTAATTTGCTTGGATGTCGATATCACCTCACTCAGATAATACACCGGCCTCTGCACGTTTTGCCATCTTCTTCCCGCTCCACCACTACTACACACTCACAACTCGGTTTGTGGCTGCAATATAGAGCAACATCGGCTCTTTGGGCAGTGGGGAAGCAAGTATCGGAGCAGTGACCAACATCTTTTTTAACTCGGCAAAGCCGCATTTGCCTGTGGAGTCCACACAAAGTTATTGGTTCTTTTCATCAATTGATACAAGGGCAAGGCCTTTTCTCCTAACCGGCTTACAAACCGGCTTAGGGACGCAAGACAACCAGTAAATTTTTGCACATCTTTAAGATTTTGAGGCAACCTCATATTTTCAATAGCTCGAATCTTTACCGGATTAGCTTCGATACCTCGGCTAGATACAAGGAAACCGAGTAATTTTCCTCTGCGGTACACCGAATGTACATTTATCCGGGTTAAGTTTCATCCGGTATTTTCTCAAATTTGCGAATGTTTCTCTTAGATCATCGATCAAGGTTGATTTCTCTTTAGTTTTTATGACTATGTCATCGACATACACCTGCACATTTTTTCCTATTTGATTCTGCAAACATTTTTGCATACACCTTTGATAAGTAGCACCGGCATTTCTCAAACCGAATGTCATGACACGATAGCAATAAGCCCCATACGGGGTGATAAATGCAGTTTTCATTTGATCATCCGGATTTAACGGTATCTGGTGAAAACCAGAATAAGCATCTACAAAGGATAACAGCTCACACCCGGCTGTGGAATCGATCACTTGATCTATCCGAGGCAACGGGAATGGATCCTTAGGACATGCTTTGTTCAGGTTCGTGTAATCAATACACACACGCCACACTTTGGCTACATTTGGGTCATCTTTTTTCTTCTCTACCAGGACCGGGTTAGACAACCAGTCCGGGTGCAGTACCTCCATGATGAATCCGGCTGCCAGTAGCCGGGTCAGCTCATCTTTATTCACTTGCCTTCTCTCGTCCGAAAGTCGCCGCATCGGCTGCTTCACGGGCTTCATCTCGGGCCTCACAAATAATGAGTGCTCAGCCAATTCCCTCGAACACCTTCCAGGTCATGATTCGACCATGCGAAGATGTCTCGGTTCTCACGGAGGAATTGGATGAGCTCGCCTTCCTATTTCTCCGTTAGCCCGCTCCCTATGACAGCCTAGCGCTCAGGGTGCTCCGGGTCAACAATGATCTTCTTGGTCTCCTTGGGCGCTTCAAACGCCGCATTTTGCTCCACGTGTGCCATTCCCGGCATGCGAGTTGCGCAGCTTGCCACGTGTGCCATTCCCGGCATGCCGAGTTGCGCAGCTTGAGCCATGGCCACCACTTGCTTCATTTTTTTTTTCTCAGCAGCTATGATCAGAGACTCGGCCAAGCTAGAGCCAGCCGAGGCACATTCAATGGAGCTCTTGTAGTTACCCGCAATGGTGATTACCATTCGGTCCTGGCAGCTTCATCTTCAGATAAGCCATGTGGGTGGATATCATGAACTTGGCCAGAGTTGGCCTGCCGAGCAGTGCATGGTATGGACTCTCAAGGTCCACTATCTCGAACAGGACAGTCTCGGTCCTGGAGTTCTCTTTGGTGCCGATACATACATCAATCCACATTTTACCCATTGGTGCACATGAGACACTAGTCACTATACCATGAAAAGTTGTGTCGGTTGGTAACAACATGTTGGCAGTGATACCCAACTTCACCATCGTGTCTCGGTACATGATATTGATACTGCTGCCATTGTCAATCAGAACCTTGCTGAATCTGACGTTCTGGTTGGGCCCAATGAATGTTGGGTCCACCACCAGAGCATAGCCTCCTGGGGTTGGCATGATCCGAGGGTGATCTTTTATCCCCCAGGTAATTTCCTGATCCGACCAGTGCATATATTTTGCACAGCCGGCATTACCGCATTGACCTCCATCTGGCGCCGCGCCCGACTCTTTTTGTCAGTTGCCTCGGTTACAAACACCACATAACTATGATGGCTTCATGGTACTCATTCTGGCGATTAGGGCCAGCATTGCCATAGTTGCCTCCGTGGTTCACCTAATTCACATCATTCGGTTCCCTCCTGTTATCATTCGGCCTTTGTTGCTGCTGTTGATTCGGCCGGTTCACCGGAGTGTTATTTGCTCCGGTTAGCGCAACGCGCTGCTGAGGTTTCGGCAGCGGCGGCCTCGGAGGACCTACCCTCAGATTTGCTCCGGATCCAGCTCCTTCCCTCAAGGTCCTATGGTACCAACTGCATTGCCGCGTCGAGTGATGTGCTGGCCCACGCTTATCATTAGTGTGGTATCTGCATGGTCCATCCAGCATTGCCTCATAAGTGGCAGGCAGTTGTGTGTCTTGGCCCCAGGGCTTCTTTCCCTCTTGGTTCTGGCTCCAAGGTGGGCCATTAATCTTCGGCCTTTGGCTGCTACCAGCATTCAGTTGCTCTTGATCTACTGCAGCAACCATGTTTGACCCGTACCGAAGATTCGACCGATCTTCCCTTCTCTTATGTCCAAAGTTCTAGCTATCATTAGGCCCGAACAGTCCGGATCTGCTGTTACCCGGTTCCCGACTTGGTTCAACCGTGTTGAGCAGAGGCTGCATTGGATCTCCAAGTGCATAACTGTCTGCAATTCGAATTGTCTCGGCTAACGTGGCCGGCATCTCTCTTTGTAACCTTTGCCACAGCATGGAGCCATGTCGGCATACCTGGGCAAACCATGAAATGGCCTGCGCCTCCACAACTCCTTCGCAGGAATTGCGCACTATACTCCACCGAGTTAAGTAGTCTCGATCAGTCTCATTCTGCCTCTGCACACACATAGCCAACTGCTGTGGGCGATTCGGCCTCTTGTATGTGCTAGAGAAGTTACTCACAAAGGCTTCCTCAAAATCCAGCCAGCAGTTGACACTGCCCTCACTCAGATTGTTCAACCAGATTCGGGCTGGTCCTTCCAACATCTGAGGTATGTATCTCACCGCCCACCGGCGGTTTCCTCCGGCCACATTTACTGCCGAAAGATAATCCGACAGCCAGTCCTCTGGCTTGGAGTTTCCATCATATGTTTTCGAACCTCGGGGCAACTGAAAGTGCGGCACCGATGGCTCCCCCATGATTCGGGGCCAAAGCATTTAGGTCCAGGTGGGCCCTGCTCTTCCAGTATCTCAGACCAATGGAGCCTGTCTAATTTGATGCGTGCATCACCCGGCGCCAACATGCGCGGTCCTAACCTGTCTCCCAGTGCATTGTCATATCTCTGATATCCGGCTCTCTCCAGAGCCGAATTGCCATCATCGTACCTGTTGTTCCTCTGGTCAACACCTTGCGGTTCCTGAACATGTGCAACATTCGGGTGTTGCTGACCATGATTTTGAATCGGATACCGAGGTGGTTGACCTCGGCCAGCTGGATTGGGATTCCCCTGACCCGGATTTCCCTGCGCCGGGTTGCTCCTAGCCCGGCCTGCACCGTTCTGCCCGGCCATCTGCTTTTCAGCATAGTCCGGGTTGTACGTCTGGATCGGCTTGTTCCTTCCCGAGTTTACACTCGGGTTACGATCTTTACTCGGGTGTGGCGAAGAAGCTTGTCCTTTGGACCTTTGACTGCCGGCCTTAGCCGAGTGTACAATCTGGGAACCCCCAGCCATGGTGTTGCCCTTCAAACACGCCTCATTCTGTCGGTTGGCTATGGCCACCAACTCATTCACTCTTGCTTGTTGCTTCTGGTAAGCTTCGCCGGTTAAACCGGCTAGCTCAGCTCTTGCTGCCTCCGCAGCTCTAAGGGTCTTCGCAGAGCTATAGTTTGGCTTTGCAGCCGTTACCCGAGTCGTACTTGACCCGGATCTACCATCTCTAGCCATCTCTACATTGAGGCCTTTGCCTATCTTTCGCACATCAGCCATGCGAGCAGCATCAAGGCCATGAGCCTTGTTATACTCACACATTGATCTATCAAACTCTTCTCTAGTCTTGGCCATTTCCAAGGCCTCAGCATGCAGGTCCTTGCGCTGCTGCTCTAATTCTTCCTCGGTCAGGGCTACACCCGTACCAGGTACTATGGGAACGGCGAGTCTTTCTATCACCTTATCCAGAGGAAGAGGCCTGACTGCGGACGTGCCGCCCTGCTCCCGGGTCACCCTCTCCAGGGGTGGCCTGGCCGTCCTAACTGATTTCTCCAGTCTCGGCATCATCCTCCAGACCAGCTCCAGTCGCAGTTCCGGTCACCATGACCTCTGCATGGCTCCCGGGGCGAGTGACGCGCCGACCGCGAGCCGCACAAAGAGCAGGAGGATCTTCTGCCTCCAGCACCGAGCGGGTACTTGCGGACGAGCTCGGTGGCGACGTAGGTGTGGAGGGAGCCGAAGGCGATGAGGCAGCCGTTGACTGGGAGAGGCCTGCCGCCGAAGCAACCTGCGTTGTCGCTGACGAAGTGCATGTCGCCGAGCTTGCACACCAACCCGCTGAGCACACGCTCGCCGGAGGTGGTGATGGAACCCGTCCGGATGAAGACTCCAGCCAGCGCCGCTGCTGGCCCCACGGTGGGCGCCAACCCGTCAGTTTTGCTTGACTACGAATATGCTTCAAAGATTCATGATCAGAATGTATAACAAATTCTTTAGGCCATAAATAATGTTGCCATGTTTCAAGTGTCCGAACAAGAGCATATAATTCTTTATCATAAGTAGAATAGTTCAGACTTGGCCCACTCAATTTTTCACTAAAGTAAGCAACAGGTTTTCCCTCTTTTAACAACACACCTCCCAAACCAAGTCCACTAGCATCACATTCAAGCTCAAACATCTTATTAAAATCAGGAAGTTGTAGCAAGGGAGCATGTGTTAACTTATCTTTCAACATCATAAACGCGTCCTGTTGTGCATCGCCCCACACAAAGGGCACATCCTTCTTTGTAAGCTCATTCAATGGCGCTGCGATGGAACCAAAATCTTTGACAAAGCGCCTATAGAACCCAGCGAGGCCAAGAAAGCTCCTCACTTGGGTGACCGCTGTAGGACACGGCCAACTCCAAATTGCCTCAATCTTTGCGGGATCAACTTCAATGCCCTGCGATGTAACAACATACCCAAGAAACGCAACTCGGTCGGTGCAAAACGTGCACTTCTCAAGGTTACCAAATAAACGTGCAACACACAAGCATCAAAACAACACACAAATGATTCAAATGATCCTCCAAAGATTTGCAGTATATGAGAATATCATCAAAATAAACCACAACAAATCGCCCAATGAAAGCACGCAAAACTTCGTTCATTAATCTCATGAAGGTACTAGGAGCATTAGTTAAACCGAAAGGCATGACTAACCACTCATATAAACCGAACTTAGTTTTAAATGATGTTTTCCATTCATCTCCTAATTTCATGCGAATTTGGTGGTAACCACTACGCAAATCAACCTTAGAAAACATGGTAGATGAAAGATCGAGGATGTCGCCAAGAGGGGGGTGAATAGGTGTTTTAAAATAATTACGGTTTAGGCTTGAATAAATGCGGAATAAAACTAGCGTTTAATTTATCAAGCACAAAACCTAAACAAGCTAGGTTCACCTATGTGCACCAACAACTTATGCTAAGCAAGATAACCACTAAGTGATAGCAAGATCGATAACTTCAAGCACAATGGCAATCACAAAGGTAAATGCATAAGTAAATGGTTTGGGTAAAGAAGTAACCGCAAAGTGGACACGCGGAGATGTTTCCCGTAATTCCTTCCCAATGGAAGTACGTCTACGTTGGAGGAGTGTGGAGCCACCTAGGCGCTCCAATAGCACGGATGTGCTCACTCTATTCTCCGTGAGCTTCACCCTCGAGGGATTGGCTCGTTCCACTATGAGGTCGACTTGAGGGCGTTGACCAAACCAATACACAAAGGTCGGGGAACTCCACAATGAGTTGGAGCCTCCCAACAATGTCCCGGAGCTTATCAACAAGATAAAGCTCCGAAACTCACAAAGGCCTCCTAGGGTTACAACTAACCCACGAGGCAACAAGGTCCACAAAGAGTAATAAGCTTCTCAAACTTCACCTCCACGTATCACCATGGAGAACTCAAACCGATGCACCGAATGCAAAGGCACACTACAAGAAATATGCTAACTAGTGACTTTTTTATTGTAACCAGGGAAAATTGTTCATAGATCTATGACCAATTGAAGCCAATTGCTCATACACTGCTCTGGAGGGTTTAAAGCTGAATCTATAGTGACCAATCTTGATTGAATGGTCATAGCCTGGTTAGATGAATTGGTCATAATCTAGTAGAGGAAAGTCAACTAAGCAGTCTTGCCTACATGTCACTGTTTAGGTGGCAGTTTCAGTTATGTGTCACTATTGCTTGAGAGACAACTCAGCTGTCTCGCCTACATGTTAGTGCTTAGATGTCATTTTCGCTTATGTGTCATCTGTCGATAAGCACACACATTGACTTGTTGACTAATCTAACCGGTCACTGGTGGTACCCGCAGATATGACAAATGGGACCAACTAACAACCTACCATGACATGTGGGCCCCGCACCACGATACCTGACATGTGGGTCCCACCCCACCCCAAATTACATGTAGGACCCACACCATACCCTTGACATGTGGCTCCCACGCCACCCAATGACATGTAGGGCCCACCCCATCTAACACGTGGGACCCACACCGCACACATGACATGTGGACCACGCTGACACATGTGACCCAACACTGACCTGACGAGCGGGACCCACCACAGAATCACACATGGCTGAAATGGTCAAAATAAATTATTCGTTGGCTGGGATTCGAACCCACGCCCTCCCGCGAGAGTTCCAACAGCGCATACGACCAGTAGGACAGCAACAGTTCGTGATGTATTTCCAACCGCGCCTTTATTAACTAATGCGTACATTTCATGGGTTTGGGCCTAGTTCGTCCAGGCCTTTATTCTGTTTTTTTTGTTTCACGTCTTGCTCCCTAATGGGCCAACGCGCATGTCGCTACCTCGGCTGGCCGGTGTGGCCACTGGCCCACCCGTCAGTTTGGGGCTAGGGTAGCCCATGTGTGAACTTTTCAGATTTTTCCAAATTTCAGAAATTGAATAAATTTTTGAAAATTCATTTAATCTTCTCTGTAAATCAGATATTTACAAACAATGTGCAAAAGTGTTCACAAAAATCTAATATAGCTATTTATATAACATTCATAAATATTGAAATAATTTAAACTAGGAATAGCTTAGAAAACAAATTGAATGGTAAAAACGGCTGACCGGACATAAAGTCTTAGCCAATGTTTCTAGACTATTAGGGAGTAGAGTGTAGGAATCTCGTAGATGGAACAACAATTTCTTCCGCCCAGATGGAGTAACCGTTGCATATAGGGGTTGAATTTGGCAAAACTTTTGGTATATCTCTGATGATATGGGTACTTTTTTATCTAATAATAATTTTTTCAAAGAATCATGAGCAAACTACGAAGCACTTATGGTTCAAATTTGACCTGCTTCCAATTGAATCAGCTGAAATTTGTCTTTTTCACGAGAGGTGGATGGAAACCTCCCTACACCCAAACGATTTGGTTATTTGTACATACCATGTAGTCTAATATTATTTTAATGTTGTGATCCAATTTTGCAACAAATATTCTGTAGGTCCTTCACAAAAAACCCCATTTTTTTCACCCTGAACAAAAAAAAAATGACTTTTTCGTGCAAAGAAAAAAAAAAGTTTCTTCGGCAACATTGTTCGCCACCCCAAGGTGCACGCTTTTGCAAAATATGAGATCATTGAAACAAACTATGCCATGAAAGTGGCCATAACATCCGTCATTTGCCCTTAAAGGTGTGAATCTTCGTACATGATAGCTCATTTTCGTGAACACTTTTTAAAATATGTGACGTATTCCAAGTTTATATTTGTTTCTAGATACTAGGACACATACAATGACACATCGCGAAGGATTTCCAATTTTTTGATATTTTTTGAATTTTTTATGCTGATTTCAAAATGCGGTCAAAACGACGGACATGACAGTTCATACATATAGGTGTCAAATCCTGCAAGAATTTTGGTATATCTCTGATGAAATATGCACTTTTGTATCTAAAACTTATTTTTTCAAAAAATCATGATCAAACTACGAAGCACTTGTAGTTCAAATTTGACTCGTTTCCAATTGAATCGGTAGAAATTTGTCTTTTTCACGAAAGGTGGATGAAAACCTCTATACACCGCAATGATTTGGTTATTTGTACATACCATGTAGTCTAATATTTTTTAAATGTTGTGATCCAATTTTGCAACAAATATTTGGTAGGTCCTTCACAAAAAACCCCATTTTTTGCACTCTGAAAATAAAAAATGACTTTTTCGTGCAAAGAAAAAAAAACTTTCTTCGGCAACATTGTTCGCCACTCCAAGGTGCACACTTTTGCAAAAGATGAGATCATTTAAACAAACTATGCCATGAAAGTGGCCGTAGTATCCGTCATTTGGCTTGAAAGGTGTGAATCTTCGTACATGATAGCTCATGTCTGTGAACACTTTTTAGAAATATTTGACGTATTCCAAGTTTATATTTATTTCTCGATACTAGGACACATACAATGACACATCGCGAAGGATTTCCAAAATTTTGATATTTTTTGAATTTTTATGCAATTTCAAAATGCGGTCAAAACGACGGATATGACCGTTCATACCTAGGTGTCAAATCCTGCAAGAATTTTGGTATATCTTTGATGAAATATGCACTTTTGTATCTAAAAAATATTTTTTCAAAAAATCATGATCAAACTACGAAGCACTTGTAGTTCAAATTTGACCCGCTTCCAATTGAATTGGCAGAAATATGTCTTTTTCACGAGAGGTGGATGGAAACCTCTACACACCCAACCATTTGGTTATTTCTACATAACATGTGGTATAATATTTTTATAAAATTTTATGATCCAATTTTGCAACAAATATTTGGTAGGTACTTCACAAATAACCCCACGTTTTGCACTCTGAAAATAAAAAATGACTTTTTCGTTCAAAGAAAATAAAAATTTCTTCGGCAACATTGTTCGCCACTCCAAGGTGCACGCTTTTGCAAAAGATGAGATCATTTAAAGAAACTATGCCATGAAAGTAGCCATAACATCCGTGAATTGCCTTGAAAGGTGTGAATCTTCGTACATGATAGCTCCTTTCAGCGAACACTTTTTAAAAATATTTGACGTATTCCCAGTTTATATTTTTTCTCGATACTAGGTCACATACAATGACACATCGCGAAGGATTCCCAATTTTTATTTTTTTTGAATTTCTGATGCCGATTTCAAAATACGGTCGAAACGACGCACATGACCGTTCATACCTTGGTGTCGAATCCTGCAAGAATCTTGGTATATATCTGATGAAATAGGTACTTTTGTATCTAAAAATAAATTTTTCAAAAAATCATGAGTAAACTACGAAGCACCTATAGTTCAAATTTGACCCGCTTCTAGTTGAATCAGTAGAAATCAAAAAATATGTCTTTGTTAAAAAAGAAAACTGGGCCAAATCTGGCACAACCTCTGATCTCCTCCTGGATCTTAGGCCCGTTGGACAGGGATTGGAGCACCGCGAGCCGTCCGATGCTGATCCGGCGGCCTGCACAGCGCGCTTCCGGTATATATCAGCGCGAAGCCGAAAACCCTAGGTGCTCTCTTCTTCTCTCCGTCTCTACATCGCCTCCGCCTCCATCCCCTTCCTCTCTCGCCACGGCCTCGATTCTCGAAACCCTAGCGCCCACCACTCCTCTCCCCTTGCTTCCTGTCCGGCTTTCCCGAGTTCCCCATTTCGAACGCCGCGACGCCAAATGGCCTGGAGGCCGCGGAGGTTTCACCGCCGCCTCGGATCTAGCATCCCTGCGATGGTCGACCACAGCAGCGGCGTTGCCACTAACTTCTGGCGCTTCGATGCCTTGCTCCCCCGGCCCCGCCTTCGTATCCTACCGCTTCGTGGTCGTCGGACTCGCGGCCTAGGTGGTCTGGCTCGTCTTGCCGACGCATCTGGCCTCGGGGTCGCCGGATCTCAAGGGCTCATTCCTTTCCACTTTGAATCCTTGATGTCATCGGTGGTGGATTGACCGATTTGTTCGTTGATGCAGGTCTCAGGTGCTCCGTTCGGGCCACCAGGTCGTCTACGTCGCCGCGCTCCGCTCCCGCACCACACGGAGATGCTCCAGATCTTCAAGGTTTGTTATCATCTTTATTCTACATTGTGTCTGTGCTGCAATCTCACTAAGTTCAGTCAACACTGTTATGATCAGACGTGCCATTCTATCCACTATTCATTGAGTTATGAAGTGCAGATCCTCTAGCTGAGCAATTAGATAGGTTAGTTGGACTATGAGATAGGTTATGTTGTCCTTGCTGAGTATAGTTGCTAGAATCTAGTATTGCCATACTAGAAAGGGAATTAAACATTTACTACACAGCTCAACTTGACTAGCCTCTGATTCTCCTTGTTTATATGAACACTTTAGTGTATCAAAATGAGGTGGCATCTATATGCCTTTTATACTCGTATGGTAATTCCTTTGTAATAGAGAAATCATAACTTGCTCAATAGGTTGTTATTTCCTTTTCGATGCTTGGTTATACCTTATTATTATTTATCTTACCCCGTTGTTGTTTCTGCGTGATTATAACAGTGAAACGCACAAATGATGAAACCTTCTTACTCATGTCCTTTTGGTTGTAATCAGATTGTTGCAGAGAGTTTGTTCGAGGGAGAGATCATGACCTTAGTCAGTTCAGGTTGTTGCACAGAGTTTGTCTGAGGAAGTGTAAGCTCAGCTTCACCAGAGGATTTGGGGCTGGCTACCTGAAGCAGGTACACACCAATCAAATGGTGTCTCTGTTTTGTTTTCTTGTTTGATCTCTAGGACATTGGTGATGAGTGTAGAGTGTAGACCTGCATGTGACAACTTCTTTATGGCATGGATCCCATCAATTAAACTGCTCATGTATATTTACTGTTATCCTGCGTGAAGTTGTGATGTTTTGTTCATACTCCAGCTTCGCAAAAAATTGCTTCTATCTTTGCCTACCTGTTTGTATTTATACTCCAGATTTCTCTACTTGTTTCATGAGTATCTTCTATGCGTTTGTTATCATGTTAATGCTTTGCCTACTCCTAGACCTTGATGCATTTGTTCCTTGTATATACAAATTGCAGTACGTTGATCTTTATTTACTTGACTCTTGATTGATTTTGTTGTAGTGAACTGAATTGTTCTCACTATTGTACAGGAGTACCTGATCGATGAAGATGTTGCTGCACTCGAAGATAGACAGTCTGGAGGAGGAAGGTGGCGGCACATGATCTGGAAGTGGAGGAGGAATATCTGGAGCAAACAACCCAATCTGACGAGTGGGACCAAGCATATGACGCAATCTTACGAGTTGGACAATTATTTTCTGTTCTGTAATCACAGATTGTGTATTTTCAGAGCTTCTAATCATAAAACTCCATGTGTTGTCTCTTGTCTGAATGAAATATTTGTTATTTACTTTCAATATGCTGGACCTGGTGTATTGGACCAGAGGCAAACTGAAATCTGACTAGTGGTACCAAGGAGAAATAGAACCTGAAAAATGGGACCAGTTAAAAAATAGAATCTGGCAAGTGGGACCCGTTTGAAATTTTAGCTGACAAGTGGGACCTGTTAGAAAAATAACCCGACAAGTGGGACCACTTCGAATTAAAATAAAACATAATTTATTCGCCTAAAAGGCCAAGGCCCAAAAAATGAACCATCAAAAGGGCCAAAAGCCTAGAATAGAAAGGCCCGAATTGTTGGGCTCAGCCCACGTAAAACACATAACTGGACTAGGCTGATTCTTCTATGTGACCATTTCAATTGGTCACAATTTTGCCACGTCAGTCATGCCACATCAGATTTGACGTGGCAAGGCTAGATAGTCAGTGACCAAAACAATTGGTCATAACACATATGACCTTCCATTTTAGTCATAAACATCTATGACGATTGCACACAAAAGGTCACGTAGTTCCGTTAGTGACCGCCAGCTTTCGACCAAGTGATTTTGGTCACAAAAAGGTCACAAATGAAATTACGTGACCATTCAGTGACCAATATGGAGGGTCACCAGTTAGCATATTTCTTGTAGTGGCAAGAACACACAAAGTGGTCAAAGTCCTTCACTCTCAAATCCCATCAAAGCAACTAATGCTATGGAGAAAGATGGGAGGAAGAGCAAGGAAAACAACAAATGAATCCCAAGATCTAGATCCAATATGCGCCCCTCACTTAGAGGAGAGATTGATTGGTGGAAAAATAGATCTAGATCTCCTCTCTCTTTTCCCTAAAAAGGAGCAAGAATCATTGGAGGGATTGAGAGATCTCAAAGCTTTGGAGGTCAACAATGGAGGAGGAGAGAGAGCACCAAAACTTGGGAAACATTGGGGAAGAAGACCCCTTAAATAGGTCCCCACCAAGTCCAACCATTGTAGACAGTTTTTCCTGCGCGAGCCGGATATTTCCGGCTTGGCCAGATATTTCCGGACCCCCGAAAAACGACTAAGTCCCCGAGAAAAACGCTACTGTACTCGGGGCACTCGGGCCGGATATTTGGCCGGAAATATCCGTGCGGCCGGATATTTCCGGCCAAATTTCCGCCCCTCGGAAAAGCTGCAGAAATACCGAAATCAAAACGACAATATCTTGAGCATCCGGACTCCGTTTTCGATGTTCTTTGCCTCATTGGAATCAAGACAACGAGCTCTTCAAGATTATACAGAGAAACATCATCGTTCAACAATGAATAAACCAAATGTGGAAAGGTTAAACCTCTTTATAAAAGTCAAATCGTTAAAACCTTCAATATTAAAAACGCAATAAGGGAGCTCGGAGTCTCCGGCCTCAGGGACCGGAGTCTCCGTGTAAGTGGACTGCAACGGCTAGAATTCTGGGAGGGTATAAATACCCCTCCACCTACCTCCAGCCACTTAGCTCGACCAGAATTGAAGTCCACCATTATTGCAAGCTCAAGAATCACTAGATCTCCCAATCCCTCCACCCAAACTCGTTGATCTTTGGAGGATTGAAGGAGAAGGCCCCGATCTACATCTTCACCAAGCCGTTTTTCATTTCCCCCTCATTCACTTGAGGAACACTTGCTAGGGTTTCCACTAGAAAAACCTAGCCCATTGTTGTACTTACTTGCTTGTCTTTGTGACAGATTGTAGCTGTTTGGGAGCCCCCAATCCTTTGTGGGTGTGCCCCAAATCGTTGTTGTAAAGGCTCCAGACTCCGCCTTGAAGGTTTTCGATAGTTGAAATGAACCAATCCTTTGTGGTGCGGTTCACCGGAGAAGAGGGTGAAGCCTTTGTGGCTGTTGAACCATTGTGTTGGTTCACACCTCTCCAACGAGACGTACTCCCCTAAAAAGGTGGAACTCGGGAATACATCCGTGTCCTCCGCGTGCTTTGACTTCGGTTACCTCTATCCTTGTTTACCGCCTTACTATATATCGTGCTTAGTTGTTAGCTTGTCATATAGTTAAATTCACCGTAGTTACATATCTAGAAAATTTACCTTTTGTGTCAAGCCTAATTTGAAAAAGACTAAAATTTGGAGTAGCACCTATTCACCCCCCTCTAGGTGTCATACCGATCCTTTCAGTTCTCCTATGAGCCCATATAGGTGAAGTGTTGTGCAGTCGACGTTCGCACAACACCATCATAGAATCACATAAAAAGATAAACACTAGACAAAATACTAACACATGTCATATATAAATCATT
This sequence comes from Poa pratensis, assembly GCA_947311845.1. Taxonomy (NCBI): domain Eukaryota; kingdom Viridiplantae; phylum Streptophyta; class Magnoliopsida; order Poales; family Poaceae; genus Poa; species Poa pratensis. The sequence goes on from CAMZMU010000085.1 coordinate 77,392,601, forward strand.
GCCAATTCATCATATGCCCACAGGAACATACGAGAACTACTCACAACGTGCAAACATGATAATATTCAGTGGCATAAATGGTACAACACATTCTGAAAATATAACTTCCCCTCCAAATAATGACAAGTACTCAATCACCAACATGAATAGGAGCACAAGACAAGTATCTAGGTTCACCAACTCTCAAACTACGAGGGGACGGAGTGGATCACGGAAATGATGATGAGATGGTGCTGGTCTTGGTGATGGTGATGATGTAGAGGCCTCCTCCCACGCCAAGGAGGAGAGGTGATGACGATGACGATGATTTCCCCCTTCTCCGGAGCTCTGGAGCAGGAGGATCTGATCCATCAGGAGTTTCGCCGCCGCCGCGGCCTCGGATGGACTTGGGAAAATTAGGGCGTAACTTTTCGGCGAGACGAAGGTGTGTTAAAAAGCCCCGAGGCTCTAGATGGTGGGCCCCACGCGGCCAAGGAATCTGGCCGCGTGCCCCCCCCTCTTTTGGGCCTCGTGGCTCTTCTTCCTTCGATCTTCTTCCCTCTGTTATTCTCCCCGATGAAAAACCAGCTGTGCAATTTTCCTTTTTCCATTTGGGTCCATGTAGCTCCTGAAACATTAAAAACAAGAAAAAGGAGGTTTTCTGCCTCCCATAAATTAAATACAAAAATAGGGATTTTCTATGAAAGTCCCATAAATCATCTAAAACATGTAAAAACAATGATATAACAGTGTCAATAACATTCTAATATGATAATATACCAGCAGGCGATGTAATACTGACAATTATCTTTGTACCAAATAGCATATTACAATGGTTAACCGTAGTTATAATTCTTCCAAGTGAAGTTGCCAGGGACCAGGGCTCATATTTTTACCTGCCATTTCAGATATATCTCGAATGCAGCACCAGATCTTCAGGCCTTCAGCCAAGCTAAAGCTGCGGGTAAAGAAGTATTTAAGGTTATCAAAAGAAAACCGGCGATAAGTTATGAATCAGATGGAATAATCTTAGACAATGTCACTGGAAATATTTAAATCAGAGAGGTGGATTTCACATATCCATCACGTGCCGACAACCCGATTCTTAAAGGTTTCTCGCTATCTATACCAGCAGGCAAAGTCGTGGCTCTTGTGGGGAGCAGCGGATGTGGGAAGAGCACTGTGATTTCTCTCATACAAAGGTTCTACGATTCTATATCAGGTAAGCTTCAAGGAGAGATTCATATCTTTTATGGGCTAAAGAGGTAACCTAGCCGTATAATAATAGGTTGATAGCAATTAGGAAGCGTGCGGCCTTAGGAGACAGAGGAAAAACTTAACGTATTAGGCAGTAATCATTTTAGTTAGGACGATACAGAGTTGCGGATAGTGTTTGTCTTTCGAGAAAAGTCGAGTTGTCTATATAAAGTATATGAATGGAATTAGCAAAGTTCTTTATTCTTCCCAGTCAGAGAAGAGCCCTGTCGCCTGTTGAGGGTGAGTGCCCTACCCCCTGTCATGAGACCTTTACCCTTCCCAAATAATCACCATGTGGATCAAGGTCAGTAACACTATCTCTGCACATATATTTATGCTCTTAATTTGATGTGCTTGGTTTATGTCCATGAATACTTGATTTTTTCTATAAAAAATTACATTACAACATGTGCGCGCTAGAGAAAGGAAGTGATTCATAGAGTAATCTTTCACTCCCCCCCCCCCCCCCCCCCCCCCCCCCCCCCCCATTAGTAAGATGATGTATCCGTGCATGTGACATAATTATTGATGGTCAAAACATTAAGGAACTTGATCTGAAGTCCTTGCGGAGAAATATAGGTTCAGTCTCTCAAGAACCGGCACTATTTTCTGGTACTATCATGGATAACTTGAGAATTGGTAAAATGGATGCAACTGATGAAGATATAGTTGAAGCAGCAAAAACAGCCAATGTGCACTCTTTCATATCCAAACTTCCAAACAAATGCTCGACTGAGGTAAGATTTCATATTCATGAAGCAAAGACTAATGAAAACTTCACAGATAACTCTATTTTTTATCATTATGAATCAGACAATTTCAAGTTCATGGCAGATATGTTAAATAGACTTACAAAATGCTGAGTCTGTTTTAACTTTTCAAGTTTGGCATCGAAAACGTCAAAAAAAAATTTGGCACCGGTATACAGCTTTTAGTTGTCCCTTAGGAAGTTCATTTACTACTAAGAAATTAAGCAAGACAACAGCAAATTGTTACATAAAAATTGCCCATTTTACAGAAAATAATAGTTACATACCACATCTATATAGCAGTAAGCACCATTCCTATGCTGTGTTGTGACTTGTGAATCACTTCAGGTAGGAGAAAGAGGCGTGCAACTATCAGGTGGTCAGAAACAGAGAATAGCAATTGCAAGGGCTATTCTAAAAGATCCTCCAATTCTTCTTCTTGATGAAGCCACAAGTGCACTTGATTCAGAATCGGAGAAGTTAGTTCAGCACGCTCTTGACAGAGCTATGCAAGGGAGGACAGTGATCTTGATTGCCCACAGAATGTCAACAGTAATAAATGCAGACAAGATTGTTGTTGTGGAGAATGGAAGAGTAGCACAATCTGGAACACACCAAGAATTGCAACGGGCGAGTATTTGTCGACGGTAAGGACCTCAGAAGCTACAACCTGAAGTTCTTGAGAAAGCAGATAGGACTTGTTCAGCAGGAGCCAATCTTGTTCAACCTGTCTATAAGAGAGAACATCAGCTACGGAAATGAAGGTGCTTCGGAAACAGAAATAGTGGAGGCTGCAATGGAGGCAAACATCCATGAGTTCATAAGCGGCCTGTCAAAAGGGTATGACACAGTGGTAGGGGACAAAGGAAGCCAACTTTCGGGAGGTCAGAAGCAAAGGATAGCTGTCGCAAGAACTATACTGAAGAATCCCGTCATACTTCTACTAGATGAGGCGACAAGCGCTCTAGATGGTGAATCTGAGAGGGTGGTGATGGACACCCTAGGTGCAAAGGGGTGGAAAAGCAAAGGTGAGCTTTCAAGCAAGATGACAAGTATCACAATTGCACACAGGCTGTCCACTGTCACAAACACAGATGTGATCGTCGTGATGGACAAAGGGGAGGTGGTAGAGACGGGTAGCCACGAAACATTGTTGGCAGCAACCAATGGTGTTTACTCAAGACTGTACCATATGCAAATCAACGGGGTAAAAGACTGATATTGCGATCGGTCTCTTTTATGGTGGCATCATTTTTCAAGCATTTGATGTCTGATGAAGACTAAAATGTAAATATAAAGTTGGACAGGTACAACATAAGTTGATTGTTGCAAATATGATTAACGCCACTGCATAAAAGTTGGCTATAGATAGCATCAAAATTCCAAGAAACGGTTTCAGTCATGAGTTCGTGAGGCACCAGAGAATAGTGTCAATGTACTATTGTCTAAAACTGCATTCACAGCACGAATGTGAGGGTCTAGGGGAAATAATTCTCCATCACGAGCTGTGACACCAGTGACAGGCAGCATAAGAATCGAATGATAGATTGAGTTGTTACTATGAGTCCAGTTTTTAGGCAATATGCAATGTATAGCTGAGCCGGTGCATATAATTATTCTCCTGTTTTTTCACCAACCCTGGCCTCGTAGGTTCCCTTCTAGTAGTACTTGAATAAAAAGGCCCTGGGAATCCTTGATTTTTTTTTTTGAGGAGAGGATCCGACACTTATATTCAGGAAACTCAGAGCATCTTACAAACAGGTCCAACTAAGAAAAGAAAATACAAAGAGACCCCTGCAAAATGCACAAAGCCCCCTGAGAGCCCTGAAAGACCACGAACGGATCCACCACCACGCTCCCGAGCACCTAGCCGACGCCGCCGTCGCCGTACCACCATCCGCCGGGGAGAGGCCACCACCACAAGATGTAGACGGCTGCAAGAGTCGTCCGCCGCCGCGCGACGGAACCTAGACTCGCTGAACGAGCACAGCCCCAGCAGCAGCTCCCGAGCACCACCCACCTACCCGCCGACGCAGCACCGCCCAGGTCCACCACCATCACCACCCCTCCGCCAGCAGACGCTACTCCCCTCGCCACCACGGCCGGCCGGAGCAGAGCCAACGGAGCAAACCACCTGCAACACCACCAGCAAAAACGGAACGCCCACCTCCACCTCCTTCTCCCCTCACCACCACGGTCGGCCGGAGAAGCGAAGATGGAGGAGAGCACACCCTGACGAGCACCAAGCAAGGCAGCAGATCCGCCCTTCCCCCACCGCCCGACGCCACCAAGGCGTCCAGATCGGACGGGAGAAGACCAAATCCGGGCCTCACCGCGCTTATTGAAGAGAGCTTCACCAGATCCCGCCGCCAGCCACCAACTCCACCTCAGAGAGACGACGACCGAGAGCTCTGGCCGCAAACCACCGCCGCGCGACGGCAAGCAAGCAGCTCGAAACGGCATATAGCCAAACAGCCACACGGGCAAAACTATAACTAATATAAACAAGGGCGCCGGGCACCCTCTCCACCCTCTACTCCGGCCGGCCGAGCCGCCGGAGAGGGAGAGGAGAGGGGCCGGAAAGCCACCGGCGACTCTCAAGGAGAAAGAAGGGGATAGAGACGGGAGGAGGAGGAGGAGGAGTGAGCCTGGCCAAGACAACTCGCCCTGGGAATCCTTGAGAAACATAAATCCCCAATTTTCCAACGAAAAACTCACTCGTACCATCTATTTCCCCTGAAGACACGCGTTTTGCTAATTTGCATATTTGAGTCTCAAGATTCCCAACGAAGTTGGACGCATTTGGTAAGTTAGTAATGCAGCTGGACGCCTGGACCAACGGCAAGAGCCTGAAAGTTATCACCACAAAATTCAAATATATGTCCATAGCCACGAGGATTTGGCCCTGACTAAGATTTCGCCTTGACATAAAAGTAAAACACATGGCAAACTAACGGAAAATCAGAGGAATCGCATATCCATGATTATTATGCGTCGAGAATCCAGAATTGTTAAAAATGACGCGATTGGACTCACCCGCTCCGGCGCGCCGCTTCTGGCTCCCTAGGCCTCGTTGTTGCCGCCACCTTCCTTGTCCGGAACTGCCCAGAGTGATCGCCGAAACGAATTTAATTCCTGCCGCGAGCGAAGCCGTCGGAGACGCATCCGGTGAGTGGCAGTTGGCGGCGGCGATGAGGGAGTGGTCATCGGCATTCTGTATGTCTGTTATCAGGGCAGCGGAACCTTTTGCACATAGCTCCTTTTTTGTTCATCCATTCTTCCTCGCGATTTTTTTTTCATTTGCGAACAGAAGGTGTCTACTGCTGGCCGTTGCATCTTAATCCAACGGTTTGAACTGAGTCCTGAAAGGATTAGCCGTGCAGTGCTCTACACGACTACACCGGACCAACTTTAAACTGAACTGCACTTGTTTACTCCAAGTGTTGTTTAGGGACGGGAAGAATGGGAACGAGAGGAGATTTGGTGAATACTCAATTCTCACAAATCACTACAAATATTTTTCCCCTAAAATAAACAAACATGGACTAGAGTTTTTATGTTAGGCAAAAAATGAGGTGGTTGGTAGGGATTTTTGGGGATTAGTCCCTCCCATTCCCTAAAATACACTATAAGTAAACAGAGTAGTGGGGATTTTCCGAGATCCGGGATAATCCCCTCTCATCCCTTAAAATACACTAGAGCTAAATAAGAAAAACTTTAAACTGAACTGCACTCTAAGAGAAACTTTAAACTAACCTGCAAGTTCAAACAAATATAGGGAAAAAATTATGCTCACATAGTCACATCGCTTTGAGGTGTCGTCGTACATTGCAGATACCAACAAAAAGTTGACAGAAAGTTAGAATGGTGTACCACATTATAGATCGAAATAAGACGAGATGATTCCGTTTGGAGCGCATGAGCTCAGGATCTATTGTGTTCGCAGCAAAGTGTAAAGATAGAAACACATGGTTTCGGTGTTATACATTGTTGAACCCTATTGAAGTTGGAAATCTACTAGAAGTAGCATCAAATGTGTTAGACATAATTTAGAAAAACAAAAATAATACATGTATATCGTAGTAGTACAGAGCGACCCTATATACATTGGTAAAAAAACCACTTCAGTGGCGGAAAAAAATGATCTGTTCCCCGAGCCTCGTAGCTGAAGTTGAAAATCCCTTTGACCATGGAGGTAAAGCCGATTCCAATGAAGTACCAACTCAGCAACAGTTTTCAACATTCTTCCAAACACAAAGCAGGAAGCTCTTCCATAATGGTTTTCAATTCTAATCCTTCACATTGTTCTGTTTTCATATTTACAAAACATATGTCTTTCACCACATCAATAATAGTTTACACACAAGAAAATCGCTCTATCGCTTCGCCGCATGTATCCCAACAGCAAATGTGTCCCACATGCTATTGATATTGAGTAACGATAAGAAAATAGGAGCATTGTTGGATTTGGTGGTAATGCTTGGACCCAAGAAGTAGGGGCTAGCCTAGGGATGAAAATTGTACAGATTATTTCGACCCGACCGGAAACTCACGGAAGATGATAGAGGCAAAGGTGTCCGATCTTTCGATGAGATGAGATACTACGATTTGGGTGGCGTCGATGTTGACGATCCGACTACAAACGTACGAGGACGTTGCGCCTTAGCAATCGCTACACCAACTCCGGGAGGTTATTGACAGCGTCGTAGCACAGTCGACCCAACCTTTCAGGTCTAGCTCCTGCAATCAATCGAGAACAAGCAAGAGCTAAGATTGGCAATCAAGATATTGCGAATAAAGATGAATGATTATATTGAAGTGGGGTTCCGAAAGGCGGTCTTGATCTGGTCGATCTGACACAGACGAAGTACGGCGAAGTTGCAACAATGGCTAACTTTCAACTAAACAAAACCCAAGTCTAAACGATGCCCTAGGGGCTGTATTTATAGGAGAAAAGAGGGGATTTTCGTCCAGCCTAGGTGGGCTGGGCCAAAAACCTTCCTAAGTCATTTTCTCCTATTAATACGGACTCTAAAAGTTGCCCATAAAGGGGATGACGAAAATACATGGGCCTGGCCCAAAAACAAGGTGACGCTGCACCATATAATACTATGGACGAAAATATGAAGTGTGATCTTGAAGTATTTCGTCCATGTCTCCATTTGTAGCGTCATCTCCACTCCTTGCATGCTTGCTGCCATCTCCATGAATCATCATGCTCCAATGCTTGTCCTCCTCTTCCTTGCTAGGTCCATTGTTCCTAAGAGTGACAAACATATCCGATTTAGGCAGTAGCATATTCTCATGTATATTTGGAATAGTTCCTAGGAACGAAAGTACCTGATAATTAAGTTGACGTGCACGAGCTCGAGTAATAGCTCCTTGTATAGTTGCAGGACTAATAGTTGTGACTGTAGGTGGGATGTCCTCATCATCCTCCCCTTCTTGAAGTGAAGTCGTCCTCGACACAAGCTTATCTTCTTCACCAAAGTAGGGCTTCAAATCTGCAATGTTAAACGTGGGACTAACCCCATAGTCTTCAGGAAGCTCAAGTTTATATGCATTGTCATTTATTTTTTTTGTAGCACCTTAAATGGACCAGCAGCTCGTGGCATCAATTTAGACTTGCGCAAATCAGGAAAATGATCTTTGCGCAAATGCAACCAAACAAGATCTCCCACATCAAATACAACATGCTTTCTCCCTTTATCCCCATATGTTTTATATTTAGCATTCATGCGTTCAATGTTCTCTTTAGTTGTTGCATGCAATTTTTTAATCAATTCAGCACGTTGTGTAGCATCATAATTATGTTGCACCGTAGATGGAAGAGGCAATAAATCAATAGGTGCACGAGGAACAAAACCATACACAGTCTCAAAAGGGCACATCTTAGTGGTAGAATGCAGCGAACAATTATAAGCAAATTCTATATGAGGCAAACACTCTTCCCATAATTTTAAATTTTTTTTCAGAACAGCCCTAAGCATGGTAGATAATGTTCTGTTGACAACTTCAGTTTGCCCATCAGTTTGGGGGTGACATGTAGTACTAAAAAGCAGCTTAGTCCCCAACTTAGCCCATAAAGATCTCCAAAAGTGACTTATAATTTAGAATCACAATCTGAAACAATAGTATTTGGCACACCATGCAAGCGAACAATTTCACGAAAGAATAAATCAGCAACATTAGGAGCATCATCGCTTTTATGACGTGGAATAAAGTGTGCCATTTTAGAAAATATGTCGACGACAACAAATATGCTATCCCTCCCCTTCATTGTTAGAGGTAAACCCAAAACAAAGTCCATGGATATGTCCTCCCACGGAACACTAGGTACAGGCAACGGCATATATAAACCATGAGGATTAAGTCGTGACTTAGCTTTTTGACAAGTAGTGCAGCGAGCGACAAAACGTTCAACATCCCGTCTCATCTTTGGCCAAAAGAAATGCGTAGCAAGTACATCCTCAGTCTTCTTGACGCCAAAGTGTCCCATTAATCCTCCTCCGTGCGCCTCCTGTAACAACAAAAGACGAACAGAGCTAGCTGGAATGCATAGCTTGTTAGCACGAAACACAAATCCATCACTAAGGACGAATTTGTTCCGTGTTCTACCATCCTTACAATTCTGCACCACATCTTGAAACTCAGCATCATGCATATACAAATCTTTGATGGTCTCCAACCCAAATATTTTGAAGTCAAGTTGTGAAAGCATAGTGTAACGACGAGACAAAGCATCAGCAATAACATTATCTTTACCCTTTTGTGTTTAATGACATAAGGAAAAGATTCAATAAATTCAACCCACTTAGCATGTCGACGATTGTCGTGGGGGTGTCACGGCAGATGCCATAGGTATGGCTAAGTGTGGGGCCGAAAGGACGCTGGAGGTATCCGGGGAGGGCTTGCACGCTGAGAAGCGCGCACGGACAAACATCGAACCAAGAACACACAAGAACACACACGTGATTTACCCAGGTTCGGGGCCCTCGTGAGGAGGTAACACCCCTACTCCTGCCTGCCTCTCGATGTATATGGGTGAAGCACCAGCACAAGTACAAGATCTGCTCCTTGAGCTGTATTCCTAAACTATGAACAATGGTAAGAGGTAGAAGATGAAGCTAAACACAAAGGGGGCAAGTGAGCTCTTTCTCCTTCCGTCCCTCACGCAGGAGGAGGTACAGGGGTACTTATAGCAGTCCAGGAGCCAACGGCTCTCTCCTCCACGGTGGCAGCACGGGCTCCTGCAGAGATCTCCGGGATTCCTGCAGGAGATCTGCGCCTCCGGGTTCTCGGGTCAGCTCTGTCATGACAGGACCCCTCCTGTCTTGTCCTAGCTTATCCGGGCTGTCCCATCCCGGGATGTCGGTCTGTCAGGCTCTGGGTTCCCCGGCCAGGCGTGCTCCTCTGCCAGGCCAGAAGACAAAAGCCATTGACTTCTTAACCGAGGTAAGTTTTCTTCTCTTCCTTAACCCGGCATGGATATGCCGGATTCTCCTCGTCCCTTTCCTGCACATAAGAAAGAACAAGAGCAGACCGACATTGGTATGTCGGTTAACATGACCCGGCCTAAGTGACCCGGTGGCCATGAGCCGGTTTGCAGTCACACCATGTCTCGGTCCCTCCGGGTCTTGGTTGACCCGGTTTGACCATGACCCGGTCCACTTTTTATAGCTCTTTATACCACAACTTACCCTACCCGGGGGTAGCCCCCGACATTAGTCCCCGAAGCTGGTGCGGTCCTACAGCCTCGGATGGAGGGCCACGCCAGGTTTAACAAAACGAACCAGATTAACTGCCTTTCCGGCTCAAGTATGCCTCGGTCTGGCCGAGTTTTACCGAGTCAAATCAATCAATATTATCCGAATTTCATCTTTGACTCGGTCCAACCGGAACTACGTGACTCTTCTCGACTCCACCGAGTTTTAATCTCGGTTTTCTTATCTCGGTCTGCCTCGATCTGTGCGTACGGCCGACCGCGCCTCTGCGTGCGCCGCGCACCGCACGTTGCACACGTCACACGTGTTGTGTTCGGTCACATCAGGCACAGCCTTTGACTGTACTTGACCACCCCGCGCGGCGCCTGGGTAACCGCGCCAATGATGGCGGACCCACCACTACGTCCATTAATGGACAGTTACCACGTCCAGATCATGCGCCTTCAGTTTTGGGCGCGGTTTGGGGGAACTGCTCCCACCGCTTCAGGAACCGCACACCTCCACGCCTATAAATTGGAGGAGGAGAGCACGAGGAACTCCTTCTTCTTCTTCCTCTGCTTCCCTCTCCACTGCACTAGCACTTCCGTCGCCGCCGCCGCGAAGAGCACTCCGCCCTGGCGCGACCTTGAAGACCTTTCGCCATCGCCGACGACCGGACTCGTCCGCGCCGCCGCCGCCGAACCCCTTCCTGCGGGATCTGCATTCCGGTATGGATCCCAAATCTCCATCTTCTTCTTGAGCCATTTCTAGTGTTCTTCCTCGCATGTTCTTCACGGTTCATCCCTTGGGTGTTCTAGCTCTCCAAATGCTAGTCCTGCTAGGTTTAGCCTTGTTTGCTCACAGATGACATTATTCAGATCTGTTTCTAGATCTTTCTCGCACGGATACGCGGACATGGCTCCTGATAGTTTCCTCCTTTTCTGCCCTAGACTCCTATTTTATTTTCTTTTTCACTCCTCGGTAGATTTTACTTGCCCACAGATTCATGCAAATTCATGTTTGTAACTTTTACCCAAATCACTTAACTCGACTTTCCAAATCACTCAACACTTATCTTCCGAATCATCCTTCCGGGTGACTCTACCTCGGTTTCCGAATTAAATAACTCGGTTCCCGTGCTCTACTCTTTAGGCAATTGCACGGCTCTTCCGGGTCATATGTCTCGGTTTCCGAGTAATTGCATCGTCTCTCCGAGTCACTTGTTCCGACTCTGGATTTATAACTCCGAATTACTTATCTCGGTTGTAATTGTACTTTTTTGCAGGTTCTGATCCTGAGATGTCAGGCCGCAGTACTCCCGACCCGGCCGAGTCATTGGCTGCACGAGGTGGCTGGGAGGGATCTGATGTAGAGCAAGATGACCTCGACTGGCTGCTCAAGACCCGGCGTATTACGGCCGAGGTCATATGCCGGCGTCCTGGATCGGAACTCGAACCGGTCCTTGAATCGGGTGAACGGGTGGTCTTTCTTGCGCATTTTCAGCGCGGGTTTGGACTCCCAGCTAGCCCCTTCTTTCGGGACTTTCTCGCTACTTCGGTCTACAACCTCACCATCTCCCCGCCAACGCCATCACATCTCTCTCAGCTTTTACTTCCTTCATGGAGGGGTACCTCGGCCTCTGGCCCACTGTTGCCGCCTGGGCCAAGTATTTCCGCCTCCGGAAGCAAACCATCCCAAACAAGGAGGAGATCGTGAAGGAGATGACCGCATGCGGAGCGGCTAGCATCACTCCGAGGAAACACTCCCCCTTTCCCCGGATCACTGGCTTAGAATCTTGCCGGAAGTGGCAAAGGTCCTTTTTCTACGTCAAGAGCCCAGAAGGGCGGGATGTTCTCAATCTGCCGGAGTTCAACATCGCTCCCCCCACAGCCGAGTTAAACTGGAATTATGACCCGCAGGACAGCATCCCTGAGGTCCAACTGATCCACCAAACCCTTGAGGGTCTGCTGGAAAAGAAGTTCTGTGCAGACGACCTCTTGAGGACTTTCACCATTCGCCGAGTCAACCTCTTCAGTATCGTGTGCACAAGATTTGCCACATGAGTGGCGTGCTGGACCCTACCCGGGTCAGCACCCATGATCTCACCCATCCTCAGGTTAGGAGACGGGTTAAGGCCATCGCCCAGACCGACATGGAGGACGACTGGCAATGGGGTGTAGAGCCATTTGAGCGATCCCGGCTTCCTCCTCCGGTTAGTTTGTCACCTTTGAATCGACATAGTTCTGCCTCCCGAGGCTACTTTTATCTCGGTAATGCACCTTAAGTCTAATCCGAATCTACTTTGCTTTTCTTGCAGCTGTTTACTCGACAAGCCACCGAAGATGGGGACTTGAAGACCAGGAAATGGACAAAAGATCGCCGCCCGCGACCTGAGAGACTGAAGACCCGGACAACGAGGATTTTATGCCGGTTCCTCGAGCCAAGGCTTCTACCTCGGGTAAGCCATCCGCCCGTGTCTTCGTTCAAGACTTGTCCGACGACGAAGATGATGATTGTCAAATCCTAGATCCCATTGATGCTATTCCTATTTCATGGTCTGCACCTCGTGCTACAGCCAATCCGGGTGCGCAAGGCACATCTCGGAAACGCGCCGGTGCGTCCGGGTCAGCGGCTCCTCCGGCTAAGAAAGCCAAGAAGGTCGTTATCAAGCGCAAGGCCAAGGTCCTACCAACCAGCAAGGGGTAAGATAAACTTCGTATAACTTTCTTGCTTTCCTTCTTTCCTTATTTCCTTTAACCGATGTTAATCTCATCCGAATTAACATTTTTCCTTGGTTTATGCAGCGATCCCATCACCACAGAGCAAACCCATACTTCTATTCTTTCTCCTATTCCTTCATCGCCACCTCGGGCGGACAACACCGGGATTAGCAGTTCCGGAGGAGCAATCCCTTCCCCGGTGCGCGCCAGCTCAACCGACATTCCGCCACCGAATCTTGATTCGGATCTGGGAGGAGACCAAGGTCCCGAGCAAACCTCGGCTCCGGGTCAAGACCAAACTCCCCTCTCTCCTCTTAAGGATTTGGAGACAAAGCGAGGTAAGACTCCAATTGAGACCTCGTCTAAGTTGGAGCCTCGACCCTCACCCCAGAAGCACACCAAGCAACAGCAACAGTTGAAACAACAGCAGAAGCAGCAGCAGAAACAGCAGAAGGAGAAGCCGCAGCAGCAGAAGGAGAAGGACCAGCAACAGCAACAGGAAAAACAGCAAAGGCTGCAGCAGGAGAAGCAGCAGAAGCTGCAGCAAGACAAGTCTCGGAAGCAGCAGCAGCCCCCAGCGCCGGTCCATACTCCGGTACCACCGCCTCCAAGTGTGCCAACTCAACAAGCCTCTGGCCAACCTTCAACTGCCCAGCAAACAAATTACTGTGACTCCAACAGCCAACCGGGCGTACCAAGACCTTTCCGAGATGATCTCCCGCCCCCGGGTCAACAGCCATGTTCTTCCGAGTCTCCGCACTCCGAGTGATAAGAGCCTCGGCTCGGTCGGACAGTACGTGATGGATTGGAACGCCGCGGACCCGAGTGAAGTTTCTTCTACCCCGGCAAATCCACACCCGGTTGGCCCCGGCCTGGTTGCACAATCCCTACACTCCATGCAGGTCTCGGCCCTTCAGGCTAGCAGGGTTGTCGAGGTAAATCTTTCGGAACTTAGCACTTGCTCTAAAATGATCAATAGTCACACCATCCACAGTCCCCGAGATTCGGGCTGAGTAACTGATACTCGTCCGAGTAATAGGTAACTCGGCGCGAATCTTCAAAAACTTGATCATTTTAATTTAACTTGTTGAAAATACTTGGATGCCCAGTCCCCGAGTCTCATGTCGAGTTTACCCGGCATGAGCTTACATTAAACTCGGACAAGCAGTCCCCGAGTTTCATGTCTAGCTGACTCGGTATGACCTTTGATCAATCTCGGGCTTCAGTCCCCGAGATTCTTTTTACCCATCGCTAACATCTTTCCTTCTGGCAGGATTGCACCAATACTCGGAGCCGGATCTTCAAGAACTTAGCCTTGGAGCACCGATCGCTCAAGCTCTCCTTCCAGAACCAGCAGGAGGAAATGAAGAAGAAGGAAACTGAGCACAAGCGTGCTCTTAAGGAAGAACAATCCGAGGTGACTCGGCTCAAGCGGGATCTTGACCGGGTCGAGAAAGAAGACGGAGCTAAAAAGGAGAGGAACACGCTGAAGGCAGCTCTGGAGAAGCGTGCCGCTAATGACCAGAAGATTCAGCGCACATTACTGCATGCGAGGCTAAGGCTACCAAAGCTTCAGAAGAGTCGGATGCCCTCAAACAAATGCTGCCAAGTGGCTGGCTGAGCTCACCAGGCTTAATGCCGAAATGGACAGTAAGTTCTCCGAATATATCCTTTTGTTTATATTCTTTACATGAAACTTTGTGTCGGTGTCTCATTTGATTCGGTGTCAGCCTATTTGCTCTCAGAACACTTTGAGCACTGCCAAGCTGCAGCAGCCAACACTGTGAAGAAGGCCCGAGCTAAGAGGGCCGAGGCATCTGGAGCTCCGCTACCCGAGGCTTGGGACATCGAGGATCACTTGATCGCACTCCAAGCTCGCATTTCTCCTTTGAAGAGCATCGGCGTCGAGCTTCTTAATGCCAGTATCCGAGCCTACAATGTCTTGTGGCCCGAATCTCCCAGTGTCAAGACCATTGCCGAATTATCCGCATGCTTGCAGCAAACCGAGTCTCGGTTAAGGGAATGGAGGTCTTCTTCTGCTCGTGCCGGGGCCGATGCAGCCTTGCTCTTTGTGATGTCTTGGTATGAGAAAATTAACCTCGACGGCTTGCGTACTCTGCGCGATGGCTCCCTATGGGCTACTGACCCGGCTTAATTGCGAGGCGTGGAGAAGCTGCTACCTTCATGGCCAGGTTTGCCAACACTCGGTCTGTTGAACCTGGTGTGGTTTACTCGGATGATGAGGAGGAAGAAGAAGAAGTCAATGCTGAAGATGACTCTGAGCAAGAATATGGTGACTCTGACTCCGAGTCTTCCACTCCCGATGACTCGGCTAAGACTGCGAAACCGTCTGCTGCCGAGATTTCCAAAGAGCCAGCGGTTGACCCGGCCAAGCAAAGTGCTACCGATATCTCTTGAAGACAATGTCTGATCTTATCGATGCATCGGCAAGCAGCAAGATTACCCCAACTGCCCCCGATCTGCTACTCCTCCGACCAAAGTTACTCCTGCAACCGAGGTTCCTCCTTCAACCAAGGTTGCTCCCTCATCCGGGTCTGTCCCTGAAACCGAGGCTGCTCCTTCGACCGAGGTTCCTCCTTCCACCGAGGCTCCTGCGTCATCCGGGTCTGCTCCTGCAACCAAGCTGCTCCTTCCTCCGAAGCCGCTGCTTAACTTACATGAATTCAAACTGTTAAATCCCCGGAATGCCGGGTGCAGATGTAATATACATTTTAAGTTCCTCCGAGACTATTTTTATTTTGCTTAATTCGAACAAGACGAGGTTTATGTTGGATCAATTTAAACCGAGTCCCCGAGTTTATTTTCTTGTTCACTATACTTGTCAATCTTTGCTCTTGTCTACCATTTAGGCGTTCGACAGTCGAGTCACAAGATAGGAATTATAGCATACAATACTTCATAACATTCGAGTTGGGGTTTAAAGTCATCCGACATAAACAAATATGAAAAACAGGGTTAGTAAACAAGCTATGCCGAATCATTTTGGCCGAGTCTCCGAGTTCATTTTCATGTTCACTACGAACCATCACCTCAGCTCTTGACTGCCTTTTTTGGCGTTTGTCAGTCGAGTCACAAGATCACAATAAGATAGCATACAGTACTTTGAACTTTGAGGCAAGGCTTCAAATCATTCGGCATAGGAAAAACACAAATGAAAAAACAACAGATGACACAAGCATATAGACGAGGCAGTCCCCGAGTTTTTGATTCGGGTGCCGACATTTCATTCATATAGAAACCGAGATACATACACTGCACCCTTTATGAGTAAAAGGGTCGGAGTAGAGCTATATTCCATGGACGTTTGGTTTCCTCTCCGGATTTGTCCATCCTGTGCTTCATCGGTTCCTGTGCATCTATAAGATAGTATGAATCATTGTGCAGAGCCTTGCTCACGATGAACGGTCCCTCCCATGGAGGTGTCAACTTATGTCGGCCTGCAGTGCGTTGCACCAGCCTCAGTACCAAATCTCCCTCTTGGAACACCCGAGGGCTGATCTTCCGGCTATGATAGCGTCGGAGATTTTGCTGGTATATTGCTGACCGAGATAAGGCCAGCTCTCGTGCCTCTTCAAGTAGGTCAACACCATCTTCCCGGGCTTCTTTTGCCTCGGTTTCAGTGTACATTGCCACTCTTGGTGCATCATATTGTATGTCGGTTGGCAGAACAGCTTCTGCTCCATAAACCAAAAGAATGGTGTGTAGCCAGTCGATCGATTCGGTGTGGTCCTGAGACCCCATAATACTGCTGGGAGCTCATCTATCCAACAACCCGGAGTGCGTAACAATGGTGCAATTAACCGAGCCTTTATGCCATCTAGTACCAAGGCATTTGATCTTTCTACCATCCCATTGGCCTGTGGGTGTGCAACTGCAGCTACATCCAGCTTAATTCTCTTCTCGGCACAAAACCGAGCAAATTCTCCCACAGCAAAGTTGGTTCCATTATCTGTGATGATACTGTGTGGATAACCATATCTCAGAATTATGTCCTTCAAGAAAGTACTGCTGTATGTCCATCACATTTCCGGATTGGCTTTACCTCTATCCATTTGGTGAATTTGTCCACCATCACCAGTATATGAGTCATGTTACCTCGGGCTGGCTTGAATTCTCCCACCATGTCAAGGCACCAAACAGCAAAAGGCCAAGTGATTGGAATTGTCTTGAGTGCCGAGGCTGGCATGTGAATCTTTTTTGCAAATCTCTGACATCCTTCACATTTCTGACTATGTCTTCAGCTTGTTGCAAAGCAGTGGGCCAGTAGAACCCATGCCTAAATACTTTGGCCACCAAGGCCTTGAGCAGGCATGATGTCCACACTCCCCTTGATGAATCTCTAGGAGCATTTCTTCTCCTTCTGCCGGGTCAACACACCTCTGCAGCACTGTGGTTGTGCTTCTCTTGTAAGCTCCTTATTGATGATGGTGTATGCTTTTGCTCTTCTCAGTACTTGCCTAGACTCGGTTCTATCATCCGGCAGGCTCCCATCAACAAGATATGTCATTATAGGCTGTGCCCACTCCGGGACAGGTCTTACAGGAAACACTGGCATATCTATATCCATTGGCTCAGCATCTACCTGCTCGTCCGACATTTCCTCGTCAGTCCCCGGGTTCTGTTGGCAGTCCCCGAGTTATCCCCGACATAACCGACATCAACATCCATTGGAACTGCATCTGACTTTGGCATTGGCGGGATATAAATTGATTCGGATTCTGGCGATGGCTTAATGGATGGCTTTCTCAAATGCTCCAAAGCTATTCCGGGTGGAATTGGATCTCTGGATGAACCGAGTTTGGATAGTACATCGGCAGCTTCATTCTCTGCCCGAGGTATATGTGTGTACTCGCATCCTTCAAAAAATCCCGAAATTTTCTGTACATGAAATCGATATGATGCCATGTTGGCATCCACTGCATCCCAATTTCCCGAGGTTTGATGTATAACCAGAGCCGAATCACCGAAGCATTCAATTCGGCGAATCCCACTTCCTTGGCCACATTAAGCCCATGGATCAGTGCCTCATACTCGGCTACATTATTGGATGCGGTGAAATGAATTTGCAGCACATATCTCAGTTGATCTTCTTGGTGAGGTAAGAACTACTCCGGCACCCAAACCAATTTTGTCTTGGATCCATCAAAATGCATTGTCCAGTAATTCGGGTCATGGGCTGGTGGCTCATATTGCATCTCGGCCCAATCCACAAGGAAATCCGGCAGTGCCTGAGACTTGATTGCATCTCTTCTTCATATTGTGGAGTGTAAGGGGATAACTCGATTGCCCATTTGGCAACCGGCCATTGCATCTTTGCATCCGATGATCTCCGAGATAGGAGCTTCACATACCACCCTTATTGGATGCTCTTGAAAGTAGTGCTTCAATTTCTTGGCTGCCATATAGACACCATACACCATCTTCTGGTAATGAGGGTAATTTTGCTTGGATGTCGATATCACCTCACTCAGATAATACACCGGCCTCTGCACAGTTTTGCCATCTTCTTCCCGCTCCACCACTACTACAGCACTCACAACTCGGTTTGTGGCTGCAATATAGAGCAACATCGGCTCTTTGGGCAGTGGGGAAGCAAGTATCGGAGCAGTGACCAACATCTTTTTTAACTCGGCAAAAGCCGCATTTGCCTGTGGAGTCCACACAAAGTTATTGGTTCTTTTCATCAATTGATACAAGGGCAAGGCCTTTTCTCCTAACCGGCTTACAAACCGGCTTAGGGATGCAAGACAACCAGTAAATTTTTGCACATCTTTAAGATTTTGAGGCAACCTCATATTTTCAATAGCTCGAATCTTTACCGGATTAGCTTCGATACCTCGGCTAGATACAAGGAAACCGAGTAATTTTCCTGCGGTACACCGAATGTACATTTATCCGGGTTAAGTTTCATCCGGTATTTTCTCAAATTTGCGAATGTTTCTCTTAGATCATCGATCAAGGTTGATTTCTCTTTAGTTTTTATGACTATGTCATCGACATACACCTGCACATTTTTTCCTATTTGATTCTGCAAACATTTTTGCATACACCTTTGATAAGTAGCACCGGCATTTCTCAAACCGAATGTCATGACACGATAGCAATAAGCCCCATACGGGGTGATAAATGCAGTTTTCATTTGATCATCCGGATTTAACGGTATCTGGTGAAAACCAGAATAAGCATCTACAAAGGATAACAGCTCACACCCGGCTGTGGAATCGATCACTTGATCTATCCGAGGCAACGGGAATGGATCCTTAGGACATGCTTTGTTCAGGTTCGTGTAATCAATACACATACGCCACACTTTGGCTACATTTGGGTCATCTTTTTTCTTCTCTACCAGGACCGGGTTAGACAACCAGTCCGGGTGCAGTACCTCCATGATGAATCCGGCTGCCAGTAGCCGGGTCAGCTCATCTTGTATCACTTGCCTTCTCTCGTCCGAAAGTCGCCGCATCGGCTGCTTCACGGGCTTCATCTCGGGCCTCACAAATAATGAGTGCTCAGCCAATTCCCTCGGAACACCTTCCAGGTCATGATTCGACCATGCGAAGATGTCTCGGTTCTCACGGAGGAATTGGATGAGCTCGCCTTCCTATTTCTCCGTTAACCCGCTCCCTATGATAGCCTTGCGCTCAGGGTGCTCCGGGTCAACAATGATCTTCTTGGTCTCCTTGGGCGCTTCAAACGCCGCATTTTGCTCCACGTGTGCCATTCCCGGCATGCCGAGTTGCGCAGCTTGCCACGTGTGCCATTCCCGGCATGCCGAGTTGCGCAGCTTGAGCCATGGCCACCACTTGCTTCATTTTTTTTTCTCAGCAGCTATGATCAGAGACTCGGCCAAGCTAGAGCCAGCCGAGGCACATTCAATGGAGCTCTTGTAGTTACCCGCAATGGTGATGATACCATTCGGTCCTGGCAGCTTCATCTTCAGATAAGCCATGTGGGTGGATATCATGAACTTGGCCAGAGTTGGCCTGCCGAGCAGTGCATGGTATGGACTCTCAAGGTCCACTATCTCGAACAGGACAGTCTCGGTCCTGGAGTTCTCTTTGGTGCCGATACATACATCAATCCACATTTTACCCATTGGTGCACATGAGACACTAGTCACTATACCATGAAAAGTTGTGTCGGTTGGTAACAACATGTTGGCAGTGATACCCAACTTCACCATCGTGTCTCGGTACATGATATTGATACTGCTGCCATTGTCAATCAGAACCTTGCTGAATCTGACGTTCTGGTTGGGCCCAATGAATGTTGGGTCCACCACCAGAGCATAGCCTCCTGGGGTTGGCATGATCCGAGGGTGATCTTTTATCCCCCAGGTAATTTCCTGATCCGACCAGTGCATATATTTTGGCACAGCCGGCATTACCGCATTGACCTCCATCTGGCGCCGCGCCCGACTCTTTTTGTCAGTTGCCTCGGTTACAAACACCACATAACTATGATGGGCTTCATGGTACTCATTCTGGCGATTAGGGCCAGCATTGCCATAGTTGCCTCCGTGGTTCACCTAATTCACATCATTCGGTTCCCTCCTGTTATCATTCGGCCTTTGTTGCTGCTGTTGATTCGGCCGGTTCACCGGAGTGTTATTTGCTCCGGTTAGCGCAACGCGCTGCTGAGGTTTCGGCAGCGGCGGCCTCGGAGGACCTACCCTCAGATTTGCTCCGGATCCAGCTCCTTCCCTCAAGGTCCTATGGTACCAACTGCATTGCCGCGTCGAGTGATGTGCTGGCCCACGCTTATCATTAGTGTGGTATCTGCATGGTCCATCCAGCATTGCCTCATAAGTGGCAGGCAGTTGTGTGTCTTGGCCCCAGGGCTTCTTTCCCTCTTGGTTCTGGCTCCAAGGTGGGCCATTAATCTTCGGCCTTTGGCTGCTACCAGCATTCAGTTGCTCTTGATCTACTGCAGCAACCATGTTTGACCCGTACCGAAGATTCGACCGATCTTCCCTTCTCTTATGTCCAAAGTTCTAGCTATCATTAGGCCCGAACAGTCCGGATCTGCTGTTACCCGGGTTCCCTCGACTTGGTTCAACCGTGTTGAGCAGAGGCTGCATTGGATCTCCAAGTGCATAACTGTCTGCAATTCGAATTGTCTCGGCTAACGTGGCCGGCATCTCTCTTTGTAACCTTTGCCACAGCATGGAGCCATGTCGGCATACCTGGGCAAACCATGAAATGGCCTGCGCCTCCACAACTCCTTCGCAGGAATTGCGCACTATACTCCACCGAGTTAAGTAGTCTCGATCAGTCTCATTCTGCCTCTGCACACACATAGCCAACTGCTGTGGGCGATTCGGCCTCTTGTATGTGCTAGAGAAGTTACTCACAAAGGCTTCCTCAAAATCCAGCCAGCAGTTGACACTGCCCTCACTCAGATTGTTCAACCAGATTCGGGCTGGTCCTTCCAACATCTGAGGTATGTATCTCACCGCCCACCGGCGGTTTCCTCCGGCCACATTTACTGCCGAAAGATAATCCGACAGCCAGTCCTCTGGCTTGGAGTTTCCATCATATGTTTTCGAACCTCGGGGCAACTGAAAGTGCGGCACCGATGGCTCCCCCATGATTCGGGGCCAAAGCATTTAGGTCCAGGTGGGCCCTGCTCTTCCAGTATCTCAGACCAATGGAGCCTGTCTAATTTGATGCGTGCATCACCCGGCGCCAACATGCGCGGTCCTAACCTGTCTCCCAGTGCATTGTCATATCTCTGATATCCGGCTCTCTCCAGAGCCGAATTGCCATCATCGTACCTGTTGTTCCTCTGGTCAACACCTTGCGGTTCCTGAACATGTGCAACATTCGGGTGTTGCTGACCATGATTTTGAATCGGATACCGAGGTGGTTGACCTCGGCCAGCTGGATTGGGATTCCCCTGACCCGGATTTCCCTGCGCCGGGTTGCTCCTAGCCCGGCCTGCACCGTTCTGCCCGGCCATCTGCTTTTCAGCATAGTCCGGGTTGTACGTCTGGATCGGCTTGTTCCTTCCCGAGTTTACACTCGGGTTACGATCTTTACTCGGGTGTGGCGAAGAAGCTTGTCCTTTGGACCTTTGACTGCCGGCCTTAGCCGAGTGTACAATCTGGGAACCCCCAGCCATGGTGTTGCCCTTCAAACACGCCTCATTCTGTCGGTTGGCTATGGCCACCAACTCATTCACTCTTGCTTGTTGCTTCTGGTAAGCTTCGCCGGTTAAACCGGCTAGCTCAGCTCTTGCTGCCTCCGCAGCTCTAAGGGTCTTCGCAGGAGAGCTATAGTTTGGCTTTGCAGCCGTTACCCGAGTCGTACTTGACCCGGATCTACCATCTCTAGCCATCTCTACATTGAGGCCTTTGCCTATCTTTCGCACATCAGCCATGCGAGCAGCATCAAGGCCATGAGCCTTGTTATACTCACACATTGATCTATCAAACTCTTCTCTAGTCTTGGCCATTTCCAAGGCCTCAGCATGCAGGTCCTTGCGCTGCTGCTCTAATTCTTCCTCGGTCAGGGCTACACCCGTACCAGGTACTATGGGAACGGCGAGTCTTTCTATCACCTTATCCAGAGGAAGAGGCCTGACTGCGGACGTGCCGCCCTGCTCCCGGGTCACCCTCTCCAGGGGTGGCCTGGCCGTCCTAACTGATTTCTCCGGAGTCTCGGCATCATCCTCCAGACCAGCTCCAGTCGCAGTTCCGGTCACCATGACCTCTGCATGGCTCCCGGGGCGAGTGACGCGCCGACCGCGAGCCGCACAAAGAGCAGGAGGATCTTCTGCCTCCAGCACCCGAGCGGGGTACTTGCGGACGAGCTCGGTGGCGACGTAGGTGTGGAGGGAGCCGAAGGCGATGAGGCAGCCGTTGACTGGGAGAGGCCTGCCGCCGAAGCAACCTGCGTTGTCGCTGACGAAGTGCATGTCGCCGAGCTTGCACACCAACCCGCTGAGCACACGCTTGCCGGAGGTGGTGATGGAACCCGTCCGGATGAAGACTCCAGCCAGCGCCGCTGCTGGCCCCACGGTGGGCGCCAACCCGTCAGTTTTGCTTGACTACGAATATGCTTCAAAGATTCATGATCAGAATGTATAACAAATTCTTTAGGCCATAAATAATGTTGCCATGTTTCAAGTGTCCGAACAAGAGCATATAATTCTTTATCATAAGTAGAATAGTTCAGACTTGGCCCACTCAATTTTTCACTAAAGTAAGCAACAGGTTTTCCCTCTTTTAACAACACACCTCCCAAACCAAGTCCACTAGCATCACATTCAAGCTCAAACATCTTATTAAAATCAGGAAGTTGTAGCAAGGGAGCATGTGTTAACTTATCTTTCAACATCATAAACGCGTCCTGTTGTGCATCGCCCCACACAAAGGGCACATCCTTCTTTGTAAGCTCATTCAATGGCGCTGCGATGGAACCAAAATCTTTGACAAAGCGCCTATAGAACCCAGCGAGGCCAAGAAAGCTCCTCACTTGGGTGACCGCTGTAGGACACGGCCAACTCCAAATTGCCTCAATCTTTGCGGGATCAACTTCAATGCCCTGCGATGTAACAACATACCCAAGAAACGCAACTCGGTCGGTGCAAAACGTGCACTTCTCAAGGTTACCAAATAAACGTGCAACACACAAAGCATCAAAAACAACACACAAATGATTCAAATGATCCTCCAAAGATTTGCAGTATATGAGAATATCATCAAAATAAACCACAACAAATCGCCCAATGAAAGCACGCAAAACTTCGTTCATTAATCTCATGAAGGTACTAGGAGCATTAGTTAAACCGAAAGGCATGACTAACCACTCATATAAACCGAACTTAGTTTTAAATGATGTTTTCCATTCATCTCCTAATTTCATGCGAATTTGGTGGTAACCACTACGCAAATCAACCTTAGAAAACATGGTAGATGAAAGATCGAGGATGTCGCCAAGAGGGGGGTGAATAGGTGTTTTAAAATAATTACGGTTTAGGCTTGAATAAATGCGGAATAAAACTAGCGTTTAATTTATCAAGCACAAAACCTAAACAAGCTAGGTTCACCTATGTGCACCAACAACTTATGCTAAGCAAGATAACCACTAAGTGATAGCAAGATCGATAACTTCAAGCACAATGGCAATCACAAAGGTAAATGCATAAGTAAATGGTTTGGGTAAAGAAGTAACCGCAAAGTGGACACGCGGAGATGTTTCCCGTAATTCCTTCCCAATGGAAGTACGTCTACGTTGGAGGAGTGTGGAGCCACCTAGGCGCTCCAATAGCACGGATGTGCTCACTCTATTCTCCGTGAGCTTCACCCTCGAGGGATTGGCTCGTTCCACTATGAGGTCGACTTGAGGGCGTTGACCAAACCAATACACAAAGGTCGGGGAACTCCACAATGAGTTGGAGCCTCCCAACAATGTCCCGGAGCTTATCAACAAGATAAAGCTCCGAAACTCACAAAGGCCTCCTAGGGTTACAACTAACCCACGAGGCAACAAGGTCCACAAAGAGTAATAAGCTTCTCAAACTTCACCTCCACGTATCACCATGGAGAACTCAAACCGATGCACCGAATGCAAAGGCACACTACAAGAAATATGCTAACTAGTGACTTTTTTATTGTAACCAGGGAAAATTGTTCATAGATCTATGACCAATTGAAGCCACTTGCTCATACACTGCTCTGGAGGGTTTAAAGCTGAATCTATAGTGACCAATCTTGATTGAATGGTCATAGCCTGGTTAGATGAATTGGTCATAATCTAGTAGAGGAAAGTCAACTAAGCAGTCTTGCCTACATGTCACTGTTTAGGTGGCAGTTTCAGTTATGTGTCACTATTGCTTGAGAGACAACTCAGCTGTCTCGCCTACATGTTAGTGCTTAGATGTCATTTTCGCTTATGTGTCATCTGTCGATAAGCACACACATTGACTTGTTGACTAATCTAACCGGTCACTGGTGGTACCCGCAGATATGACAAATGGGACCAACTAACAACCTACCATGACATGTGGGCCCCGCACCACGATACCTGACATGTGGGTCCCACCCCACCCCAAATTACATGTAGGACCCACACCATACCCTTGACATGTGGCTCCCACGCCACCCAATGACATGTAGGGCCCACCCCATCTAACACGTGGGACCCACACCGCACACATGACATGTGGACCACGCTGACACATGTGACCCAACACTGACCTGACGAGCGGGACCCACCACAGAATCACACATGGCTGAAATGGTCAAAATAAATTATTCGTTGGCTGGGATTCGAACCCACGCCCTCCCGCGAGAGTTCCAACAGCGCATACGACCAGTAGGACAGCAACAGTTCGTGATGTATTTCCAACCGCGCCTTTATTAACTAATGCGTACATTTCATGGGTTTGGGCCTAGTTCGTCCAGGCCTTTATTCTGTTTTTTTTTTGTTTCACGTCTTGCTCCCTAATGGGCCAACGGCGCATGTCGCTACCTCGGCTGGCCGGTGTGGCCACTGGCCCACCCGTCAGTTTGGGGCTAGGGTAGCCCATGTGTGAACTTTTCAGATTTTTCCAAATTTCAGAAATTGAATAAATTTTTGAAAATTCATTTAATCTTCTCTGTAAATCAGATATTTACAAACAATGTGCAAAAGTGTTCACAAAAATCTAATATAGCTATTTATATAACATTCATAAATATTGAAATAATTTAAACTAGGAATAGCTTAGAAAACAAATTGAATGGTAAAAACGGCTGACCGGACATAAAGTCTTAGCCAATGTTTCTAGACTATTAGGGAGTAGAGTGTAGGAATCTCGTAGATGGAACAACAATTTCTTCCGCCCAGATGGAGTAACCGTTGCATATAGGGGTTGAATTTGGCAAAACTTTTGGTATATCTCTGATGATATGGGTACTTTTTTATCTAATAATAATTTTTTCAAAGAATCATGAGCAAACTACGAAGCACTTATGGTTCAAATTTGACCTGCTTCCAATTGAATCAGCTGAAATTTGTCTTTTTCACGAGAGGTGGATGGAAACCTCCCTACACCCAAACGATTTGGTTATTTGTACATACCATGTAGTCTAATATTATTTTAATGTTGTGATCCAATTTTGCAACAAATATTCTGTAGGTCCTTCACAAAAAACCCCATTTTTTTCACCCTGAACAAAAAAAAAATGACTTTTTCGTGCAAAGAAAAAAAAAGTTTCTTCGGCAACATTGTTCGCCACCCCAAGGTGCACGCTTTTGCAAAATATGAGATCATTGAAACAAACTATGCCATGAAAGTGGCCATAACATCCGTCATTTGCCCTTAAAGGTGTGAATCTTCGTACATGATAGCTCATTTTCGTGAACACTTTTTAAAATATGTGACGTATTCCAAGTTTATATTTGTTTCTAGATACTAGGACACATACAATGACACATCGCGAAGGATTTCCAATTTTTTGATATTTTTTGAATTTTTTATGCTGATTTCAAAATGCGGTCAAAACGACGGACATGACAGTTCATACATATAGGTGTCAAATCCTGCAAGAATTTTGGTATATCTCTGATGAAATATGCACTTTTGTATCTAAAACTTATTTTTTCAAAAAATCATGATCAAACTACGAAGCACTTGTAGTTCAAATTTGACTCGTTTCCAATTGAATCGGTAGAAATTTGTCTTTTTCACGAAAGGTGGATGAAAACCTCTATACACCGCAATGATTTGGTTATTTGTACATACCATGTAGTCTAATATTTTTTAAATGTTGTGATCCAATTTTGCAACAAATATTTGGTAGGTCCTTCACAAAAAACCCCATTTTTTGCACTCTGAAAATAAAAAATGACTTTTTCGTGCAAAGAAAAAAAAACTTTCTTCGGCAACATTGTTCGCCACTCCAAGGTGCACACTTTTGCAAAAGATGAGATCATTTAAACAAACTATGCCATGAAAGTGGCCGTAGTATCCGTCAT
Organism: Poa pratensis; assembly: GCA_947311845.1. NCBI lineage: Eukaryota > Viridiplantae > Streptophyta > Magnoliopsida > Poales > Poaceae > Poa > Poa pratensis. Next base: position 77,418,994 of record CAMZMU010000085.1, read on the forward strand.
TTGGCTTGAAAGGTGTGAATCTTCGTACATGATAGCTCATGTCTGTGAACACTTTTTAGAAATATTTGACGTATTCCAAGTTTATATTTATTTCTCGATACTAGGACACATACAATGACACATCGCGAAGGATTTCCAAAATTTTGATATTTTTGGAATTTTTATGCAAATTTCAAAATGCGGTCAAAACGACGGATATGACCGTTCATACCTAGGTGTCAAATCCTGCAAGAATTTTGGTATATCTTTGATGAAATATGCACTTTTGTATCTAAAAAATATTTTTTCAAAAAATCATGATCAAACTACGAAGCACTTGTAGTTCAAATTTGACCCGCTTCCAATTGAATTGGCAGAAATATGTCTTTTTCACGAGAGGTGGATGGAAACCTCTACACACCCAACCATTTGGTTATTTCTACATAACATGTGGTATAATATTTTTATAAAATTTTATGATCCAATTTTGCAACAAATATTTGGTAGGTACTTCACAAATAACCCCACGTTTTGCACTCTGAAAATAAAAAATGACTTTTTCGTTCAAAGAAAATAAAAATTTCTTCGGCAACATTGTTCGCCACTCCAAGGTGCACGCTTTTGCAAAAGATGAGATCATTTAAAGAAACTATGCCATGAAAGTAGCCATAACATCCGTGAATTGCCTTGAAAGGTGTGAATCTTCGTACATGATAGCTCCTTTCAGCGAACACTTTTTAAAAATATTTGACGTATTCCCAGTTTATATTTTTTCTCGATACTAGGTCACATACAATGACACATCGCGAAGGATTCCCAATTTTTATTTTTTTTGAATTTCTGATGCCGATTTCAAAATACGGTCGAAACGACGCACATGACCGTTCATACCTTGGTGTCGAATCCTGCAAGAATCTTGGTATATATCTGATGAAATAGGTACTTTTGTATCTAAAAATAAATTTTTCAAAAAATCATGAGTAAACTACGAAGCACCTATAGTTCAAATTTGACCCGCTTCTAGTTGAATCAGTAGAAATCAAAAAATATGTCTTTGTTAAAAAAGAAAACTGGGCCAAATCTGGCACAACCTCTGATCTCCTCCTGGATCTTAGGCCCGTTGGACAGGGATTGGAGCACCGCGAGCCGTCCGATGCTGATCCGGCGGCCTGCACAGCGCGCTTCCGGTATATATCAGCGCGAAGCCGAAAACCCTAGGTGCTCTCTTCTTCTCTCCGTCTCTACATCGCCTCCGCCTCCATCCCCTTCCTCTCTCGCCACGGCCTCGATTCTCGAAACCCTAGCGCCCACCACTCCTCTCCCCTTGCTTCCTGTCCGGCTTTCCCGAGTTCCCCATTTCGAACGCCGCGACGCCAAATGGCCTGGAGGCCGCGGAGGTTTCACCGCCGCCTCGGATCTAGCATCCCTGCGATGGTCGACCACAGCAGCGGCGTTGCCACTAACTTCTGGCGCTTCGATGCCTTGCTCCCCCGGCCCCGCCTTCGTATCCTACCGCTTCGTGGTCGTCGGACTCGCGGCCTAGGTGGTCTGGCTCGTCTTGCCGACGCATCTGGCCTCGGGGTCGCCGGATCTCAAGGGCTCATTCCTTTCCACTTTGAATCCTTGATGTCATCGGTGGTGGATTGACCGATTTGTTCGTTGATGCAGGTCTCAGGTGCTCCGTTCGGGCCACCAGGTCGTCTACGTCGCCGCGCTCCGCTCCCGCACCACACGGAGATGCTCCAGATCTTCAAGGTTTGTTATCATCTTTATTCTACATTGTGTCTGTGCTGCAATCTCACTAAGTTCAGTCAACACTGTTATGATCAGACGTGCCATTCTATCCACTATTCATTGAGTTATGAAGTGCAGATCCTCTAGCTGAGCAATTAGATAGGTTAGTTGGACTATGAGATAGGTTATGTTGTCCTTGCTGAGTATAGTTGCTAGAATCTAGTATTGCCATACTAGAAAGGGAATTAAACATTTACTACACAGCTCAACTTGACTAGCCTCTGATTCTCCTTGTTTATATGAACACTTTAGTGTATCAAAATGAGGTGGCATCTATATGCCTTTTATACTCGTATGGTAATTCCTTTGTAATAGAGAAATCATAACTTGCTCAATAGGTTGTTATTTCCTTTTCGATGCTTGGTTATACCTTATTATTATTTATCTTACCCCGTTGTTGTTTCTGCGTGATTATAACAGTGAAACGCACAAATGATGAAACCTTCTTACTCATGTCCTTTTGGTTGTAATCAGATTGTTGCAGAGAGTTTGTTCGAGGGAGAGATCATGACCTTAGTCAGTTCAGGTTGTTGCACAGAGTTTGTCTGAGGAAGTGTAAGCTCAGCTTCACCAGAGGATTTGGGGCTGGCTACCTGAAGCAGGTACACACCAATCAAATGGTGTCTCTGTTTTGTTTTCTTGTTTGATCTCTAGGACATTGGTGATGAGTGTAGAGTGTAGACCTGCATGTGACAACTTCTTTATGGCATGGATCCCATCAATTAAACTGCTCATGTATATTTACTATTATCCTGCGTGAAGTTGTGATGTTTTGTTCATACTCCAGCTTCGCAAAAAATTGCTTCTATCTTTGCCTACCTGTTTGTATTTATACTCCAGATTTCTCTACTTGTTTCATGAGTATCTTCTATGCGTTTGTTATCATGTTAATGCTTTGCCTACTCCTAGACCTTGATGCATTTGTTCCTTGTATATACAAATTGCAGTACGTTGATCTTTATTTACTTGACTCTTGATTGATTTTGTTGTAGTGAACTGAATTGTTCTCACTATTGTACAGGAGTACCTGATCGATGAAGATGTTGCTGCACTCGAGGATAGACAGTCTGGAGGAGGAAGGTGGCGGCACATGATCTGGAAGTGGAGGAGGAATATCTGGAGCAAACAACCCAATCTGACGAGTGGGACCAAGCATATGACGCAATCTTACGAGTTGGACAATTATTTTCTGTTCTGTAATCACAGATTGTGTATTTTCAGAGCTTCTAATCATAAAACTCCATGTGTTGTCTCTTGTCTGAATGAAATATTTGTTATTTACTTTCAATATGCTGGACCTGGTGTATTGGACCAGAGGCAAACTGAAATCTGACTAGTGGTACCAAGGAGAAATAGAACCTGAAAAATGGGACCAGTTAAAAAATAGAATCTGGCAAGTGGGACCCGTTTGAAATTTTAGCTGACAAGTGGGACCTGTTAGAAAAATAACCCGACAAGTGGGACCACTTCGAATTAAAATAAAACATAATTTATTCGCCTAAAAGGCCAAGGCCCAAAAAATGAACCATCAAAAGGGCCAAAAGCCTAGAATAGAAAGGCCCGAATTGTTGGGCTCAGCCCACGTAAAACACATAACTGGACTAGGCTGATTCTTCTATGTGACCATTTCAATTGGTCACAATTTTGCCACGTCAGTCATGCCACATCAGATTTGACGTGGCAAGGCTAGATAGTCAGTGACCAAAACAATTGGTCATAACACATATGACCTTCCATTTTAGTCATAAACATCTATGACGATTGCACACAAAAGGTCACGTAGTTCCGTTAGTGACCGCCAGCTTTCGACCAAGTGATTTTGGTCACAAAAAGGTCACAAATGAAATTACGTGACCATTCAGTGACCAATATGGAGGGTCACCAGTTAGCATATTTCTTGTAGTGGCAAGAACACACAAAGTGGTCAAAGTCCTTCACTCTCAAATCCCATCAAAGCAACTAATGCTATGGAGAAAGATGGGAGGAAGAGCAAGGAAAACAACAAATGAATCCCAAGATCTAGATCCAATATGCTCCCTCACTTAGAGGAGAGATTGATTGGTGGAAAAATAGATCTAGATCTCCTCTCTCTTTTCCCTAAAAAGGAGCAAGAATCATTGGAGGGATTGAGAGATCTCAAAGCTTTGGAGGTCAACAATGGAGGAGGAGAGAGAGCACCAAAACTTGGGAAACATTGGGGAAGAAGACCCCTTAAATAGGTCCCCACCAAGTCCAACCATTGTAGACAGTTTTTCCTGCGCGAGCCGGATATTTCCGGCTTGGCCAGATATTTCCGGACCCCCGAAAAACGACTAAGTCCCCGAGAAAAACGCTACTGTACTCGGGGCACTCGGGCCGGATATTTGGCCGGAAATATCCGGTGCGGCCGGATATTTCCGGCCAAATTTCCGCCCCTCGGAAAAGCTGCAGAAATACCGAAATCAAAACGACAATATCTTGAGCATCCGGACTCCGTTTTCGATGTTCTTTGCCTCATTGGAATCAAGACAACGAGCTCTTCAAGATTATACAGAGAAACATCATCGTTCAACAATGAATAAACCAAATGTGGAAAGGTTAAACCTCTTTATAAAAGTCAAATCGTTAAAACCTTCAATATTAAAAACGCAATAAGTTTTCCATACGAAATCCGTTTTTGATAAACTTGAGCTTGTCTTGAAGATCATGAGAAGCTCTAAAACCACACATGGAGGAAAGTCAAAGAAGAACCAAGAAAGAGAATGCCAAGTATGCAAAGGTTTGAGCTCTCTCCGAACGGTACGATCAAGTTACTCATTCGAGAGCCCCTCTTGAGAGTGTGACATCTATCCTATAATCCGGTCTTTTACTAACACCATGAGACCGGTAAAATAAAACCCTATAAATGTCATACCTTTGCCTTGCGCGATCCACTTGAGCTAGATGAAGACGATGTTGATCACCTCAAGTTGGATCACCTTTCTTGATTGCGCTCCGCTTGATAAAGACTCTTGAAATGCTCCCCCATACACAATATGAGAGAGCCACTTTTAGGCACATTTTCACTTGACCATTATCTTGATGACGACCACCGCTTGACGTCATCCATCATGGGCTAAATGAAATCTTTCGTTTGATGCAATCCCATGGAAAGATACCTAACCACATATAGATACTCCACACACATATATATTATGGGTTAGTTCACAAAGCTATATAGACAATTGCTTACCATTGGATCGTCTATATAGCTTTGTGTGTTGATCACTTGAATCCACTCTTTGCACTTAGCCTTGATCAACTTGTATCTTTCCTTCTCTCTTCACAAAGATGATGGTTTGAAGGTGAACATGAATATCAATGCCATCATATTCTTCAAGACATGCTTGTAATGTGCTCAACTCTACACATGACCATTGTCACGCCCCGAGACCCGGCCCGATAGAACGACAGCCGCCGCGCGTCTATAGACCCGAAAGTCTATACACGTGAAAGGCTAGAGAAGTAGGAATAAACCAGCACAGTAGATCTCAAGCAGCTCTTTTAATCATTTTTACAAGATTATTACAAATAAAAAGAATAACTAGATTCTCTAGTCGTTTCCCACCCAACTGGTCCAGCCTACACCTCGGAGAACTTCGTCTTCCGCTGCGAACTCTGATACATACAAAAACATAGAAAGCAAGGGTGAGTACAACAAAAGTCATACTCAGCAAACAATCAAACACTTTCATATACTTTGTAAAATACACTAGGTTTTCGGAATACAGATAAATCCTTTGTGTGGTTAAGTTATTAATCACATTAAAAATCATGGTGCCACACATGAAAGTGAGTTTCCCTACCCGGAAATCACAGGGGTGAATATCCACGCTTTTACACTCTTAAGAGGGGTACTCCGACATCGACAGCCTCGTCCAGAACCGCACATGATTCCAGAACGAGCAGAGCCCTTTCACCCACCCGGACACCGGACACCCTGACCTACTCGATGTCGGTCGCTCCTACGGATCCATCACCGGCACTTTCCATTCAAGGGCCGCCCCTCGCGGAGAACTCAGACAGTCCCATACCTGTACTGTGACCGGTACAATACGATCACCTTCGTAGCACCAAGTTTACTTTATAAAGACGTTGTGTTCATTTGCATGTCAAATATACGTGCTAAGCCCGGCTCATATCGGTGGCTCCTACGGATCCATCACCGTAACGACGCCAGTGCAATAGCCCCGTATATCAACACAAAGCTCGTACCACTCAGGGTATCATGCATATTCACAGCAAAGCATATTTAACAAAATATACGAAAGATGCGAGAAGAGCTTGCCTCGGTTAAACCACGTCGTAGCTATCAAATAATACCACTCCAAAAGGTAGATAAATCCGCATAGGAGCTCATACTCCAAAAGGCCAAGGGAAATACGGCCAACAAAGATAATAGAGAGCCTCCAGTCGCCGCCTAGTCAAAGGATGTCACAGATCGCCTCCAGGATCAGCAGCATCGCTCTAGCTACCGACTAGTATCGGCATACAAAGATCATACGCCGCTACTCCAAAAGAATACCAATATGAAACCTGTGCGCCGGACTCCACTCGCCACCAGAATATACGACACCAGATCGCCTCCTCTGGTAGCTTGGATCAGTAGTATCATCCACACACAAAAGTATATGTGCAGACTATTTCCAGCAGCGTCTCCTTCTGTAATCCCATCTGCCGCTCTCTCGTCGTCTCTCTCGATGGATAATTGCTGGGAAGCGAGAAGAGTAGAGCAGCAGCAGCAGCAGCGCAGCCTATTTATAGTTGTTCGATGGATATGTGGAGCTAACCAAAATATCTAACCGCTTGACTGCCTGCTACGGAGTCCCAGCTAAAATATCTAGCCATCCTTAGCTTCTACGGCTCGTTGACCTGCTACGCGTACGACACGAGCGAGCTGACTCTCGTTTGCCCGAGCATGCAGAAGTCCACGCAAGATAATGGGATAAGGACATAAGGTAGCCTCTAGGACAAAGCCACGTTGACTCTTGCTTGCCTAATCCCTAACGTCATGCATGGTGAGGATCGACTATGCATGGACGTACAAGCAGCTCGATCAAAATGCATAATACTACTGGTCTAGCTAGCTTGGACATGCAAAAGTATACTATTTTTTTTTTAGAGGAAGGATCCAACCCATATATTAGAGAACTCAGCACAATTTACAAAGAAGTCCAGCAAGGAAAAGAAATTACAACGGGACCCTGGAAATTGCACGAAGCCCCCTGAGCTCCCTGAACGAACAACAATCGGATCCATCGGTCTTCTCCCAAGAGCCTAGACGGCACCGGCGCCGCCGTACCTCGATCCGCCGGAGAGGTAGCACCGCCACAAGTTGTAGTTGGCCGCATGAGCCGTCCGCCGCCACGCGACGAAGCTTGGACTCGCTGAACGCGCACAGCCACAGCGCGAGCTCTCCGGCACCGCCCATCTTCCAGCTGGCGCCACGCCATCTAGGTCCATCAACCACCGCACCGCCGCATCTCCAGCCGCTGCTCCCCACGCCACCATGGCCAGCTGAAGCAGAGACAACGACGACGCAAACCACCAGACCCACCTGCACCAAAAACGAAGCAACGACCACCGCCGGCTCCTCTCCTCGCCGCCACGGCCGGCCAGAGGAGCACGGACAGAAGACCGCGCCCGACACAGCACCTCCACAGCCTCCCCGGCGACGACGCCGGAACGGGGAAAGGAGGGGGAGGACGAAGAAGCCCTATACACCGGCGCCACCGCCACCGTCTTCGAGGACGCCATCCGGGCACGCACACCTAGCTAAACCTAGGACCTACGACACGCACAGACGGATCCAAGGCTCCCCCCCCCCCCACCTCGCGGCGCCAAGACGGCGGCCAGAGGCAGAGGGGAGCAGCAGATCGCCGGCGAGACTCTAGATCAAGCGGTCGCCTCTTTTCCGCCCTGAGGGCACTGTAGCGATAGCTAACAATTCCCCTGTCACTTCTCGTGCCCATTGCAAAAGTATACTAGTTCACGAGAACTTGCACAAACAAGCAGAGATCAACTCCTCTATTTATTCTATTGCATGCCTAAATTAAAAGCTAGCTAGAAGTAGCAAAACCAAAATATTTAGAAATTAATTTTCAGCATCTTTAATAAAATAATAACCTGAAAAAATCAGGGTATTACAACCATTCTTCATATAAACCTTTTAGTGAGATCTTGGTCATCTCATAATCTTCTAGAGTCCAGCACATGAACTCCAACCTTTTCCTTTGGACAAGATCTAAGGATATATCAATGCAAACATTAATCCATAAGGATTGTCATTAAATACCAAAACCACACATGGGGCACCATGCTCTTTCAATCTCCCCCATTTTGGTAATTGATGACAATCCCTTTTACGAGGGTTTATATAATGAATTAAGTAACCATGCAAAGGAGTAAGCAACTATGCATGAGCAATAAGTGGCAAATGCTTAAGAACGAAATCAAAGCATAAAACCAAAATCCCTTAAACCCTCTAAACTTCTTCCCCATTGGCGTCCATTGCCGAAATGGGTGAAATTTTTAGAAGGCCAAAATAATAAGAGCTCCCCTATAAAGTATGCATTTCTCAAGATATGAGTGAAATCAAATGCACATATTCAATGACGAATATATGGAGGGGGGTCAAATTATATTGAGGATCCAAAGATTGCAAAAGGATGATATGGTGAAAAGGTTACCAACGAATGAACCATGCAATCAAAGATCTCAAATCCAATTGAACAAAAGATTTTATGATTTGAACAAAACAATGTTTCGAGAGAAAATAGAGGAGCTCCCCAATATCATGTACTATTTAGAAATTGTGTATTTGAGTACCACGTGCACAAAGATGGAATCATCACTCCCCCATAATCCTTTGAAACACAAAACATGTGCAAGAGAGAATGTATATAAAACAAGGCATAACACTTGCAACATTCATATGGTTGAGCATCAAATAGAAGTCCGACAAAATATCCAAATGCAAGAACATTTAAAAGATTTAGACTCAACCAAATGATGTATGTGACATAGCAAAGCCTTTTATAAGAGTACATCATAGGTGAGCATTGATCATCACCATAGTCTCAAAGGATTATAAGCAAGGAGCAAAGCATGTCATTTCAACAGACACACCCGACAAAAATGAGTGCACAAGATAAATTAAATAAGGCAAGCACTCATAAGGCAAATATTTTCCGGAGCCAAAGAGATGCAAAAAGAACATAAAAGAGGTGGACACTGATACGTCTCCAACGTATCTATAATTTCTGATGTTCCATGCTTATATTATGCCAATTGCTACATGTTTTATATACACTTTATATCATTTTATGCATTTTCTAGGACTAACCTATTAACAAGATGCCACAGTGCCAGTTCCTGTTTTCTGCTGTTTTTTGTTTCAGAAAAGTTGTTCTGGAAATATTCTCGGAATTGGACGAAACAAAAGCCAAAGTTCCTATTTCCTGACACATACACGAAGACCGAAGGAGAGACGAAGGGGGGCAGTGGGCCGCCCTCACCACGTGGCGGCGCGGTCCCACCTCCTGCCGCGCCGTGACGTGGTGAGGGGGCCACAGGCCTCCACCGAAGTTGCCCCTTCGCCTATAAATTGCCTTCCTCGGGAAAACCCTAAGACCCCGAGTCATATTCCACGAAAAGTTCCAGAGGCGCCGCCGCCGTCAACCCTAACTCGGGAGGGTTCTGAAGCTCTTCCCGGCACCCTACCGGAGAGGGGAATCATCACCGGAAGGCTCTACATCGCCATGCCTGCCTCCGGAGTGATGTGTGAGTAGTTCATCTTTGGACTATGGGTCCATAGCAGTAGCTAGATGGTTGTCTTCTCCTCTTGTGCCATCATGTTTAGATCTTGTGAGCTGCCTATCATGATCAAGATCATCTTATTGTAATGCTACATGTTGTGTTTGCTGGGATCCGATGAATATCGATACTATGTCAAGTTGAATACTGAATATTATGTCTATGTCTTTTATGATCTTGCATGCTCTCCGTTACTTGTTGATACTCTGGCCAAGTAGATGCTTGTGACTCCAAGAGGGAGTATTTATGCTAGATAGCGGGTTCAGTCTCCATTTAATCTGGGGGAGTGACAGCAACCCCTAAGGTTGTGGATGTGCTGTTGCTACTAGGGGTAACCTAATGATGCTTTGTCTAAGGATGAATGTGTTGTTTACATTATGCACTTTACTTAATGCAATTGTCTGTTGCTTGCAACTTAATACCGGAAGGGTGCGGACGCTAAGCTGAAGGTGGACTATTTAGGCACAGATGCATGCTGGATAGCGGTATGTGTACTTTGTCGTAATGCCCAAATGAATCTCATAGTAGACACCACAACTTGCACATGCATGTTATGCACTTATCAATATTGTCAATTGCCCAGCTGTAATTTGTTTACCCAGCATGTTGGTTATTTATTATGGAGAGACACCACTAGTGAACTGTGGACCCCGGTCCATTCTTTTACATCTGAAATACAACCTACTGCAATCATTGTTCTTTTTCATTCTCTGCAAACAAACATCATTTTCCACACTATACGTCTAATCCTTTGTTTTCAGCAAGCCGGTGAGATTGACAACCTCACTGTTAAGTTGGGGCAAAGTAGCTTGATTGTGTTGTGCAGGTTCCACGTTGGCACCGGAATCCCTGGTGTTGCGCCGCACTACACTCCTTCACCAACAACCTTCAGAAGTGACTTCGATCTCCTACTGGTCCGATTAAACCTTGGTTTCATACTGAGGGAAAACTTGCTGCACTCATCATACCTTCCTCTTGGGGTTCCCAACGAACGTGTGACTTTCGCGTCATCAGACACGAAGGAAATAGTATATCAATTTGCGATGTAACATTTCTCATGTCTATAGATTTCTAAGTAGATAACAATCATATGATATACATCCACAAAGAAACATGTACACACAAAATAGTTACTAAAGAGAAGAACATGATACCCAAGAGGAAGTCATATATATACACCATTAAGATCTTTTCTTAAAAGCATAGCACATAGCTCAAATTTATTTTAAAGGATATAAATAGACTTCAAACACAAACACATCAAAGGCATCACAAATATCCACAAGGGAAAAGTGATAGTTGGAATGCTTTGAAAAGGGAAACAAGTATCACAAGGAACAAAAGAAATCAAGCCAAGACGCAACCTACACAAGGTTGAATGCAAGAAATGTATGCATGAGGTAGATACTTGTTACCGAGATGGCATTGGTGATGTAAAATATTAGCAATCACGATCATCATAACTTGGCTTCAATTAGCACACGGTGAGAGCACCTTCCTTATGAATGAGACAAGGCATCAAATGCATCTCCGATGTACCTAAAACACAATTCAAGTACAAAATGGCCCCCAAACATATTGGGTCCGAAGTAGTTAGGAAACTACAATACATTGGACAAACTCCACATAAATATGTGCATATGGATATAAAAATCAACTTCATGCACATGTTAACCCATTTAGTATTAGGGGAGTTTACCCAAAATATTGGATCAAAGAAAGCAAACATGCCATAATATATACATGAAGTAAATATGCATGTCAAGACCTTCAAGAACCAAATGAAGACATAATTTGGACAAAATCTCTACTATATAATATAGCCAGAGGAGGTGTTGGTGTGTTTTTTAGTTTCCCATTGTACCCTTGCATACTAAAACATATTACATCATCTGCCACCGCATACCGGTTCGATTTTCTGTGTTAAAGCACGGCCTGGGGAGCGCGGCCAGGGTCGAAGGCGGGGCCCGCGTCGCCGTCGGCCACCATCCCGCGCTGCGGCCCCACCAACCGACGGCGTGCAGCCCTGCCCCGCGACCGAGCACTGCCGCCGCATCTTCCCCGCGCGCCGCCCAACTTCTCCGCCTCCGGCGGGACTCCACGCCGCCCAGCTTCTCCGTCTTGGGTCGGCCTCGATCCGCGCCGCCGGCCCGGTCTTCACGCACGCCTCCCGTTGCCTGCTTCCGCGCCGCCCTGCTTCTTCGTCTCCGGCGGGCCTCCGCGCCGCCCCGGCTTCTCCGCCTCCAGCCTTCCCGCGCGCCTCCCAGGCGTCTCCGCCGCCGGACCGGCCTTCATGCGCGCCTCCCGTTGCCTGCTCAGTCTTCTCTCGCGCCGCACGCCGCCGGTCGGTTTCCCTGTCGTCGAAGGTTCATTCGATCCGCCACCAGTGCCCTGCGCGCGCTGACGCCCGGAATGGCTCCGCGCACTGCTGCCGGTGCCCTCCGCTACCGCCGGTGCCCACCATGCGCCTTCGCGTCCGTTTCTCCTGCCCAGCACTCAATGGCATTTCTGTTCCAAATCGCGCCTCGTTTAGTTTCTCCTGCCTCCTCGCCTCGTTCAGTTTCGGTTCCAAATCGCTAGACTGAACGATCCTCTGCTGCCGGCTCAAATCACTGATGAAACAGGAGCGCACGGACGCCAGGCCAAGCAGCAACAATGGAGAAAGAAGCAGAGGGATTTGTTGCCCTGTGTTGGCTTCGCAGTGATTATCTGTGCTATTTGTCCCAAAGTTGAGAAATTGAGGCATGTCCATTTGCATACGTAAGCATAGAGCAGTACAGGCATGAATTATGACGTTCAAAGCTCTTCTCTCCAATTCGTCAGCCACAGGGTCAACTTCCGCGGGATGCTCTCTGATTTTTCCTTCTTATGATCTCTCTGAGGTCCTCACGTATTTCGTTCAAGGAAGTACATCTATTTTATTCCCCTCAATGGAGCATCGAAGCAGGTAAATGGGGTGACCCCAAGGGGCTCTCTCCTTCGTTTGGATTCGTGGCCGTCGGATCGAGGAGTTGTGGCGCGATCTGGAGCGTCCGTTCGCGGTAGCAGCAACAGTGATTTCCTCCACCGTCGTGGTGTGTGTTTGAGGGGTCACTGACTGTGGGGCCAGAGCGTCGCCGGTCCCTCGCCGGTCCCGCTCGACAGGGGCACACCGCGTCGTGCCCTCGGTGCGCGTCTCCTTGCTCAGTCCGCTCCTGCGCGGCCATTTTGCAGAAAAACGCCCGCAAAGGACCGTTTTGCAAATCTAGAAAACGACAGGGGCGTCCGTGCAAAAACGCCAGCACAGCCCCCATCTCCTCTTCCTCTCGTGCTCCTCCTGCCCTTCTCCCTCCCTGGCGAGCCGCCGCCGCCGGCCGCTCCCCGGCGAGCCGCCGCCTCCAGCTCGAGCCAGCGCCCCGCCTCCTCTCCTCCTGCTGTGATCCGCCCCACGACCCGTCCCTGTTTGGCGCCATTTCTCTTCCCCACCAGCTGCTCCGCTCCCGGCTCCCGCGTCTCCTCCTTCCCCCTCCCTTAGCGCCGCTGCTCCCCGCAGCTTCTCCTCTACAGTAGCCATCGGTGAGCGGCGAAGGGGTCGCCGACGGCGGAAGGAGCGCCGCGCCTGGCGGCCACACCAGCTCCACTTCTTCAAATCCCCACCGATCTACGCCGTCGTCTGCATCCCTTCGACGTCACCGTCGTCCTCAACGCAAGAAGGCAACGCAGGCGGTTGACTATCAGGTTACTCTCTCTCACTGCCGCCAGGGTTTGGGTCCTTCCTCGCGTCCGCTCGTCCGTGGAGATGCGGATGAGACGGTACAGCGTTGTGTCACTGTGTGAGGCAGCGCTTGCAGCTGCAGGTCGAGATAATGGAGAATAGGAAGGTTCAGGTACACAATCCGCTGGATTCCCTCATCCACGACCTGCGTCAGTTCAATCTGCTAGGTTCCTTCGTCCACGGCTGTTCAATCCGCTAGGTTCCTGCATCAGTTCAATCCTCTAGGTTCCTGCATCAGTTCAATCCGCTAGGTTCAGGTTCAGGCTCATGCTAATATTTGGTCTCCTTCCATCTGTTCATTTTCAGTTCTGGAATCAGATTATCACTACACCTGCTTCTTGAAAAGACTTGGCACACAAGGGCAGGCCAACGTGGAAGGGAACTCAGCCCAGCCGTGTACATGGTGCATCTCTCTTCCCAATTTACAGAGGGGTTCTATTTTGTTTAAGTAGATTTAATTAATTTGCTCTCTTAGTGGATATTAATTTTGGTAAAAAATGTGCATGATTAACTGTTTCTGTCAAAATATATATGAGCATCTGGCTTTCTAGGCATTGCAATTTGCTTAACTTTGTTTGCAGCTTAAATTTAGATAACTGTGTCATAACTATATATGGACATAATCTTGCTCAACTAGCGTGTCTTCTGATGTCAATTTGCTGCTGCATAAGACCCACCAATGTCTTCATGTATTGTGACAGATATTAGTGATGTTCTCTGTATCATGCTCGTGTGATATAACTAAATTGATCTATACTGACTATGATATTACTAAATCTGATTTTGTTAATACAGGTGAGAAGATTATCATTTGTTTTGGGAAGGTGCGGTTTAGAAGTTTGACAACAATGCATGTAACCGTCTCTTTCACTTCTCTTCTTTTCATGTTTGTTTGTGGAGATTATATTTTTATCTGTACCTATATGTTGTTTGATGAAAATCCTAGCAAGCTAAAGGGGAAGAGTAGTCCATTAAATCTTTATGCTCGCTTACCTAATATAAAACTTTTGAATGTTTATGCTCAGCTGCCTACTTTTTTTTTCTGAAATTTCCAACTAGAGATGACTTACCTATTGAATATACTACTTCACTCAATTCTGTGACGTTGCAATTGGCCTAACAAAATTGCTCCCTAAACATGACAACTTCGGTGTGGTAGACAGTAACCTCCTCAGCTTGATTATGAATATGGTTCACTATGTTTGGAAATAACTCATGCATTCCTAATTAAGCGAATCATGTAATGGTGCTGGTGCACATGAAACAACTCTTGATGCTTTATGTGTTTCAGTATGGATTCTTGGTTCCTATTAATTTACAGACTATATTGTTGTGCATAACTTCAGGTATCATGTTGTAGCAGATTCTGGCAGCTCCATTTGAGAGGGGAGAGACACCAAGGCAGAATGAAAAGGTATATGCTCTATATTACTTATCAGAACCACATCCTCGGTTGTGCCAATCATGGTCATGTTTCTCAGCTTTTCATTTTTTAAACTTTACATCAATATTGTCGTCAAGACGTGAAATTATTCTTATGGTGTCAACACTTAATAATTAAGTGTCATGAAGATATCGTTTTAAGAACCAAAATTCCAGACTTAGCATCAATATTGTTGTCAACACGAGCAATTACATATATTCAGATGTTGAGGTGTAACCCCAAATGCTTGTGCTTGGATGACATGGGGTTCTTATGCCGTCAGTGACAATAACTAACAAAGTTGTTGGCTGCGTGCTACTGGTGTGTTCTCATCCTGTCAACCCCACTAGATACTTCATATCTGTTGAAAAGTAATGTTTCTATTTTAGGATGTTGAGGAGATCATATGTTATGGCCGAGCTTAACTAAATCAACGGCGCAAGCCCCACCAAATGAATATCTTTATTGGTGTAGCTGAATGCTCTCTTCCTAATAGATGGTCATTTCAATCCTAAGTTTTAGTGACTTCATCTCACATGTGATGGAGTATTGTTAGCCAGCTGTGTTCCCATTCTTTATCTCGTCCCCGGCGTGTATACTGTACTTTGTATAAAGCTGCATATTTTAGTTAGCTATTTCCAACTGCTGGCTTTACCTTCCCAAGTTTAATTTATTTATGTTGTTATGGCTGCCTACAGCCTGCGCCACACCCAGGTGCAACAGCTCCAGGACCGGGGCCACTACTGATCAATATGAAGCCACCAGCAGCCGGATGTGAGTCCATACTTCGAGAAAAAAATAATCTTATTTTCATATGTGTGCATGGATTCATTCATCCCAATAGAAGTAATTCAGTGAAGAAAAGAGAATGTGACGGATCAAATCCATTTTCACATCATAATTCTACTAGGTTATTGTGTGTCGTGATCTGCACGAATTTAATTGTGAAAAGTCCATTTGTCTCCCTATTCTGTATGCATCAGTCCAATTAGGCACTTTTAAGAAATTTTTCTCTCTCTTTTTTGCGTCAGTTATATTTTGCATTTCTGGTTCTGCATTTGATTTTACCCTCTATTCTTTAGGTTCAGGTGTAATCTAAAGGAAGGCCAATATCATGCTGTTCGAGCAGGTAATGGTGTCCAACCATTTTTTTTTTTTACGATTATAATTTGGATGTTTTCCCAATAATAGGCCAAGCGTGCTCTCAAGAAGTTGAGGATAAAAGCCACTCCTGCAAATTCAGAGTTCAAGATTATTGATTTGACTGACAGAAAGCGCGACGAGCAGACGTAAGAATTCCTTTTTATCCCTTTATTCATTTTTAACCAGTTCTTAAGTTATAATTTGGAAAAGATGTCCTATTATTTCTACATTGTCTGAATTATTTCTACATTTTTAATCCATGTAATATTGTGCAATGTTTTCTTTATTCTGTAATTTATATTCAACGGGCGATATCAGATCTGCTGGCACTAGGTTCAAAAATTTGGTTACAGATTGTGTGATGTGCACATCTGGATTTGCTCTCCATTTGCAAGTTCTGAAATATGAGATGTCTTCGTGTGATGTACATGTTAGCTTAGATAGTTAGATATGAACCACAGTAGAAGTGTTTGTCATGGTAGACTGCCATAGACTAAACGAATGCATGCTTAGATGTTATCATGTTGATCATGTCCACTTTATTGTTCAGTGCGTGAAGTTCCAACAAGAGCAGACATTCCTAGCTATGATGCACCACGACTTGAAGCGCAGCTGCACACTCCACAAACCATCGACTATGAAGGCGTGTAATGCAGATGCACATTGCTACATGCCATGGACTGGAAGGTTTGGCTCATGTACTTTCTTTTCAGATATAGATATTTGAGTTCTACACTAATTATTGATACTGTGATGTTATTCATTTACACGGATCTGCTTACCTTCTTTTCCCTTTAACTTTCTTAACTTTTTCTTTACTCTACAAAAATAGGGGACTTGGCATCATGAACTGAGCAACTACAATGGCTGCTATACTCCATCCCCTCCAATATAAGCCTCCGAAAGTAAGCAACCCATATGCTCTTTTATGTGTGCTAGCGTGAATTCTATACAGCAGGAGGCACAAAGTGACTTTAGTGATACAAAAATTTGATGGCAGTTCAACAAATTGTTTGAGCTTGGTGAACGACAGAAAATAGACAGTAGAATCTTTTTTGGAGAAAGGGATCATTTTGTTCAACTTCACTAAGTACATCTGGTATTTGAATTCTGAATAGTTATAAATTTCCATATCTAATTCACATACAAGTTCATCATAGGATGAATGTTATTAAGATTGGTGTAATGCAGGTTATCAAACCCATTTATGTTCTACGTTTGGTTTCACGTGAATTACAAAACATTAAATATTACATCACACAAGAGGCTATGTTGTAACTTAAATTTTATAATGATTATGTGATCTGTTCGATGTTAATTATTGTTTCTTGAATTTTTTGTCTCCTCTGCAGTCATATTTCCAGTTTGATTATGTGATCCGTGATCCTCTGCAGTCATATTTCCAGTTTGTATGTGTAATACATTTTGTTTGTCTCCTTGACAGATGAGTAGTCCATTTTATCTGATATTGTGTGCATCTTTACAATTTATTTCTCCATTATTCCAAGCTTAGTTCCCTGGGAGATGCAATGCTGAGTCCTGGAATATACAAGTCAACCTCCTTTGTTATTCATTTCTTTTTATATATTTTTCCCTTGAAGAAACTCTCTGCTTTTGGTTTTGTAGAATTTTCTCTTTCAATGTACATTCCTACTGTGATTAGGAACTGATACCTATGTTAAAGGTGGCACGCTAATTGTTGACTGTTGTCATATTATTGATAGTTACGTTACTGTTTAGTAAAATGATTACTACTGTGATATATTTTCATGCTCCACTATTTATGTGTTACTCATCTTTGATAGTCTGGAAATGTTGTAATGGAAAACCTATCTATCCAAGAGAATTATACTTTGCTCTAAAATTATGGGGGAACTTATATGTATAGAAATTTCTGACTCGCTTGGCATATTAATCATGCTCACCATAACGTTTTACCAAAAGATTATCACTGTCAAAGGCAGGTGGCGCGCGGCAAAGCCGCGCCGGGGGATCTAGTGAACTGTGCATTGGAACTGCTTCAACTAGCGTCCCTGCCCTTCCATGTTTTTTCCTCTCCTTGGTGTAGCCTCGCGGTGAACTAAACGAGTTGATTCCTAGAAAATTCGTTGGCTTTTTCTATTTTGGCATACAACCGAGTCTGGCAGTACAATTATTCAGATTTGTGAAGTGCAAGATGTCATATTCAGAAGTGTACACGGAAAATTGTACCGCAGCCGTCCTAAAACAGATCAGGGGTGTATTAGTTATTTAGTTACCCCATGAAGTGTAGGGAAAATGATAAAATCATCTGAAACATTATAACCGGAAGGAAGTACCAAAATTGACGGTAGAAAGCACAAATGTATAACATCTGAAAGTGCGCAATTTTTTTGTTTACCCATATTATTTAGTCATAACCGATGACTTTATTTTTCCGTGCACAAAAATCACTCAATTCGGAGGTCCGAGTGAATTTTATAGGTATGTCTTCTAACATTTCGTGTCATCATACAACACCTATGACAATGTTATCATTGATTTAATGAATACTAATCATGAAAATGCCTTGTTCGGCAGTACACACGTATCAACCAGGAAGTTCAAGTACGGTTCTAGGGTAGTACAATTGTGGGAAGTTCAAGTACGGTTCTAGGGAAGTACAAGTGTGGTATAAATTATGTGGGAAGTACAAAACTCAGTTTCTGCGCTGGTGACGCACTCCCGGTCTCCCCGTCAAATACAACTGCGGCGGTCCTGCTGTTGATTGTGACGCTCAGCGGTGAAACCGACACACCCATGGAGATATTGGTGCGGACCTTGCTGCTCTCTGCACCTAAGCTGTTCATCGCTGCATTCGTGAGATGATGAATATCATAGATACAGAGGATGATGCCATAGAGGCTGATATATTCAACTCCATGACTGTTACGAATTGTCATGTCAAGACTGCTCTTGAGATCAGCAACCCATCTGCTATTTGTGAAACTCTAAGTTGCTCTACAATGGACTTTTATTTTCTTTTTATATTCTTATGTTTTGTGATAGATACTTACTAAGTTTATTTATGGATACACTTTGTTAAAATTCTGAATGTGGTTTGGGAAGACAGTGGTGGACTGGAAATTGTCAAGAGGGGCCTGCAAGATGTATGTACAACTTGTTAATGCATAGTTGTTTTTTCAAATGTAGGGTTGTTAGTTATAATTATGCTATAACAGGAGCTGAGTAATAATTAAAAATCAAGTAAAAATTGTTCTAAAGCCCGTAGCAACGCACGGGCACGTTTGCTAGTACCAATAATACCAAGAAGGCGCACAAAGATGTGACAAGTAAGAGAATTTTCCAAATTATATCAAAACCCAAATCAACACATGATTGATAAGATAACAAAAGAAAGATAAGTCAATGAATGGGATAACTAACTCCCAAAGAGAGAAAGATTCCAACAAATAAACCAAACCCTCTACACTTTCTATGATGGCACAAAGTACCATGACAAAAAGGTTTGTCTTTCAATGAGTGATTACCCCCAAGAGCAGGGGATCACTGTAGCACCTCTTAATGTGGAAGTAAGGTAACGATCCGCATGAGTAAGAAGGAAAAGTTATATATTCTCTACAACTAAAGTGTCAAAAGTTTTAGTTGATTATGCACTAAACAAGTTTAAAGAACAAGGTAGTTGATTTAATGGATGGAAGTTTAATGTATCAAAACAAGAATGTAAAAGTGTCCCAATCCTCTTCAATGCAAGAGGACAAGACAAAGGTTTTCCCTTATAGGAACAATGGACATGGGTTCACTTAATACTCTCTCTCTCATTTACGGTGTTTATCATGTTATAGATAAAGTACACACAATTGTCATGTTTTAATGGTAGCTTTTATGACGGCTATATGTCATAAAACACATAGTTGAAAGAAATACTCATTTGTGTTGCTAGGTCACCCTCGTAAGGCTAGCGTGGTTGCTATCACTCCCACATCATACTCTTTCTTTTTACCCCCAGATAAAGGATGTTGGGCTGTATTCATGTGTCACTCAATACATATGCCGTGTCACATCGGCCATCCTATACCCACATACATCATACTTCTTAATGAACAATATTCTAAACACTAGTGCAATGATTCATATTTCGTGTGTGTGACCACATCTCTCTTATCTATCTACACTTGGTGGTGTCAATCACCTCATGACAAGGATAAACAAGGCATTATGAATAAATCAAACCATCACATGCATCATAGAATATCTCCAAAGTATGACAAGTCATAAAAGTTCCAACACAACAGTAAATGCATAACAAATCATCTCATACCACAATATCCACCATAGGAATTACATAGATGACCGTAATCATGTTCAGCAGCTCATACGGTACTAATTAGTGAAGCTCAAAGAGAGGAGAGATACATAGGTTACCACCACAAACCCAAGTCCAGGGGGTGGACTACTCCCCATTCATCATGGAGACGGTGGAGAAGTCATTGGAGAAGATGGAGACCACCCCGGCAACGCCCGCCGGAGTTTCCCCCCTCTAATCTGAAACTCCAGGTCTCTGTTTCGGTGTGTCTGTGTTTCGGCGGCGCTCCTTCCAGAGAACGTCGGGGGACTATTTTATAGCCGTTTTTAGGTCAAGACTATGTCGGTGGAGAAAAGATCGATGGCAGCGGAGCTTCGAGGCCCAAAAGGAGGGGTCCCACGCGGCCAAGTACATGGGCCGCGTGGGCCCACCTATATTGGCCCTCGCGTCTCTGCTTGTTTGCTTCCTTCGCTTCCAAGTCTTCTTCCTTCCAAAAATTGATGCTCGTAAATTTGCAGGTCATTTGGATGTCGTTTGGGTCCCTGAAACATTAAAATAAAGAAATAGGGTTTTCTGCCTGCGTAGGGTTAATTCCATAAAAATAAAAAATAAATATAATATTCCCAAAAATAATTATAAAACATTGATATAACCCTTATATGGTGCAAATATGATTGGAATACAAGTAATACAGTGCAAAGTTCATGTATGTATTTTACATGCATCAATGAGACATGTCATCGGGCTCAAACACCAACTTAAAATAGATCAAGTAGCAATTGAAGACAAATAATGTTCTAAAGCATATAGAATAGCTCCCCCAAGATTTGTGCATTATTTATGATCTTGCATTGGAATGCAAAATGCACACAATATGGGATCATCACACTCCATATATTATTCAAACACTAGTCATGTTCAAGAAAAGCAATAAGATCCAACACCAATTCAAAAGATGGTGTTCTACTCAAAATAGAATAGCTCCCCCAAAAATAGTGCATTATCTTAGAAGTATGACTTTGAATGTAAACGCACAAGAATGGGATCACGACTTTCCTATTTTTAAGGAAAACACAAAACAACATGACTAGAGCAAGAGGATCCAAAGGTCAAAGAAGACAAAAGAAAGTTTGATTAAAACTAATCGTTGGCAATAAATAAGGCAATTAAGAGCAAATACCAAAGTAAATATGATCAATATACTTTACCACAAATAAGATTGTCACTTGTAAAGACAAGTAATGTATGGAGATAATTCTCGGTGGTAAATGACAAAGATATTCAAGATCATATTCTCAAAACAAGAGCGAATAGGCATATAAGGAACTTGTTTGAGACACATGCCACATATGAATACGATAATTTATAATATCAATTCTAAGTGGCAAAAACTCACTTGTTCACATTTTCTAGGTTCGTAATATGCACAAAGCTTATTACTTCCCCATAATGTGATAATCCATTTATTTTCAATAAGAGGCAAATATAAACCAACTAGAGATAGTTAATGGACATTTAGAATTTGAATTTCTCATGAGCATGACATACCACATAGAGACTAGATAATATTGATGTATCAACACTAAGCGCTATTCCTCATGTATACACATTTTTAGGATTGTGACGTGCCGAAGCATATCACTCACCCAAAATGGGAAAGTCCATTAATCACTCAAAAGAGCCAACTAAGATAAAAACAAGAAGCAATAAAGGCTCAACACAAACACACACGACCATGATGTGCAAACCAACATACACTAGGTTACTGAAGATATGTAAGTGGTAGGCACAACATAAACAAACACATACAAGGTACAAAACCAAACACATGCAAGGGGCAGGCAACTTTCAATGTACATATATAATTTAAATGCAAGTTACCGCAATGAGGCACGTTGGATACAAGATAGAGATATGATAATCCAAATTACTTGGATTGGCAAATATGATTGATGAAGATCCCTTAATTCTTCATGATGTAGTCAAGTCTCCAACGCCCTCCAAGAACACCTATTGATCAAGTTTTAGCTTGTTGGTCCCCAACCAAGTTGGGTCCTAAGAGGTTAGTCACAATAGGCTTGGCCACCCAAATGGTTCTTTTCTTGACACCACTTTGAGTACCAACATATTTGGCAAACACATTGCCAACCTTATCCTTATTAAGAGAGTAAACATCATCAATTATGATTGGGTTAGATAAGGTACCGTTAGTGCATGAAGAAGCAAGATGTCCCTTCTCGCGACATAGATAGCAACATCTACTTCCACATTTCTTCTTAGTTGATTTCTCAACTTGAGAAGCTATAGCTTGATTCTTCATAGGAAGTGGCCTTTCTTCAACATTGGATACTTGAATATGAACTTGAGGCCACTTCCCTTGTTGCTTCTCACTTAGACGCTTCTTCTTCAATGGGCATGATCTCACATGATGCCCTTCAACCTTGCACTTGAAGCAAACAATCTTGGCCAAGTTCTTGACTTGTTCATGTCCCTTCTTCTTGTTTCTCTTGGACTTGTTCTTGTTGTTGGAGTTGAATCCAAGTCCACTCTTGTCATTGGGGGATTTTTGTACACTCAACATATTGTCAAGTGCGGACTTCCCAATATGACCCTTTTGCAAGTCTTTCTTCAAAGAAGAGACTTGCGCCTTGATCTCTTTGATT
Source organism: Poa pratensis (assembly GCA_947311845.1). Taxonomy (NCBI): domain Eukaryota; kingdom Viridiplantae; phylum Streptophyta; class Magnoliopsida; order Poales; family Poaceae; genus Poa; species Poa pratensis. Next base: position 77,441,868 of record CAMZMU010000085.1, read on the forward strand.
TCCTCTACATGCATATGGTTAGTTTCAACACAAGTACTAGAGGAAGTAGATGCTTCATTGTTAGAACAACAAGACATGGAAAGTAATTCATCACAAGATGTAGAAATATTATGAGTGGATGAACTATTAGGACTAGCACATGGCAATATAACATTTTGTGTAGTTGTGCTAATGTCCACATGGGGCTCACAAGATGTTACCTGATGACGTCAAAGTCACACGTTCGTTGGGAACCCCAAGAGGAAGGTATGATGAGTGCAGCAGCAAGTTTTCCCTCAGTATGAAACCAAGGTTTAATCGGACCAGTAGGAGATCAAAGTCACTTCTGAAGGTTGTTGGTGAAGGAGTGTAGTGCGGCGCAACACCAGGGATTCCGGTGCCAACGTGGAACCTGCACAACACAATCAAACTACTTTGCCCCAACTTAACAGTGAGGTTGTCAATCTCACCGGCTTGCTGAAAACAAAGGATTAGACGTATAGTGTGGAAAATGATGTTTGTTTGCAGAGAATGAAAAAGAACAATGATTGCAGTAGATTGTATTTCAGATGTAAAAGAATGGACCTGGGTCCACAGTTCACTAGTGGTGTCTCTCCATAATAAATAACTAACATGCTGCGTAAACAAATTACAGCTGGGCAATTGACAATATTGATAAGTGCATAACATGCATGTGCAAGTTGTGGTGTCTACTATGAGATTCATTTGGACATTACGACAAAGTACACATACCGCTATCCAGCATGCATCTGTGCCTAAATAGTCCACCTTTAGGTTAGCGTCCGCACCCCTTCCAGTATTAAGTTGCAAGCAACAGACAATTGCATTAAGTAAAGTGCATAATGTAAACAACACATTCATCCTTAGACAAAGCATCATTAGGTTACCCCTAGTAGCAACAGCACATCCACAACCTTAGGGGTTGCTGTCACTCCCCCAGATTAAATGGAGACTGAACCCGCTATCTAGCATAAATACTCCCTCTTGGAGTCACAAGCATCTACTTGGCCAGAGTATCAACAAGTAACGGAGAGCATGCAATATCATAAAAGACATAGACATAATATTCAGTATTCAACTTGACATAGTATCAATATTCATCGGATCCCAGCAAACACAACATGTAGCATTACAATAAGATGATCTTGATCATGATAGGCAGCTCACAAGATCTAAACATGATGGCACAAGAGGAGAAGACAACCATCTAGGTACTGCTATGGAGCCATAGTCCAAAGATGAACTACTCACACATTACTCCGGAGGCAGGCATGGCGATGTAGAGCCCTCCGGTGATGATTCCCCTCTCCGGCAGGGTGCCGGGAAGAGCTTCAGAACTCTCCCGAGTTAGGGTTGACGGTGGCAGCGGCTCTGGAACTTTTCATGGAAATTGACTCGGGTCCTTAGGGTTTTCCCGAGGAAGGCAATTTATAGGTGAAGGGGCAACGTCGGTGGAGGCCTGTGGCCCCCTCACCACGTCACGGCGCGGCAGAAGGTGGGACCTGATAACCCACAAGTATAGGGGATCGCGTGTAGCCTTTTCGATAAGTAAGAGTGTCAAACCCAACGAGGAGCTAAAGGTAGGATAAGTAATCTCTCAAGTTCTATCAACCACTGATACAACTCTACGCACACTAAACGTTTGCATTATCTAGGAAATAAAACTACGGTAGCAATACGGGTATGAGAAGTAGTTTTGCAAGATAATAAATACAAGAAAGTAAATGTTAGTGCTGCAGCAATAAATTACACTAAGTAACCATATACTAACAGTACCATGAGTGTGGAAAAGTGGTGGTAATTGTGGTGGCTTTGTCCAAGATTAATTAGTGAAGGTACTTGGTTCATTGTCTTCGATGCAGTTTTCTATGTGGGAGAGGCTAAATATACATGCACTCCACTACTTGGGATTACAAGTACTATATGATTGGATTGTTAGAAAGCATCCGCAAATACTAACAATGCATTAAGGTTTCCCCAACCATAGCCTTAAGTTCAAGATCCTCTTACTCCCATACGTGCAACTAATCGGTTCACGTTCTCAGGTTTCTGTCACTCCGGCAGAACTTCCCCCGCTTCGTTACAAATACTACCAACCCTAGGGTGTTTGATCCATGCGCGCACAAATATAATGGACACCAAAGGACAGCACCATATAGACATACAACTCTAATGAACCTCATGCATTCAATTAAGCAATCAAAAGACAAATAAACTACGGAAACATGATGTAAATCATAGGATAAATATTATAGCATCAAACACCATGTTTACATAGGACGGTACAGAGGTTTGTGGGAGGATGAACCACTGAATACAAGGAGAAGATGGTGATGGAGATGGCGGTGAAGACGGCGGAGAGGGGCAGCGCAGCGGCGCAGGGCGGCGGCGCCGGCGGTACGGGGAACTCCTTTCCCCGCCGCCGGCAAACTTGGGGAGCGCCGCCCCTTAGCCTCCCTCCTTCATGGCTTCTTGGGAGCCCTCCCCCATGGAGATGGGATCCATGGGGGAGGCAAAAACGTGGCTTTTGATGGCTGAAATTCGTGGGTGGAGGAGTCCTCCACGAGTTAGGTTTCCTCCATTTATATATCTTCTCGGATTTCCGTCACCTCCTTTTAGGGTTCCACCAAAACGGGCCTACAGGCCGCGTCCGAACTCCGATTGGGCTGATCTCGGGCTTAAAATCTTCGTATGGAAAATTGTGACAACTTTCGTAACAGCCAGGTCTCCATTTGACGTCATCTTCAAGGGTCAAACTGGCAAACTTCGTAAAATGTTCTCAGACAGATTTTAGGAAAGTCCCAATTCGACTCCAACAAGGTTTCCTCTTGTATTCTTGATAATTTCTACACATCAAAGAGTAAAACAAGAACATTGTGCACTTTTGCAACTATTAGTAGGTTAGTCCAAATAAATAATAAACTTAATATAAAACAAGTGCTAAAAGCATAAAAATGGCATGAAACAATCAAAAATTATAGATACGTTTTGGACGTATCAGGACCGCGCCGCCACGTGGTGAGGACGGCCCACTGCCCCCTTCGTCTCTCCTTCGGTCTTCGTGAACGTGTCAGAAAAATAGGAACTTTGGCTTTTGTTTCGTCCAATTCTGAGAATATTTCCAGAACAAATTTTCTGAAACAAAAAACAGCAGAAAACAGGAACTGGCACTGTGACATCTTGTTAATAGGTTAGTCCCAGAAAATGCATAAAAATGATATAAAGTGTATATAAAACATGTAGCAATTGGCATAATATAAGCATGGAACATCAGAAATTATAGATACGTTGGAGACGTATCATTACCTTAGTTGAAATAGCCTCATTAGCTAACTTTAGCCGATCGTGGGAGACTAGAAGATCATTATGAGAGCTGTAGAGCTTTTCATGACTTTCTTCCAATTTCCTATAATTGCTTGTTAGTGACACAAGTTGAGCCCTTAGCTCAACATTCTCATTCAATGTAGATGCTTCACAAGAAGTAGGGTTAGTAGCACAAGCATCATCATTTTTAGATTTGAGAACATTAGAAAGAGCAAGAGCATGATCTTTTCTTAATTTACAAAAGTCTAAACTAAAAGATTCCTCAAGACTACAAAGTTTTTCCTCGAGGAACCTCCTACGCTCTTGCTCTTCATTAAGAGCAATAGAAAGATCCCCGATCTCATCGGTGTAGTCTTGCTCACGACCTTCCATTTCCACAATGGTGTCCCCATGCTCATCAATAAGTTTCTTGCTCTCAATAGCAATAGTCAAGATTTCAATGAAATTAGAGCTAGCATTTTTATTTTTACTTAGAGCATGAAACACAATTTCTCCTTTCTTATTTAGAGAATCAACAACATAATTTTCTTCATTATTAACATCATCATTTTTAGATTCAATGGGGTTCAAAGTAGGAGATACCTTTGAATCCTTAGCCATAAGGCAAAAGATTGTTGATGAAGATGAAACATTACTCGAGGCACCACTCACGTACACATCTTGTTCCATTGTAAGTTGGGTTTCCTCTACAATGTTAGTGACCAAAGGAATAGAGGAAACACACACATTTGTAGTATGGAAACAAGATAAAGCAAGCATATCATCATGAGATTTAGACAAACAATATCCACATGATATGCAAGGACTATCAACACAAGCATGTAAAGCATGTATGGTGCAAGATGTATCTAAGTCCAAAGGTAGATCATTGCAACAATGTATAGGTAAAGAATCATCAATGGTAAAATTACTACCATTGTTGCAAAGCCTACCACTACCCACCATCTCATTAGGTTGTGGCTTACCACATGTTGGTGAGGTAGAGGAAGTTGAGAACTCATCACGCCCGGAGGTGGAGGGAGAACAATCATTCTCAATAATGTTGGACACATCATATTTGTCTTGAAGCTTTGTCCATAAATCATGAGCATTCCGAAAAAGTATGATTGACTCAAGAACTATATTGCTCAAAACAAACAATAGCATGAGATACTAGAGAATTGAGATAAGAATTTTCCTCATCCTCTAAGGATAACTTTTGGAGATCCTTTGGAGGAGGAAAATCCATAACTACAATTCTCTCCATTTTTGGGCCATACACCCGAAAAGATTAAGCATGCGAATTTTCCAAACATCATAATTTGTGCCATCGAATATGAAAGTGGGATCATTTGCTAGATCTCTAACCGACATCTTTACTCTCAAGGCGGTGAAGCCTAAAAAAGAGAGACTTGGCTCTGATACCAATTGAAAGATCGAGGATGTCGCCTAGAGGGGGGGGGGGGTGAATAGGCGTTTTAAAATAATTATGGTTTAGGCTTGAATAAATGCGGAATAAAACTAGCGTTTAATTTATCAAGCACAAAACCTAAACAAGCTAGGTTCACCTATGTGCACCAACAACTTATCCTAAGCAAGATAACCACTAAGTGATAGCAATATAGATAACTTCAAGCACAATGGCTATCACAAAGGTAAATGCATAAGTAAATGGTTTGGGTAAAGAAGTAACCGCAAAGTGGACACGCGGAGATGTTTCCCGTAGTTCCTTCCCAATGGAAGTACGTCTACGTTGGAGGAGTGTGGAGCCACCTAGGAGCTCCAATAGCACGGATGTGCTCACTCTATTCTCCGTGAGCTTCACCCTCGAGGGATTGGCTCGTTCCACTATGAGGTCGACTTGAGGGCGTTGACCAAACCAATACACAAAGGTCGGGGAACTCCACAATGAGTTGGAGCCTCCCAACAATGTCCCGGAGCTTATCAACAAGATAAAGCTCCGAAACTCACAAAGGCCTCCCAGGGTTGCAACTAACCCATGAGGTAACAAGGTCCACAAAGAGTAATAAGCTTCTCAAACTTCACCTCCACGTATCACCGTGGAGAACTCAAACCGATGCACCGAATGCAAAGGCAAGAACACACAAAGTGGTCAAAGTCCTTCACTCTCAAATCCCACCAAAGCGACTAATGCTATGGACGAAGATGGGAGGAAGAGCAAGGAAAACAACAAATGAATCCCAAGATCTAGATCCAAAATGGTCCCCTCACTTAGAGGAGAGATTGATTGGTGGAAAAGTAGATCTAGATCTCCTCTCTCTTTTCCCTAAAAAAGGAGCAAGAATCATTGGAGGGATTGAGAGATCTCAAAGCTTTGGAGGTCAACAATGGAGGAGGAGAGAGAGCACCAAAACTTGGGAACCATTTGGGAAGAAGACCCCTTAAATAGGTCCCCACCAAATCCAATCGTTGTAGACAGTTTTTCCTGCGCGAGCCGGATATTTCCGGCTTAGCCGGATATTTCCGGACCCCCGAAAAAAACGACCAAGTCCGCGGGAAAAACGCTACTGTACTCGGGGAACTCGGGCCGTATATTTGGCCAGAAATATCCGGCCGCACCCGGATATTTCCGGCCAAATTTCCGCCCCTCAGAAAAGCTGCAGAAATACCGAAATCAAAATGACAATATCTTGAGCATCCGGACTCCGTTTTCGATGTTTTTTGGCTCATTGGAATCAAGACAAGAGCTCTTCAAGATTATACAGAGAAACATCATTGTCCAACAATGAATCATAAAATCAAATGTGGAAAGGTTAAACCTCTTTATAAAAGTCAAATCGGTAAAACCTTCAATATCAAAAACGCAATAAGTTTTCCATACGAAATCCGTTTTTGATAAACTTGAGCTTGTCTTGAAGATCATGACAAGCTCTAAAAGCAAACATGGAGGAAAGCCGAATAAGAACTACGGAAGATGATGCCAAGTATGCAAAGGTTTGAGCTCTCTCCGAACGATACGATCAAGTTACTCATTCGAGAGCCCTCTTGAGAGTGTGGCATCTATGCTATAATCCGGTCTCTTACTAACACCATGAGACCGGTAAAATAGAAACCCTATCAAGGTCAAACCTTTGCCTTGTGCGATCCACTTGAGCTAGATGAAGACGATGTTGATCACCTCAAGTTGGATCACCTTTCTTGATTGGGCTCCACTTGATGAAGACTTGTGAAATGCTCCCCCATACACAATATGAGAGAGCCACTTTTAGGCAAATCTTCACTTGACCATTATCTTGATGACGACCACCGCTTGACGTCATCCATCATGGGCTAAATGAAATCTTCCGTTTGATGCAATCCCATGGAAAGATACCTAACCACATATAGATACTCCACACACATATATATCATGGGTTAGTTCACAAAGCTATATAGACAATTGCTTACCATTGGATCGTCTATATAGCATTGTGTGTTGATCACTTGAATCCACTCTTTGCACTTAGCCTTGATCAACTTGTATCTTTCCTTCTCTCTTCACAAAGATGATGTCTTGAAGGTGAACATGAATATCAATGCCATCATATTCTTCAAGACATGCTTGTAATGTGCTCAACTCTACACCTGACCATTCTTCATATAAACCCTTTAGTGAGATCTTGGTCATCTCATAATCTTCTAGAGTCCAACACATGAACTCCAACCTTTTCCTTTGGACAAGATCTAAGGATATATCAATGCAAACATTAATCCATAAGGATTGTCATTAATTACCAAAACCACACATGGGGCACCATGCTCTTTCAGTAGATCCACTCAACTCGTCAAGCATGTCATCCAAACATGGTATAGGGTGTCTATAACGAATTGTAATATTATTAATAGCCCTATAATCAGTACACATGCGAGATGGCCCATCTTTCTTAGGTACCAAAATAATAGGAACAACACACAGGCTAAGAAACTCACGAATATGACCTTTATCGAGCAGTTTTTGAATTTGTCGTTGAATCTCCTTTGTCTCCTCGGGATTGGTACGGTAAGGAGCACGATTGGGTAACGATGCACCAGGAATCAAGTCAATCTCGTGCTCTATTCCTCGAATAGGTGGTAATCCCAGCGGCACAACACTTGGAAAAACGTCCTCAAATTCCTGCAAAACGTTAGCAACAGCAGGAGGCAAAGAGGGAGGCATATCCTCAAAGGAAAACAATACCTCTTTGCAAACAATCACATAGCAAACAGAGGCATTAACATCTAAATCAGAAATATCAGACTTTGTGGCTAAGTAACATGGATTAGTCAATTTAATTTCTATAGCAGCATGATTAGATGATGAAGTATGCTTATGTTGATGCGCAAATTCTTTAGCCGCAATCTGATTTTCACTCTTTTGCTGCTCCTGTTTCTTTGCTTTACTAGCTCTATCAATATCATCTTTCAAAATTTGTTCAGGAGACATAGGAAGTAAAGCAATCTTTTTATCCTTATGCACAAGAGTATACTGATTGGTACTACCATGATGTACAGATTGTTTATCAAATTGCCATGGTCTACCAAGTAAAAGCAAGCATGCTTGCATAGGTACAACATCACAATCGACAAAATCAGTATATGCAGCAATAGTAAAATGCACGCGAACTGTGCGAGTTATTTTAACCTTGCCGCTGTTGTTGAACCATTGGATGTAGTAAGGATGAGGATGTGGCTTCGTTTGAAGTGCTAATTTCTCCACCATCTCGACTCTTGCCAAATTATTGCAACTCCCTCCATCAATAATGATGCGTATGCAACGTTCTTTGACCACACCCTTCGTATGGAAAAGATTGTGACGCTGATCATGCTCGGACTTGGTAACCTGCACACTCAAAACTCGCTGAACAATTAATGATTCATACCTTTCCGCGGCATCCGCAGTCATACATGGCACATCAGGATCAGATTCAGTGCCAACTTTTTCCTCATGCGCAATAAGAGCCAAAGTCTCCTCATCATAATCACTAGTGGAATCGTATCCGCCATCTTCGCGAGCTATCATCACACGTTTATTGGTACACTCACGAGCGTAATGACCCCAACCATCACAGCGGTGACATTGGATTCTACTAGTGTTTCCCGGGGACGCCATGGAAGATGAAGGCTTTGTGGAACCAGACGTGCCGGTCCGAGATGGTGGTGGTGTCGTTCTTGAAAGGTCTTTTCTAGGGATGGCAGCGGCGCTAGCATGAGGTGCGGTGGTGTGTGTAGAACGTGGACGAGTAGTCCATGATGTAGACCGTCCTGCAGAAAAATTAGTCCGCGAAGCTTGCTGATCCTGCACTTCACGTTCAGCAATACAAGCAAGATGGAACAAACGGGTGATGGTATGATACTCCTTATACTCCAAAATTATTTGTATTTCCTTGTTTAACCCACCCCTAAAACGTGCAAGCATAGGTTCAGTGTCTTCAATAATACCACATCTAATTAAACCAGTTTGCAATTCCTAATAATATTCCTCTACAGAATTTTTGCCTTGTTTTAGGTGCTGTAATTTTTGAAGCAAATCACGTTGATAATATGGAGGCACCCAACGTTTATGCATAGCATCTTTTAAAGCAGGCCAAGTGGTGGGAATGTCATTAGGATTCACTCTACAATACTCCGACCACCAACCAGTAAATTCACAAACAGCAGCTTTAACACGTCTATCATTAGGATAATGTAAGCATGCAAAACATTGTTCAGTTTCTAATTCCCATGTAAGATAAGCATCAGGATCATATCTACCCTTAAACGGTGAAATATGTAATTTCAGTTTCGCGACATGATCATCATCGTTCCATACCTGAGGGCGTGGTGTAGCATGAGCATTGCGAATGTGGGGGCGCGGACGATCATCACCTTGTCGTCTCGGGTGTTCCCCCTCGTTCTCATCCTCCCCCTCATAGTAATCATCATAGTTCTCATGGGCGCCGGCGGCAACTCCAGAGTTCTGGCCGGGCTCACGGGGAACATGTTGCGCTCGCCCAACGTTGTTCCGCGGAGGATCAGCAGGTGGCGGTGGAAGGCATGCAAGCAACTCGTTGAACTTGGTTTCAAGTTTGGTGTCAAAACGTTGCTCAAGGCCGTCGATCTTGTCAAGGGCCTCACCAAGCCGTTTGTCTACATCCTCCGAGTTCTTCAGCACTAGCGTGGCGAATTTAGTGTGCATCTGCTTGTTCGTCAAGTTGTCCCATTCCTCGTCGGATCCTGACATGGTTAGTAGAAAACAGGAAACAAATCACAAGAATATGTTGTTCCTGGCAACTACTATATGTGGGTGGGAGAACGTGATGACGTGAAAGTCACACGTTCGTTGGGAACCCCAAGAGGAAGGTATGATGAGTGCAGCAGCAAGTTTTCCCTCAGTATGAAACCAAGGTTATCGAACCAGTAGGATATGAAGACACTTCTGAAGGTGTCAACGGCGCCAGAAAAAGTGGTGTTGGAGGGAGTGCTTCCTCTTCCTGACAATGGTGCCAGAAAAAAGTCTGCGTCGAAGGGGAGGTCCTGGCGGTTGACTTGGAACCTACACACAACACAACCAAAATGCTTTGCCCCAACTTAACAGTGAGGTTGTCAATCTCACCGGCTTGCTGAAAACAAAGGATTAGACGTATAGTGTGGAAAATGATGTTTGTTTGCAGAGAATGAAAGAAAACAATGATTGCAGTAGGTTGTATTATCAGATGTAAAAGAATGGACCAGGGTCCACAGTTCACTAGTGGTGTCTCTCCATAAAGATAACTAACATGCTGGGTAAACACATTACAGCTGGGCAATTGACAATATTGAAAGTGCATAATAATGCATGTACTAGTTATAGTGTCTACTATGAGATTTAATTGGGCATTACAACATGGTACACAGACCGCTATCCAGCATGCATCTGTGCCTAATAGTCCACCTTCAGGTTAACATCCGTACCCCTTTCAGTATTGAGTTGCAAGCAACAGACTATTGCATTAAGTAAAGTGTATAATGTAAGCAACACAATTATCCTTAGACAAAGCATCGCTGTTTTACCCCTAGTGGCAACAGCACATCCACAACCTTAGAACTTTATGTCACTGTCCCAAATTAAATGGAGGCATGAACCCACTATCTAGCGTAAATACTCCCTCTTGGAGTCACAAGCATCCACTTGGCCAGAGTATCAACAAGCAACGGAGAGGATGCAAGATCATAAATAACATAGACATAACATTTTAGTATTCAACTTGACATGGTATCAATATTCATCAGATCCCAGTAAACACAACATGTAGCATTACAATAAGATGATCTTGATCATGATAGGCAGCTCACAAGATTTAAACATGATGGCACAAGAGGAGAAGACAACCATCTAGCTACTGCTATGGACCCATAGTCCAAGGATGAACTACTCACACATCACTCCGGAGGCAAGCATGGCGATGTAGAGCCCTCCGGTGATGATTCCCCTCTCCGGCAGGGTGCCGGGAAGAGCTTCAGAAGCCTCCCGAGTTAGGGTTGACAGCGGCGGCGGCTCTGGAACTTTTCGTGGAATATGACTCGGGTATCTAGGGTTTTCCCGAATAGATGAATTTATAGGCGAAGGGGCGACAACGGTGGAGACCCAAGGGGCCCACACCATGTCGTTGCGCGACAGAAGGGGGGCACGCCGCCACGTGGTGTGGCCGCCTCCTCGGTCCCCTTCGTGTCTCCTACCAACTCCGTGTACGTGACAGAAAATAGGACCGTGGGATTTTGTTTCTTCCAATTCCGAGAATATTTCCAGAACAACTTTTCTGAAATACAAAAATAGCAGAAAACAGGAAGTGGCACTGTGGCATCTTGTTAATAGGTTAGTCCCAGAAAATGCATAAAAATGATATAAAGTGTAAATAAAACATGTAGCAATTGGTATAATATAAGCATGGAACATCAGAAGACGTATCAAGCATCCCCAAGCTTAGTTCTACTCGTCCTCGAGTAGGTAAAACGATAACAACAAATAATTTCTGAGGAGACATGATTTCACACAATCTTGATCAAATAATATTGCAAGGCTCATGTAATGAATGAAGTGACTCAAGGCGATGGTCTATAGTTTGCTAACAGATAGATAAAGAGTAAACAACTGAATCATATAAGCAAAAACTTTTCCTGTATAGTACTTTCAAGACAAGCATCAAAAAGTTTTGCATAAGAGTTAACTCATAAAGCAATAGATTCTAAGTAAAAGGCATTGAAGCAACACATAGGAAGATTTAAGTTTCAGGAATTGCTTTCAACTTTCAACATGTATATCTCATGGATAATTGTCACCACAAAGTAATATAACAAGTGCAATAAGTAAGCATATAAGAATTGATGCACACAAAATTGACACAAGTGTTTGCTTCTCAGATAGAAAGAAGTAGGTAAACTGACTCAACATATAAAAGAAAGGCCCTTCGCAGAGGGAAACAGGGATTAAATCATGTGCTAGAGCTTTTTAGGTTTTTGAAATCATATAGAGAGCATAAAGTAAGTTTTTGAATGGTGTTTGTTGTTGTCAACGAATGGCAGTGGGCACTCTATCCCCCTTGTCACCTAGACTTTCAAGAGCGGCTCCCATGAAAGATGTTATTTCTACCCAAGGGTAGATCATCCCTCTTCTCTTTTGTTTACACATGCATATTTATAAATTGGTATGACACTCCTCCCAACCTTTGCTTACACAAGCTATGGCTAACCGAATCCTTGGGTGCCTTCCAACAATCACATACCATGGAGGAGTGTCTATTTGATATTGTTTAACACTTTGAAATTTGCTTCTGATAAATCATGGCAAAACATGTGAAGAGAATTAAGCGGTTATAGTTGTAATTAATTGGGACTGGGCACCCCATTTGCCAGCTCTTTTTGCAAATTTATTGGATAAGCGGATGTATATGCCACTAGTCCATTGGTGAAAGTCTGTTATGAGTAAATGACAAGGTTGATAGAGAAAACTCCACATAACTTCCTCATGAGCTATAAAACATTGACACAAATAAGAGACAATAGTTTTTGAATAGTTTAAAGGTAGCACATGAAGTATTTACTTGGAATGGAAGGAAATACCACATAATAGGTAGTTATGGTGGACACAAATGGCATGGGTTTTGGCTCAAGGTTTGGATGCACAAGAAGCATTCCCTCTCAGTACAGAGTTTAGGCTAGCAAGGTTGTTTGAAGCAAACACAGGATATCAACTGGTACAACAAGACTTACATGAAAACATTTTGCAAGCATTATAAGACTCTACAGTGTCTTCCTTGTTACTCAAACACTAAAATAAAAGCTCATAGACGCTCCAAGTAAAGCACATAAGATGTGAAAGAATTAAAATATAGTTTCACTAGAGATGACCTGATAAGTTGTTGATGAAGAAGGGGATGCCTTGGGCATCCCCGAGCTTAGACTCTTGAGACTTCTTGAAATATGCTTGGGTGACCCACGGGGCATCCCCAAGCTTAGGCTTTTCACTCTTCTTGATCATATCATATCATCCTCCTCTCTTGATCCTTGAAAACTTCCTTCACATCGAACTCAAAGTAATTTTCATTAGAGGGTTAGTGCATAATCAAAAATTCACATGTTCTGTAAGGACACAATCATCTCAAAAACTTCTGGACATTAGCTACAGCCACTGATGTTTTGTGGAGCAAAGAAATCCACTCAAACATAGTAAAAGAGAGAATGCAAAATAAAAGACAGAATCTGTCAAAACAGAACAGTCCGTAAAGACGAAATTTTTCGAGGCACTTAAGTTGCTCAGATCAGAAAACTCAAAACTAACGAAAGTTGCGTACATATATGAGGATCACGCATGAATATTTTCAGAATTTTTAATTTTTCTGGAGTGCGTGCAGCTCAAAACGGTGGACAGCAAAAATCTGTCTCTGCGCAGAAATCCAAATCTAGCATCAACTTTCTATTACAGACTTTACTTGGCACAACAATGCAATAAAATAAAGATACAAAGGAGTTGTTACAGAAGTAAGCAAGCTCCAAGACTCAAATAAAAGAAAACGTACAGAAATAAAACAATGGGTTGTCTCCCATAAGTGCTTTTCTTTAACGCCTTTCACTAGGCGCAGAAAGTGAAAATCAAGTGTTTCCAAGTGAAGAAGCATCAACATTATAATGTGTTCTAATAATAGAATCAAAAGGTAGCTTCATTTTCTTTCTAGGGAAGTGTTACATACCTTTCTTGAGTGGGAATTGGTACCTAATTTTTGCTTCTTTCATATCAATAATGGCACCAACAGTTCTAAGAAAAGGTCTTCCCAAAACAATAGGACAAGAAGCATTGCATTCAATGTCCAAAACAATAAAATCAACAGGGACAAGGTTATTGTTAACCATAATGTGAACATCATCAACTCTCCCCAAAGATTTCTTCATAGCATTATCAGCAAGATAAACATCCAAATAACAGTGTTCCAAAGGTGGCAAATCAAGCATATCATAGAGTTTCTTAGGCCTAACAGAGATGCTAGCACCAAGATCACATAAAGCATTACAATCAAAATCATTCACCTTCATCTTAATGATGGGCTCCCAACCATCTTCTAACCTCCAAGGGATAGAAGCTTCATGTTTTAATTTCTCTTCCCTAACTTGCATGAGAGCATTTGTAATATGTTTTGTAAAAGCCATATTTATAGCACTAGCATTAGGACTTCTAGCTAGCTTTTGTAAGAACATAATTACTTCAGAAATATTACAATCATCAAAATCAAAATCATTATGATCAATGGTAGTGGAACCATTGTCTCCCATGTTTTGAAAAATTCCAGCACTTTTATTAGGAGCAGTTTCAGTGGTTTTAGGCAATTTTAAACGCTTTGCAGAGGTAGTAGAAACATTGCCAACACCAATTATGTTACCATTGATAGTAGGAGGTTTACTAGCATGTGAAACATCGTCATTACTAGCGGTGGTAATAGTACAAACTCTAGCTATACTATTCTCTTTAGCAATTTTATCCTCTCTTTCTCACCTAGCATGCAACTCAGCCAACATCCTAATATTGTTGTCAATTTTAACTTGGATAGCATTGGCAGTAGCAAAAGTCTTGTTCTCTTTAACATCATTAGGCATAACTTTTAGTTTCAAAAGATCAACATCAAGAGCAAGGCTATCAATTTTAGAAGCAAGAATATCAATTTTACCATGCTTTTACTCAACAGATTTATGAAAAGCAGTTTGTGTACTAATAAAATCCTTAAGCATGGCTTCAAGATCAGAGGGTACACTTCTATTATTGCTGTAGGAATTACCATAGGAATTGGCATAACCATTACCACTATTTGAAGGATAAGGTTTATAATTGTTATTACCAAAATTATTCCTATAAGCATTGTCGTTGAAATTGTTGTTTTTAATGAAGTTCACATCAACATGCTCCTCTTGAGCAACCAATCAAGCTAAAGGAACATTATTTGGATCAACATGAGATTTACCATTCACAAGCATAGACATAATAACATCAATCTTATCACTCAAGGAAGAGGTTTCTTCAACAGAATTTAACTTCTTACCTTGGGGAGTTGATACGTCTCCAACGTATCCATCATTTCGGATGTTTCATGCTTATATTATGCCAATTGATACATGTTTTATATACACTTTATATCATTTTTATGCATTTTCTGGGACTAACCTATTAACAAGATGCCACAGTGCCAGTTCCTGTTTTCTGCTATTTTTGGTTTCAGAAAAGTTGTTCTGGAAATATTCTCGGAATTGGACGAAACAAAAAGCCAAGTCCCTATTTTTCTGACACGTACACGAAGTCCGAAGGAGAGACGACGGAGGGCCGTGGGCCGCCCTCACCACCTGGTGGCGCAGTCCCACCTCCTGCCGCGCCGCCACATGGTGAGGAGGCCTCGGGGCTCCACCGACGCCGCCCTTCGCCTATAAATTGCCTTTCTCGGGAAACCCTAAACACCCTAACTCGGGAGGGTTCTGAAGCTCTTCCCGGCACCCTGCCGCAAAGGGGAATCATCACCGGAGGGCTCTACATCGCCATGCCTGCCTCCGGAGTGATGTGTGAGTAGTTCATCCTTGGACTATGGGTCCATAGCAGTAGCTAGATGGTTGTCTTCTCCTCTTGTGCCATCATGTTTAGATCTTGTGAGCTACCTATCATGATCAAGATCATCTTATTGTAATGCTACATGTTGTGTTTGCTGGGATCCGATGAATATTGATACCATGTCAAGTTGAATACTGAAATATTATGTCTATGTTATTTATGATCTTGCATGCTCTCCGTTGCTTGTTGATACTCTGGCCAAGTGGATGCTTGTGACTCCAAGAGGGAGTATTTATGCTAGATAGTGGGTTCAGTCTCCATTTAATTTGGGGGGAGTGACAGCAACCCCTAAGGTTGTGGATGTGCTGTTGCCACTAGGGGTAACCTAATGAGGCTTTGTCTAAGGATGAATGTGTTTTTTACATTATGCACTTTACTTAATGCAATTGTCTGTTGCTTGCAACTTAGTACTGGAAGGGGTGCGGATGCTAACCTGAAGGTGGACTATTTAGGCACAGATGCATGCTGGATAGCGGTCTGTGTACTTTGTCGTAATGCCCAAATGAATCTCATAGTAGACACCACAACTTGCACATGCATGTTATGCACTTTTTAATATTGTCAATTGCCCAGCTGTAATTTGTTTACCCAGCATGTTAGTTATTTATTATGGAGAGACACCACTAGTGAACTGTGGACCCCGGTCCATTCTTTTACATCTAAAATACAACCTACTGCAATCATTGTTCTCTTTCATTCTCTGCAATTAAACATCATTTTCCACACTATACATCTAATCCTTTGTTTTCAGCAAGCCGGTGAGATTGACAACCTCACTGTTAAGTTGGGGCAAAGTAGTTTGATTGTGTTGTGCAGGTTCCACGTTGGCACCGGAATCCCTGGTGTTGTGCCGCACTACACTCCTTCACCAACAACCTTCAGAAGTGACTTCGATCTCCTACTGGTCCGATTAAACCTTGGTTTCTTACTGAGGGAAAACTTGTTGCTGTACTCATCATACCTTCCTCTTGGGGTTTCCAACGAACGTGTGTCTTTCACGTCATCAAGCTAGTTTTCTGGCGCCGTTGCCGGGGAGGTCAAGCCTTCTGTTAGGGGAGTCTCTCACTTCCAATCTCGTTACTTTGTTATTGTCTTGCTTAGTTTATTTTTATTTTGTCTTGTTTGCTCTCTTTATCAAAAACACAAAAAAAATAGTTACTTGCATCTAGTTTGTTTTCAGTTCTTTATCATGTCTAGCTCTACCCCTGTTACCATGTCGCCTGAGGAGTTGATTTTCACTTTCAAACAAGGGAGTGAGGAGAGTTTTAAGGAAGCTTGGTCTAGAATTTTTGATTCTTATGGTAAAACTGAGCCTAAAATGACTTTAGGTTTGCTTCTTAGTAGCTTTTATTTTGGACTTGTTCTTTGTTATAGGTATGCCTTGGATGCTGTAGTGGGAGGAGATTTCCTTCATTATGATGGGGATCAAGCTTTTAATGCCATAAATAAATTGGTTGCATCCTCTAGCGCAGCCAATAAATTTGATTCAGCTCTTGTTGACATTCATGCTAGATTAAACACTCTTGAGACAAATTTATCTTGTTTAAAAGAAGGTTATAATCAGATTTGTGAATATTATAATTATGTTCCAATGAGTTTTGAACCTTCAAAGTGGGTCCCTACGGTAAAGGTTGCTATTTGTGGTGAAACTTTTTATGCCCGTTGTGATATTATGTCCGAATTTTGCCTTATGCCTAAAAGTATTTATGAATCTTTGAATCTTTGGGGGCTTTCTGAAGGTGGAGAAGGGATAACTCTTACTGATAATTCCGTTATATTACCCATTGGGGTAGCTGAAGGTGTGTTTACAACATTCCTAGGAAGAACGGTATCCACTGATTATCTTGTTATTGAATGTGTAGGAACAGGACAAATTACACTTGGAAGATCCCTACTGAAACTCTTGGGAGCAACCATAGATGTGGGAAAAGGCACTCCGAATTTCACTACCGTGCCGGGGTGCGGTCATGTATTCCCTAGAACAAAAAGTAAGACTAAGGGTAAGAGAGGTAGGCGTAAAGCCCTTGGTAATCCTTTGGATGCTTCTTCACTTGGAAACACTTGATTTTCACTTTCTGCGCCAGCTGAAAGGCCTTAAAGAAAAGCGCTTATGGGAGACAACCCATGGTTTTATTTCTGTAATTTTTCTTTTTTCTCTGAGTCTTGGAGTTTGCTTACTTCTGTAACAACTCCTTTGTATCTTTATTTTATTGCATTGTTGTGCCAAGTAAAGCCTCTAATAGAAAGTTGATGCTAGATTTGGATTTCTGCGTAGAGACAGATTTTTGCTGTCCACCGTTTTGAGCTGTACGCACTCCAGAAAAATCTAAAATTCTGAAAAAATTCAGGCGTGATCCTCATATATGTACGCAACTTTCATGAGTTTTGACTTTTCGCATCTGAGCAACTTAAGTGCCTCGAAAAAATTCGTCTTTCCAGACTGTTCTGTTTTTGACAGATTCTGCCTTTTATTTTGCATTCTCTCTTTTACTGTGTTTGAGTGGATTTCTTTGCTCCACAAAATATTAGTAGCTGTAGCTAATGTCCAGAATTATTGGAGATGATTGTGTCATCACAGAACATGTGAATCCTCTAATGAGAAGTACTCTGAGTTTGGTGTGAAGGAAGTTTTCAAGGATCAAGAGAGGAGGATGATATGATATGATCAAGAAGAGTGAAAAGCCTAAGCTTGGGGATGCCCCCGTGGGTCACGCAAGCATATTTCAAGAAGACTCAAGCGTCTAAGCTTGGGGATGCCCAAGGCATCCCCTTCTTCATCAACAACTTATCAGGTCATCTCTAGTGAAACTATATTTTAATTCTTTCACATCTTATGTGCTTTACTTGGAGCGTCAGTATGCTTTTATTTTAGCTTTCTTTTTTCTGAAAATTTTGGATCATATCATTCTTGTGTGGGAGAGAGACATGCTCCGCTTTTTCATGTGAATACTCGTATTCTTCACTTATATTTGTCGAGTATTCTTGACTAGCTACTGCAATGCTTTTAGCTCCTATTTTTCATGCATCTCTTGTTCAGAGCTGTTAGTTCTTGTAGAGAAGTACTCTCTTGTTTCATTGTTGTATTATTTGGAGAGTTTGTGTTGAAATAAGTTGATTTGTGTTTGGTTGGAAGTAGAAAATGCTACATGTGGTAGATGGTATATTGAAAAGATATATTCATTCTTGTAGATCATCGTCTTGGATAATTTGATGCTTTGCAATTGTTTTGAGCTCTTAAGTAGATCATGTTTCAGCTCTTGCATCATTACTCCTTTAAATGTTACAACAATCCTTGGGCTGTGAGAGCTCCTCAGAGGCAGCTTATCCTGGCCGTCCATTTCCTCACCTCCCGCTTTCATTGTGGGCCGTCAGATGAGACGCGGTGAAAACCTAACACCCAGAGCAGCCAATCCCTTCCCTCCTCGACCCCGCGCCTCATTTCTTCCCCGCCGCCACAACCCACCCTCCTCCTCCCATGTGCGCCCCTCCTCCTCTACCCAGCGCCGCCGCCGCTGACCTTCCCTCCGCCACCCCTCCTCGTGATGTTCGGCTGCGGCGTCGCGCTCGGCGGCTCTGCAAGCAGGGCCGAGAGGATACTCCTCTGCGCCCGCTGCCTCCGCCCCTGCCCCGACGCCTCTGCGCCTCCACTCCTTTGCCCACAGTAGCGCCGGCTGCCTCCGCAGCCAACCATGCGGGTGGCCGGCGGCCAGGATCCCGCTCGAGAGCCAGAAGCGACCCGGACGGCGGCGGCGGCCGAGGGCCGCTCGGCTTGACGTCCGCTCGGACAGCCGGTGACCTAGCGGAGAGTAGGACGGCTGGGTTCCCGGGAGGAGAAGGAGCAGGGCAGCAGCGGCGCTGGCAAAGAGGACGCCAGGGAGGCGTCTGCGCAGGGAGAGTCAACAGTGACGACGGCGACCAAGCCCCCGATGTAGTTTCTGTTCGTGCTTCACCTCCTGTTCTTCCGTATGGCTGACCTGTGAGGACCCCGGATTAGGTATCCGAGATACTCGTTATGTTTCCTGCAACAATCCCATGATCAGTCTGTTGTTGCACATAACTCGAATTGGTATCACAGAACACCCATAAATACCGAATAAATTTACTTACTTGATTGAAGCCATAGCTTCATCAGGTACTCGCAGCGGAAATCACCAAATCAACGCGGAGCCCAAGTCACTTGCCAACCCTACAGGCAGCTGACTGGGAAGCACCCTAGTTCGCATGACGTCGTTGAAATCTTCTTCTTCAAGCTGTTCCTCTTCAAAATCTGGCTAAGACAATAGCCAGGGACGAAACCAATATGAGTACATTTGAATGTACTCGCAAACTACCCCCGGAATGAGCATGCACTACTCTTTTATTGTTTAAATAAAACTTCGTTTGCTTTGAAAACTCTATATCCTTGTTGAAAAGAGAAGGATATACTTTTGTTTATTAAAACTTTGTTTTGAAATCTCTATATCTTTCTTGAAAAAGAAAAGAAGGCTTTTAGAACTTTTCCCCATAAATCTGACTTTGTAAGAAAATCTCTTTAAAACTTTTCCCGAAATATATCTTTGTTGAAAAAAATGATAAGAAATCTCTTTTAAAACATTTTCTCGGAAAATCACCATTTTGTTTATTTCCCCAAAACTCCTCCTTTTTCGACCATAACCCTTCATGGTCTTTCAATCCCAACAACTTCATACCGGCCCTTTGGTATAGTTGCATAAAACATTTTCCACTTTTAAATCACAAAACTCTGCACTTCTCGACCATAGCCCGTCATGGTCCTCCTCTTTTCCAGCAACCTCATACCAGCCCGTCGGTAGAGTTGCAGATACAACACATCTCCATTTTATTTTCAAATCTCAAAACTTTGCAAAACTTGCACATGGTCTTAGGAACAGTCTCCCAATTGTCCATATCCGAGGACTCGGCTATTCGAATAGTTTTAACCCTCTGCAGAGGTAGCACGCTTTTTGCCCACACCCATCCGGTAACTCATCGTGTCAGCCACGTCCCGCCATACAAGGTGTATGCGAAGTTGAGCCACCGACCATAGCCTCTCCTTTGCTCATGCTAGTATAGGACCCTTCCCATATGACACTTTCCATCAACACCCAGTCCAGTTTCCCGTCGGAAACCCTAAGTGTGAGGACTCATATGTTTTGTCTGGCGGTGTATAGGGGACATCCTTCTATCCTCCTCCTTATCTTTCCATAGAGTTTGAGCGAGGACCCAGGTCAGGGTAGGTCCTCAGACCATCCCCTCATGCATAACGGAGTCATCTCCGTCGATGAGGCATCCCATACTAATAAGAGCAAATTATATGACTAAGCCCTTTCCCATATGTGGGTAAATGTGGTCGCACAGGGTAAGATTGGTCGTCATGGTTCTAGGACACTGTGCATTTTTCATAAACATCTCCATTCACCATTTCTCCACTTCAACACCGACATCTCGGCATTCCAACAACTCATCAAAGTACTTTCAAAGGAGTTTTGAATAAACAATGTTTTTCCCATCCTATAGTTTGAAAAAGAATTTCCATCTAATATCTCCATATAGGGTGTCAAAATAATATACTTGTATTTTGAAAACAAAAGGGATTTTCAAACTCATAGTTTTAGTGGCAAACACCACATAAATCACTTATGCTCTTTATAAGTAAAACATGTGAATCAAAATAGATGTATATAAATGCAAGCTCAGAGGATAGCTTGCCTGATTTCAGCATGATTTTCCTGGACTTCTCCTCATTGATCAAAGAAATAAACTCTCATCCTTCTCCGATAAATCCTTTCCAATTATCACTCCGGTAGCGTTTATCTCTAGCGCCGCAACATGAAAATAAAACAACACTCAATAAGCAAACCGAACCACAAGTGGCATACAAACAAGGAACAAACCACAAGTATCAAACTAATCACTCAAGCCACAACATAGCACTAGTTTACTCAAGCAACGAACTAAATCTATATTTACCAGGGCATTATACTCACAGGAGTATAACACCAAACACATGCTAAAAACATAGAGCACCAAGACATCCTCAATTAGAGGTAATTAACAACCACTTTCCTCTGATCAGGAAATACTTCAGACAAAAGTTAAACTACCAATTAATCTTGGTAATTCAAAATATCTCACCAAGCTAAGGTGGATACACTAACAAGATATTTAAGCTAGTACTCAACTCAAGTCCATCAAGCCATGCAAACATATTACCCATACCAATATGTCTAACAAATACCACTAACAGTACTAACATATTATAACCTTCTAACAGTAATAACATGCAAACAACAGTACCACAACAATCATTAACCAGCAAGGCACACATATTAATCACACACAATATTCTCACATTAAAATAAATAAGCATAGCAATTCTTAATTACTAGAGGAAAAGTTATATAGGGAATAAAACCCTAACAACACATGATTCACAAATAGCTCTCCTAACATGTTAGCAAGATTAAGGAGACACATCATAACAGTGGGTTACCACCCTACACATGCTAGGAAACACATCTATAACAATGAAGTTATAACACACAATTTATAAAGCCCTAATAAAAATAGGCAGAAAAGGCCTAAACCTTATAATTAGCACCACAGTCAATCAGTGACTCCTAAATTCAAACCAATTTAGGGATATGTTCTCCTACACATATAGAAGACAGACCAATTGGATTCATTCCAAAATTCATCTCCTAAAAATCTACAAAAATCATCAAAGAGCTACTGATGTGTTTTTAAGAATGAATAGAACTTTTGTTTTAGGTTTCATTTGCATACAAGACCAACAGATCTGGAAAGGTATCACTTCAGGCTTTCCAGGGAATTTTAGTTTGCAATATTTGGAGTTGTATAACTCTAGATATTAAATAATTAGTGAAATAGATACTTTTTACTAGATTAACTCTAGCACACACCTAACTACACATTTTGGAAAATGGCCAGTGCCACATGGTTAAGAAAACACATATGAATGCTACAAAATTTGAAGCACTCCAATATCTACCACAGATCTACCACAAAATATTTAAAGCTACACTGCAAATTTTAACAGGAAACAAAATCATATAATACATCTGCTGGAAAAATAAACGGGTGGGCCGGATCTGGCCCAGACCTGGCCGAGCAACGCCGGAGGTGGCCCAGCCAGCGGCCCAAGAGCGAAGCGAAGGGGTACGGGGTCTTCTTCCTCGCTGCGTCACGCGCAGAGGCACGAGGAAGCGAGCTGGAGCACGGCGAGGTCGACGCCGGCGGCTCCGGCGAACCTGAGACGAAGAGAGCATGTCTGTTAGGTAGCGTGCGACGAGGGGACCTCAGGGGAGCAAGAATGGCGGCGAATGGTGGACTGTCCTCCTCGTAAGCTTCCTCGATGTCCGGCGGCCGGTGATGAAGAAGACGAGCTCGTGCGCGACAACGACGGCGAACTGGCACGATTCCTTCGTCGGGGAGGGAGAGAACGACGCGGCGAAGACGGCTGCGCGCTTCGATTTGCTCGGGGAGGCTTCAAGCGCCGGCGATGCGCGACGGCGTCATGGCTAGGGTTCGGCCGCGGTGAGGAGCAGAGAGAAGTGGGGAGAGAGCGAGAGGGGGCAAGTGAGGAGAGCAGAGCGTTTTCGGGGGGCCTCTTTCTCCTTCGAGCCGCAGGAGAGCGAGAGGGGGGGGGGCCTGGGCGGCGTGCGACGAGCGGGAGGACGACACCGCGGCGTCGACCACGGGCTGCTACAGAGAAGACGACATTTTTGCAGAACGCCCCCTGGCAGAACTTTTCCTCTCACAACTAGGTCCTTTCCTGATTGTCTTTTATTCCTTTTAAAACCAGTAGCCTTTCAGTGATTTAATTGAGGCACTTAAACATTTTTAAAAATTCTGAGAAAATTCATGTAGCCTCCCATATACATGTAGAAGCTCCACAAAAATTGGTGTTGAGAAATAAAATGTTTTGAACAACATTTGTTCATAGTGTTTCATTATGGCAATTTTGCTAATTTCCAAATGATTTTCCTTTTTAAATTTTGAAGCAAGTTCAAATATTATTTTTGAACTCTTGGAACTTCCTTGATAAATATATTAACTTCAAATAGTCTTTTATTTTCATAAGAAAGTATTTATTTGAAGGAATTAGATAGTTAAGTAGAGAAAATTATTTATTATGATCATTTCCTTAACTCATGATCTGAAATTCCAATTGTTGAATAATTTGAGGAGTTTGCTTTAAATTCAAGTCACATTCCAAATTATTGTCAAGTGTGTTTTAAACATTATTGCTCTAGCATATTTGATTAATTTCCCACACCAGCCAACAACCACAACAATTTCAACAACACAGTCAAGACCACACAAGGTCAAACACAGCAATGGGAAGTAAAACACAATCATCAGTGAAACTTTTCAAAAAGTTTTTGTTGGTTCTGAAATTTGGGTCTTGTGAAACTAAGTTTTTCTTAGTTTCTATATTTGGGATGTGACAGCTCTTCCCCCCTTAAAAATAAATCTCGTCCTCGAGATTTGCCCGGCGGTAACAGGGAAGTACGAGGGCACGGTTTTTGGGTTGGCTAAACTTCTGAGGTCGTTGCTTCTTCAGTGAGGTTGCCCTATGAGATCTTGACAACTTGATGATGCGAGGCTTTCTTTGTCGATAAACTCCTTTGATGAGTTCAAATCCTTGATGATAGAGTTGACTTGACGATCGACTTTGATGGATAGTCTGGGTTGGTTATTTCCAGATACTATAAGGTTAAGGCGCAAGGAATTAATTATTAATATGTCCTTGTATACCTACTGCAGGTCTTCCCCCCTTAAAAAGGGGTTTTTGGAACGGTCATGATGAGGGTTGCATCTGGGGTTGACTTGGAGGCATTGTTCTTCTTGGGTAGCTTGGAAATCTTCGTCTTGGTTGTCATTCCTTAGTGCCTGGGGTTGGTGCAGATATCACTTCCTGATATTGTCGCCTTACGAGGGTCGCAGATGGGGACGTGTCGGTCTCCGGATGCGTCAAGTTTGAGTACTTGACTCTCTCCGGGTTCTAGTTAGTAGAGGGATGTTATAACTTCTAAGGGCGTCTGGACTTGCTTGGTGGTCGATGTTGCCAACAGCAGGTGTTTTCCGTTGTTTGATTTTTTTCTTAGTGACTTCCGGTAGATCTTCTTCACGCTTTTCTTCCTTCGGCTTGGCGGAAAAAGGCTGGTCCTAAAAGACTTCTTTGGTTCTGGGTCTTCACGAGTAAGTTAGAGTGCACCAGAATAGTTAGGGTTTCCGGGAAAACTTTCTGGTTGAGGTGCTTAAGTTAGTTTTCAAGGGAGTTGGGTGCTATACTCTGAACATCAAACTTATTATACCTAAGATCCAAAACAACCAACTTTACATAGGCCTCTAATTCTCGAGTCTTCAAAATATCATTCCAACATCTCTGGTAATGCCACTATTATCAACTAGTTAATTGAATCATGGCTTTTGCCCAAGCTAAAGTTATTAATCCACCAACATCTTCTTCGTGCATAAACTCTTTATCATATTAGTTCAATCTATCGGATATCCATCAAACTTTTTAGGCATAGTCCCCATTATATTCTATCACAAAAAATCATAGTGGTCCACCAATTATTTCTTGATTAATTCATTCCCCAGATAGGCATATCTCAAATTATCTGACTCCTTCAGGTTGCCATCTTCCCACGATCATATCATCAAAGCTAAATAAAGCATCCAACAATCATGTGATCATACCATCAAGAATTTGACCCACTTTCTAACCAAATTCAGATTTCATCTCGACACTTTCGGGCCTTGATCTCTTAATCAAAGATAAACGATCTTTCTAAGAATAATCCAAACAGAGCATGACAAGCTCTGAAAACTACTATCACCTAGAACGTCTTGCTACTAGACCAAGTCATATTGATTCCTAGAATCCGATAAACATTCACTTATCCTCCACCAATTATTTCTTGCATACAACGATCTATTCATTTGCTAGCTTATTTTTGACCACTTCCTATAATTCCATAAGAATTTAGTACAAGGTCACTTGCGCTAGGAATCACCCTAAACATTCCAACTCCGGAGTATTCTCCTTAATTTACTTGCTCCTAACCAATCCACACATCATTCTATCAGCAAGTGCTTAAAAATCCAATAACTTTCACCTTTATTTCTAAATCTTAAATCAAGGGTCACGTCTTCTAGCTCCAGATAACCACCAATGGTTGGGGACCACAACTGGTTAGCCCCAGAGTATTAATCAAATATATCATCTGTCCAATCCCAATTAATTTATCGATCCACTCCAAGTTTTCACTTCTATTCTAAACCTCCAAATTTCTGATATTACCGTCATCATCCACCAAATTTTGATCTTATCGAGATACTTTTGGCTAATAACTTACAATTCAACACCCTTATATCTTCCTAAAGTCTCCTTTCTACCAACTAGTTTTGAGTCGGCCTCTGGCACCTCTTAATGGTCCCTAGAAAAATTTAGTGGGGAACCTTAGCACTAGTTGTTTTTTCAAAAGGTTACCTTTTTCTTTTCTTGTTTTCGGAAATCATATCCTTGGGGAAACACTATAAATTTCCAGGTGACTTTCTTATTTAGAACTTGAACATTTCTTAAGTTATACACTTGATTTAAGAAAAATATTATTGTCCTTGATTTGAGTTCTAACATCATTTGCTTCACCCCTGTGGTGAAGGCATCCACTTAGTCCGGGCAAGCTTTCCAGTAGTTAGTTGTACAAAATTGTGGAGGTCTTTTATAACATCCATTGCCTTAGTCTTACGAGAAGAATTTGTTAACAAGGTAGCTAGTCTTGTCATCAAACTACTTTTCATATTCCAGAGGCTGAGATGTACTGGATTATCCGACATTCCGTTTATTTGTATATGACACTCAATTGTTTGAGCATACAAAAGCGATTTGTTAACAAGTTCATGAGGCTTGTTACCAAACTACTTCTATATGACACGAACATTGGAATATCACACTATTTCTAGAGAGATTTATAATAGTAGATTCTGACATACGAGTTTCCAAATACTCAAGGATAGTCTGGTATATTACTTCTTTGCCATCCTGAGAAATCTTTCTTCAAAGTCTTCTTGTCGCAGTTCCTCCTTCTTGCGGTCTCTGAGCTCGAATCTTCATAGCAACTCTTATACACTCCTTGAGTTCTCCTAGTTACCAATTCCAAATGAGCCTCCTTATGTCCTCGTCTCTTGTCAAGGCTTGCAGTCCTAGAAGGTTAGTTAGTACTATCGCGGACTTATGTCAGATGTTAACCTGAAGTTAGATACGATAAGTTAGTGTGGTATTTTTGTAATTTCTCAAGTTAATTTTTGCGAGGTAAGGCTCGTGCCTTCACGAGGTTGGCGTAAAATTGCAGTTTCCTTCAAGATCTTGACGCACTTGCCCAGATGGTGCTTGAAGGCCATTATCTGATTTGCCGGTTAGGTTGCAAAAAAAAAAAAAAATCTCAGGCTATTGGTTAAAGATCGGGGTTCTTTTGTATCTTGCAAAACTGTCAGTTCTTATCGGGAGGCGGTTTAGATAAGAGGAAATATCTTGAAAAGATTTTCCTAAGCGGGTTACATCTGCAACAAAGTGCAACTATGGCGAAGCGGTCAAAATTAGTTTCTTTTTAGGTGGCAAAAAGGAGTTTTACAAAAATAGAATTTTGGGATTACTTCGTGTTGCCGTCAAGGCGTGATTGTGCACACACAAGAAAAACAACACACAAACAGAGAACTCACAACAAACAACACATAACCAGAGTAAAGCATACCAACAAACAACACACAAGGTACCTTTAGTACCAACGGACTTCTAATACTCGTGGTAGTCGGGTAGTACAACCGAGGTTCCTATCATATGTTTTTCCTATGGCCTTGCTTAAACATGGTTGGTGAAGTCTTCGCTTTGTCACCTTAGTCTTCAGCAGGAGGAATTGAGATTGTCGAAGGAGTAACTGAGTGGAATTGTTGATATTGAGTTAAGGTCTTCGAGGTCTCTTGCTTTGTTGATATCGATAATATTGGTATTTGCAGATCCATCACCTCGATGTGGAATGTTGAGTACTTGTAATGGAAGCTTCTTCTCGTAGGGGCTAGCTAATTAGGTCTCACTTGGGTTCATCGTCAAGTATTTTGAACAGGTAAGAGGGAGTAAAGAAATCCTTAGAAAATCTTAAAATAGAGGGATGAGACTCGGAAATTTTTGAGAAGGTGAGAAGAGTGGAAGTTATTTTTGGACTTCCTCAGATAAAAATTATGTTTTTGGTAACAATATATTTTTAACAAAATATTTCTTTCCTAACTAATCGTCCATGCTAACTAAGGTCTGTTACAGTCAGGATGGCTCTGATACCAAGTCTGTGAGGACCCCGGATTAGGTATCCGAGATACTCGTTATGTTTCCTGCAACAATCCCATGATCAGTCTGTTGTTGCACATAACTCGAATTGGTATCACAGAACACCCATAAATACCGAATAAATTTACTTACTTGATTGAAGCCATAGCTTCATCAGGTACTCGCAGCGGAAATCACCAAATCCTGGCCGTCCATTTCCTCACCTCCGCTTTCATTGTGGGCCGTCAGATGAGACGCGGTGAAAACCTAACACCCAGAGCAGCCAATCCCTTCCCCTCCTCGACCCCGCGCCTCATTTCTTCCCCGCCGCCACAACCCACCCTCCTCCTCCCATGTGCGCCCCTCCTCCTCTACCCAGCGCCGCCGCCGCTGACCTTCCCTCCGCCACCCCTCCTCGTGTTGTTCGGCTGCGGCGTCGCGCTCGGCGGCTCTGCAAGCAGGGCCGAGAGGATACTCCTCTGCGCCCGCTGCCTCCGCCCCTGCCCCGACGCCTCTGCGCCTCCACTCCTTTGCCCACAGTAGCGCCGGCTGCCTCCGCAGCCAACCACGCGGGTGGCCGGCGGCCAGGATCCCGCTCGAGAGCCAGAAGCGACCCGGACGGCGGCGGCGGCCGAGGGGCGCTCGGCTTGACGTCCGCTCGGACAGCCGGTGACCTAGCGGAGAGTAGGACGGCTGGGTTCCCGGGAGGAGAAGGAGCAGGGCAGCAGCGGCGCTGGCAAAGAGGACGCCAGGGAGGCGTCTGCGCAGGGAGAGTCAACAGTGACGACGGCGACCAAGCCCCCGATGTAGTTTCTGTTCGTGCTTCACCTCCTGTTCTTCCGTATGGCTGACCTGTGAGGACCCCGGATTAGGTATCCGAGATACTCGTTATGTTTCCTGCAACAATCCCATGATCAGTCTGTTGTTGCACATAACTCGAATTGGTATCACAGAACACCCATAAATACCGAATAAATTTACTTACTTGATTGAAGCCATAGCTTCATCAGGTACTCGCAGCGGAAATCACCAAATCAACGCGGAGCCCAAGTCACTTGCCAACCCTACAGGCAGCTGACTGGGAAGCGCCCTAGTTCGCATGACGTCGTTGAAATCTTCTTCTTCAAACTGTTCCTCTTCAAAATCTGGCTAAGACAATAGCCAGGGACGAAACCAATATGAGTACATTTGAATGTACTCGCAAACTACCCCGGAATGAGCATGCACTACTCTTTTATTGTTTAAATAAAACTTCGTTTGCTTTGAAAACTCTATATCCTTGTTGAAAAGAGAAGGATATACTTTTGTTTATTAAAACTTTGTTTTGAAATCTCTATATCTTTCTTGAAAAAGAAAAGAAGGCTTTTAGAACTTTTCCCCATAAATCTGACTTTGTAAGAAAATCTCTTTAAAACTTTTCCCGAAATATATCTTTGTTGAAAAAATGATAAGAAATCTCTTTTAAAACATTTTCTCGGAAAATCACCATTTTGTTTATTTCCCCAAAACTCCTCCTTTTTCGACCATAACCCTTCATGGTCTTTCAATCCCAACAACTTCATACCGGCCCTTTGGTATAGTTGCATAAAACATTTTCCACTTTTAAATCACAAAACTCTGCACTTCTCGACCATAGCCCGTCATGGTCCTCCTCTTTTCCAGCAACCTCATACCAGCCCGTCGGTAGAGTTGCAGATACAACACATCTCCATTTTATTTTCAAATCTCAAAACTTTGCAAAACTTGCACATGGTCTTAGGAACAGTCTCCCAATTGTCCATATCCGAGGACTCGGCTATTCGAATAGTTTTAACCCTCTGCAGAGGTAGCACGCTTTTTGCCCACACCCATCCGGTAACTCATCGTGTCAGCCACGTCCCGCCATACAAGGTGTATGCGAAGTTGAGCCACCGACCATAGCCTCTCCTTTGCTCATGCTAGTATAGGACCCTTCCCATATGACACTTTCCATCAACACCCAGTCCAGTTTCCCGTCGGAAACCCTAAGTGTGAGGACTCATATGTTTTGTCTGGCGGTGTATAGGGGACATCCTTCTATCCTCCTCCTTATCTTTCCATAGAGTTTGAGCGAGGACCCAGGTCAGGGTAGGTCCTCAGACCATCCCCTCATGCATAACGGAGTCATCTCCGTCGATGAGGCATCCCATACTAATAAGAGCAAATTATATGACTAAGCCCTTTCCCATATGTGGGTAAATGTGGTCGCACAGGGTAAGATTGGTCGTCATGGTTCTAGGACACTGTGCATTTTTCATAAACATCTCCATTCACCATTTCTCCACTTCAACACCGACATCTCGGCATTCCAACAACTCATCAAAGTACTTTCAAAGGAGTTTTGAATAAACAATGTTTTTCCCATCCTATAGTTTGAAAAAGAATTTCCATCTAATATCTCCATATAGGGTGTCAAAATAATATACTTGTATTTTGAAAACAAAAGGGATTTTCAAACTCATAGTTTTAGTGGCAAACACCACATAAATCACTTATGCTCTTTATAAGTAAAACATGTGAATCAAAATAGATGTATATAAATGCAAGCTCAGAGGATAGCTTGCCTGATTTCAGCATGATTTTCCTGGACTTCTCCTCATTGATCAAAGAAATAAACTCTCATCCTTCTCCGATAAATCCTTTCCAATTATCACTCCGGTAGCGTTTATCTCTAGCGCCGCAACATGAAAATAAAACAACACTCAATAAGCAAACCGAACCACAAGTGGCATACAAACAAGGAACAAACCACAAGTATCAAACTAATCACTCAAGCCACAACATAGCACTAGTTTACTCAAGCAACGAACTAAATCTATATTTACCAGGGCATTATACTCACAGGAGTATAACACCAAACACATGCTAAAAACATAGAGCACCAAGACATCCTCAATTAGAGGTAATTAACAACCACTTTCCTCTGATCAGGAAATACTTCAGACAAAAGTTAAACTACCAATTAATCTTGGTAATTCAAAATATCTCACCAAGCTAAGGTGGATACACTAACAAGATATTTAAGCTAGTACTCAACTCAAGTCCATCAAGCCATGCAAACATATTACCCATACCAATATGTCTAACAAATACCACTAACAGTACTAACATATTATAACCTTCTAACAGTAATAACATGCAAACAACAGTACCACAACAATCATTAACCAGCAAGGCACACATATTAATCACACACAATATTCTCACATTAAAATAAATAAGCATAGCAATTCTTAATTACTAGAGGAAAAGTTATATAGGGAATAAAACCCTAACAACACATGATTCACAAATAGCTCTCCTAACATGTTAGCAAGATTAAGGAGACACATCATAACAGTGGGTTACCACCCTACACATGCTAGGAAACACATCTATAACAATGAAGTTATAACACACAATTTATAAAGCCCTAATAAAAATAGGCAGAAAAGGCCTAAACCTTATAATTAGCACCACAGTCAATCAGTGACTCCTAAATTCAAACCAATTTAGGGATATGTTCTCCTACACATATAGAAGACAGACCAATTGGATTCATTCCAAAATTCATCTCCTAAAAATCTACAAAAATCATCAAAGAGCTACTGATGTGTTTTTAAGAATGAATAGAACTTTTGTTTTAGGTTTCATTTGCATACAAGACCAACAGATCTGGAAAGGTATCACTTCAGCTTTCCAGGAATTTTAGTTTGCAATATTTGGAGTTGTATAACTCTAGATATTAAATAATTAGTGAAATAGATACTTTTTACTAGATTAACTCTAGCACACACCTAACTACACATTTTGGAAAATGGCCAGTGCCACATGGTTAAG
Source organism: Poa pratensis (assembly GCA_947311845.1). NCBI lineage: Eukaryota > Viridiplantae > Streptophyta > Magnoliopsida > Poales > Poaceae > Poa > Poa pratensis. Next base: position 77,473,430 of record CAMZMU010000085.1, read on the forward strand.
AAAACACATATGAATGCTACAAAATTTGAAGCACTCCAATATCTACCACAGATCTACCACAAAATATTTAAAGCTACACTGCAAATTTTAACAGGAAACAAAATCATATAATACATCTGCTGGAAAAATAAACGGGTGGGCCGGATCTGGCCCAGACCTGGCCGAGCAACGCCGGAGGTGGCCCAGCCAGCGGCCCAAGAGCGAAGCGAAGGGGTACGGGGTCTTCTTCCTCGCTGCGTCACGCGCAGAGGCACGAGGAAGCGAGCTGGAGCACGGCGAGGTCGACGCCGGCGGCTCCGGCGAACCTGAGACGAAGAGAGCATGTCTGTTAGGTAGCGTGCGACGAGGGGACCTCAGGGGAGCAAGAATGGCGGCGAATGGTGGACTATCCTCGTCGAAAGCTTCCTCGATGTCCGGCGGCCGGTGATGAAGAAGACGAGCTCGTGCGCGACAACGACGGCGAACTGGCACGATTCCTTCGTCGGGGAGGGAGAGAACGACGCGGCGAAGACGGCTGCGCGCTTCGATTTGCTCGGGGAGGCTTCAAGCGCCGGCGATGCGCGACGGCGTCATGGCTAGGGTTCGGCCGCGGTGAGGAGCAGAGAGAAGTGGGGAGAGAGCGAGAGGGGGCAAGTGAGGAGAGCAGAGCGTTTTCGGGGGGCCTCTTTCTCCTTCGAGCCGCAGGAGAGCGAGAGGGGGGGGGGGGCTGGGCGGCGTGCGACGAGCGGGAGGACGACACCGCGGCGTCGACCACGGGCTGCTACAGAGAAGACGACATTTTTGCAGAACGCCCCCTGGCAGAACTTTTCCTCTCACAACTAGGTCCTTTCCTGATTGTCTTTTATTCCTTTTAAAACCAGTAGCCTTTCAGTGATTTAATTGAGGCACTTAAACATTTTTAAAAATTCTGAGAAAATTCATGTAGCCTCCCATATACATGTAGAAGCTCCACAAAAATTGGTGTTGAGAAATAAAATGTTTTGAACAACATTTGTTCATAGTGTTTCATTATGGCAATTTTGCTAATTTCCAAATGATTTCCTTTTTAAATTTTGAAGCAAGTTCAAATATTATTTTTGAACTCTTGGAACTTCCTTGATAAATATATTAACTTCAAATAGTCTTTTATTTTCATAAGAAAGTATTTATTTGAAGGAATTAGATAGTTAAGTAGAGAAAATTATTTATTATGATCATTTCCTTAACTCATGATCTGAAATTCCAATTGTTGAATAATTTGAGGAGTTTGCTTTAAATTCAAGTCACATTCCAAATTATTGTCAAGTGTGTTTTAAACATTATTGCTCTAGCATATTTGATTAATTTCCCACACCAGCCAACAACCACAACAATTTCAACAACACAGTCAAGACCACACAAGGTCAAACACAGCAATGGGAAGTAAAACACAATCATCAGTGAAACTTTTCAAAAAGTTTTTGTTGGTTCTGAAATTTGGGTCTTGTGAAACTAAGTTTTTCTTAGTTTCTATATTTGGGATGTGACATGACCCGAATTCACTCCCTCTCTATTTTAATTTTAATTTTGCATCTAGGGTTTGGGTGTCCAGGAGACTCCATGGTTGTGTACTCCGTGGCTGAGAGGAAGAGACACATAGAAGAGCCATGTATCGTACATACAAGAGGAGCATGTATCGTACATAGAAGAAGCACATCCATGGAGTCCACAGCAGCCACGGTTCCTATTAAGGTTGCTATGATCTTTTGTTGGTAGGAATTAAGTATTCTGGGCGGGGATTAAGTATAATACTCATGTATTAGTCACCACAATTTACTGAATTTGTCTGTGCTTAACTCACTAACTGCATGTTAATTTGCTCACTAAACCTTCCAAATTATGTAAGTTCCAGTAGGTTCTCATGTGTGATTTTCTTTTTCCCAGTTTGTAAGCATTATACATCTGTGTTGGCCATTGTTGTAGCATGCTTTCTTATCTTCAAAGGTTAATTATGGTGTGTGTGGCACCGATTAATTATCCAGCGGTTGTAATTAGCAACCCATCATTATATATAGCTCTCTATTTAGTAGGAGTTATTTTTAACTATTTTACTGATTGTGATTGTATGATGTACATGCTGGCTGATTTTTATGTCTATTCAACAAATGTATAAATTGGATTAGCTTCATCTGCTTGGGTGATGTGCAAGTGTGTACTCCTTATATAATTAGCAACCCATCATTATATATAGCTCTCTATTTAGTAGGAGTTATTTTTAACTATTTTACTGATTGTGATTGTATGATGTACATGCTGGCTGATTTTTATGTCTATTCAGCAAATGTATAAATTAGATTAGCTTCATCTGCTTGGGTGATGTGCAAGTCCAGTCGTGGTTCTCTTCGTCCCTAGAAAAAGCGTATGTCATAGCCATCGTCAAGATTTAGGTGAGAACCATGAAGTTGTATGTGTATTTTCATTTGCACCATTTGGCACATTGTTTGTGTTGTAAATATATTTTTTAAATCATGATTTTTATTCTCCAAATGTTGCTTGTATTTGAACTGTAGTTGAAGAATATTGGATGGTAATATTGGCTTCTGATGTCTTTTTGCTCTATCTTGCAGTGTTCTCAGTGGTTTTCAGGCTTAAACTCTCGCTGGACAATGAGCATCACAAGTGTAGGTCAATAGCTTGCTCTGCTTGCATTTATGATTTCTCAATACTCATGTATGGTTATTATACAAGGGGGTCTTGATTGAATATTTGTTGTGTTGGCATCAGGTAGTTGTAATTGACGTTGTTGTCACACTATGATCTACTTACAAGTATACGTTTTATTGTATGGTGTAAATTTGAATATTGTTTCTGTGTGTAAGTTAAATCTGATTTCTGAATTTTACAATATTGTTTCTGTGTGTATGTTAAATCTGGTTTCTAATCTTCTATTTCACATATATCAATTTGCAGTGACGAGGGAGAGCTTGCGCCTGAATTCTTCAAACGTGATATTGCCTTCTCCTTCAGGTGAGTAAATTGTGTTCAAGATGTTGCCATTTATGTTTCTGTTATTGTGCAGACTGGCACTATTCTCTTCTAGGTTCTATTTCCATCATTGATTTTAATTAATTTTGGTAAATTAGCATGAGACTGTTACGTTTCTTTTTTTGTCTAGACTGTTACATATTTATGCATCTGGTTTTATTATATGGACTTGAAGGAGTCTGGTGCAGATGTGCTCTCCTATGCGAATTCTCTCTCTAACATATAGTAGTTCTTCCATTTTGTTTTGAGTTATTAGGACCGAGCACAGGATAAAGATATGAGATGAAAGGCGATAGCAATTTACGTTTTTAATGGTACATGTGGTTAGTAATTTGAATGACACTCTGCTAAATAATTTGAGTGCAAAGCTAAGCTGCTTGTTTATGACTATCATTTTGACAGCTGGTTTGGTTCAAAAACTGAAATGCTTGTTGACAATCGTTTCTGGCTTAGATTTGGTGTACATGTTTAATTGGTGCTATAGTTTGCTCCAAATGATATATATTCTGATTTTTGTAATCTTGATAATTTTCCAGGTAAAGATCAATATGGCTGCTACTTGACATGTATTCAGTGGTTTCAGTTGACACACATGCCATGCAGCTCACTTTGATTCCTTGAGCATTTGATTGGTGATTACAATGGACGTTTTGTTTGATCCAGGTAACATAGAGAACCGATAATATGTTCACCAATAGCATATATATAGAGAAAGCTAATCATTTGTTGGCTGATAGCACATATGACCTGTATGTGATACGCAAGCTGGCAAGGTACTTGCTGGTTATTACTTATTAGTTTGTTAACTTGTGCATGAACTTTTTCTGAAGTTCAGTTAGTATGCCCACTAATATGAGGATATGAATCATTACTGATCATTTGTATGTTTTGATTATTAGATAATCGACAAGTCGTTTGGTTTTGATTCGGCTATAGAAGATGCTCAATGTGGCATTAATTCGTTTGCATGGTTAAACTCAAATAACATTAATTTGTTTTAAAATTTTGACTTGAATGAATCCTGCTTCTTCACTACTAATTGTTGTTTTTGCACTGAAAGATTGATTTCTGCGGTTCTATCTCTGGTATTCTGAACCTATATTATTTAGCACACACACGATTATTTGTTTAGATTGATAATACTCAGCGAGATTGATCCATTATTATTGTTCTCATCTTATAATGCTCCCGAGTGTCCATTGCTCTATTACTAGCTTGTAGTTTATATATTGCTTAAATCCAGTTCTTATTACACATTAGAATGTAACACCTATTGACATGAATTGATTACTCTGAACTATTCGATGACCTTTTCTAATTGGCACTTACTATTCTCGCACTGCTTTCGCTTCTTCATTTACATGTACTCTGGATATTTCTTTGTCATTACAGTTGTGAAATCAACATTGTTGGCTCAAGTACCAGAAACTGAAGTATTCCTTTTAAGTTTTATATCTAAATTGAAATATAGGCACATGAATCACAATTGTTGGGTTGGTGCAAGATATTTGCCCAGTTGCTTCTTTGTGTTGTTGTTATCAATCGTTGCCTTGCTGCTTGGAGACAGTCGTTTGTGGGGTAACAACTAGAGCTATGTGAGTTAAAACAAACTTGACTTTATCTCTACAACATCTGTTAAGCTAATTGATTTGGTCAGAATAATTATTTTTTAATGTACTTATGGTATGCGATTGGGATACAATGCTTCTACTGTTCTCACCTTCCATTTCTTGAGCTGATTCTATAGAATCAATTGATTATTTACAGTAAGAATGGATAGTGGCTTCGTAGGATTCTTACGCTCAACAGCTTGTGCTAATTAGCATTATGCTAATTATCCAAATTACTTGGTCCAATATGTTGATAATACTGCTATCAATTCAATACTCTAATTTAAAGGTGTGGTGTGATAAATATATTCGATTCCTATCTTATTTTTAGGTAACGAATAAATTGTTTTTTAGATCCAATAAGCTTAATCGCCATCATCTGCTATCTACTGAGGCTGATTATGATCGACTTGATGGCGATTCAGAGGAATGCCAATATGCAGGTGATACGCAAAAGCCCATGTGTAATGAAGAATACTACTCCCTCCGTTCCAATTTTATTGACTTGCTATACACCACATGTGGATGTATCTATACATGTAACATGTCTATACATCCACATTTGGTGCATACCAAGTCAATTAAATTGTAACGGAGGGAGTACCATTTGACCGCCTAGGAGGGCGATCACTAGAGTTGAACAATGGTGCTCAATGGTGTCCCTTCGGAGCTGGGAGACAACCATTCCTGCTATGAACCTGTGCCTGCTGATGTGTCTTCTGTCAAGATTTGAGACCAAGGCCTTAAGGGATACTGTTTTTTGTTGTAGTGGCATACTAAAAACATTCCTATTTGGTAGTTCTGTGAAGTAGAAATACAAGCAAGGAAAGAAAAGCAGAAGAATATTAAAAGGGAATTTTATAATCATGATATATGTACATTTGAAAGGATGTGACTATCTACAATATACACAAAATATATAAAACTAAGGTTACATTACAGTTTTGCCTTCACCACCTGCGCCAGGGGCGCAACCGGTCATCTAGTGTAGTTAAAGCCTATTAGTGGAGAACTACCGTAGAGCTTGTTGAAACTTGGTTTGCATGTTTGATATCTCTAAGGTCTAGATATTTTCTGGTAAAGTGTTTAAGTAACAAGGAAGACAGTGTAGAGTCTTATAATGCCTGCAATATGTTTTTATGTAAGTATTGTTGTACCAGTTGATATCCTGTGTTTGCTTCAAACAACCTTGCTAGCCTAAACTCTTTACTGAGAGGGAATGCTTCTCGTGCATCCAAACTTTGAGCCAAAACCCATACCATTTGTGTCCACCATAACTACCTATTATGTGGTATTTCCTGCCATTCCAAGTAAATACTTCATGTGCTACCTTTAAACTATTCAAAACCTTTATTACTCCTTATTTGTGTCAATGTTTTATAGCTCATGAGGAAGTTTGTGGCATTTTCTCTATCACCTTGTCATTTACTCATGACAGACTTTCACCAATGGACTAGTGGCATATACATCCGCTTATCCAATAACTTGGCTGGCAAATGGGGTGCCCAGTCCCAATTAATTACAACTATAACTGCTTAATTCTCTTCACATATTTGCGAATGATTTATCAAAAGCAAATTTCAAAATGTTAAACAATATCAAATAGGCATTCCTCCATGGTATGTGATTGTTGGAAGGCACCCGAGGATTTGGTTAGCCATGGCTTGTGTAAGCAAAGGTTGGGAGGAGTGTCATACCAATTTATAAATATGCATGTGTAAACAAAAGAGAAGAGGGATGATCTACCCTTGGGTAGAAATAACGTCTTTCATGGGAGCCGCTCTTGAAAGTCTGGGTGATAAGGGGGATAGAGTGCCCACTGCCATTCATTGACAACAACAAACACCTCCCAAAATCTTACTTTATGCTCTCTATATGATTTCAAAAACCTAGAAAGCTATAGCACATGATTTAATCCCTGCTTCCATCTGCGAAGGGCCTTTCTTTTACTTTATGTTGAGTCAGTTTACCTACTCCTTTCTTGTGGCGCCCTGACCTGACTGTTATACAGTGATGCTGTGTGTCACCGGTTAAGCGATACAACCGGAGGTTACGGGTTTACCAATCCCCGGCCAAAACCTTTGGCAGGCGTTGCTCGGAATGGATCATCGGCAACGCAACACCCCGATTGATGCCTTAACACAGGCACAACCCTCAATGCATAATAGAGAGACCAAGACTTGTGGAACAACTGGCACATCACAGACTCTACGACACAAAATCATATAGTTCAACTCTTATAATAGAGAAAGATAGCAAATGACATCCAGAGGTCACAGACCCAACATTACATCAAGCGGAAGCAAATTAGGTTGTTCTAAACAACAAGATCCAAAATATGGCCTAAGAGGCCTACAAATAAACATCACAACGCCAGCTGTTCCAGGATGTCCCAAGCTGCCACCTGGGAACCCCAGACTACTCGTCGACGTCCACAAAGAACCCACCTTCGAGGTCGGTGAAGTCTTCCTCTGAAACAAAACAAACGACGTTGAGTTCGACGAACTCGCAAGATTATATATAGAGCTTTAGCTCGATGAGGCTTTCAAAGTTATATGGCTGTTTTGCATAAAGCTGATTTTATTTATGAAAAACATAACTCAAAGGCATCGACTAATCAGAATAGTTTTCAAAAGAGGTAAGAAGTGACTCTTTCTTTCATCACCTTACTCATCATCAACCATCATTATCAACCACTGTACCTGTTCATCAAAGGCACCTCCCCGAATCACCCTCGAGGAAGCTCACCTTACAATCTTGAGTGGTACCTCTAGTACCCAGTTTTTAATCATTCCGTTAAAGTTATTCTATGGTCTTATCGTCCTTTCCCAAGTTGTCCTTAACCGTGGACACGGCTTTTCGAAAAGATTTACCCTGCAGGGGTGTACAATGTTTGCCACGCGTACCGTCCGGCCCATTACCTAGCTTTTAGCTCTCTTCCTTGGAGAGCCGGCTGGGTGGGAGCGGTGTCGACTTCTCCCTCGTTAAGGACTCTCCAGGATCATCAGTGGCGGTAGGACTGCCAGGATCACAACACCCCGCCCCACGGCCACTCATTTTCCTAACACCACCATCCTCATCTCAGATCTCAGCCACCAACTCACGCACGCGCAAATGGAAGCTCAAACTAGAGGACCCTGGCTAGCCCCGCTCGAGTTATTTAGTCTATGAGGGTTCCTGCACTGCGAATGCATAGGCCTCACGCATGGTTGCACGCTCAGTCTTGGTTCGGGAGGTAAAGAACTCGCACCTAGGCGGCGAGAACGAGACAAAGCACCACAACCACAGTGGCCTCTCATCCCCACCTTTTAGCATCTTATTACCTGTTACCACAATTCTCCACCATCATCTGTACATTTCACACATGTTTCCAACATGAAATATCCATCGGACGGATAACATTTGCCTAAGCATGGCTAAGCATCAACATAGCATAGTTTAGTATTTTAGTCCAACAATACAAACCTATGGATAATAGGAGGGAAACAAGTATTGGCATCGGAAACTTAATGCAACTATAGGATACTCTAATCCAATAAAATTGACATTTAGAACCGCATGCAATATTATAGTGGAGAAAATATTTGCGGAAACATAGGATAAGATATGCTCAGAGGGGGGATTACGCTTGCCTTGATCAAGGTGCTGATAGTACGGATCGTCACGAGACGAGGGTGGCACTTCACCTCCTTGATCTACCGATGCACAAACAACACCGGAAGAACAATCAACACATGGCAATTGTGCAATGCATACAAGGATGATGATATGACATCTTAAATGCACCCTAGAAGCTTTAAACATGACCAACAAGTTAAATGGGGTCCCCGTTATATTTATTGCATAATTTGGAAGAAACCCCATATTAAAACTTAATGATTATTATTACTACTAGAGCACATTAGTGTAATTGTAATCAATTATGCATGATGATGATGATTCTGGATCACTCATGTTTTTCTGAGCATTTTGATATAAGGAACACATTTTTCAGAGGTCCCGGTAAAAAGTTATTACTTTTCTAAATTTCTCTTTTAAAGTTATGGTTATAATATTATTAGAAGCACCATATTTCAAATGTGATCAATTATGCGTGATATTTATTTTAAAGTTTTAATCACAATTTTCTGGGCATTTTGGTGGATTACACACATTTTTCGGACACACCGATAAGAATTATTATTTTTATAACTTTCCTTTTTGGAATGACCATTTGATGGTTTAAATAACAACAATACAATATCTATATCATTTAGGGATGTTAGGGTGAAAGGAAAATAGCAATTTTCAAAACAGTATTGAAATCCGGAATTTATTCCGGAAATTTCCGGATTTTTCACCGGGAGGAATTATTTCCGGAAATATTTCCGGTCCATCTCCGGGTATAGACCGGACTAAAAACCACCGGTCCAGTAGCTAAATTCCTAACCCGGTCGAGATTCCGGAATATTTCGGGTTGATCACCGGTTTCGTTAACACAGCGAAGTGGAGCACTGCGACGGCGAGCTACTGCGGAACCACGGCGAGCTAGGGAGTGAGACGAGGTGCAGGAGGTCGTGGTGCTCACCCTGGGCTCGTAGGTGGGCCCGGCGTGGCTAGGGATGCACCGTGGCGGCGGGAATCATCCGCGACGACGGCCGCGGTGGTCGGCGGGAAACCGGACGGCGGCGGCGATTGAATGCCTCCGGGCTCGATTCCTTCGGAATAAAGGAGGAGGGCAGCACGGCGGAGCTTTTGGTTGGCGGCTATTTGCTCGGGGAGGACCACAGCCTCGGCGCTAGGCGGCGGCCATGGCTCGGCTCGTGGAGCTCGTCGGCGAGAGGATTGGAGAGAGGAGCAGGGGGAACGGATGGATGGGGTCGGGGACGGCCTCGTGGGGCTCTTCTCCTGCAGAGGTAGGGCAGAGGAGGGCCCGGGCGCGACATGGGCAGCCGGGGCGAGCTGGTCGCTACAGAGTCAGGAAGAAGAAGAAGAAGACAGTTTCCGGAAAACCCCCCTAGAGCTTCTATTTCCATCACGGATTGGTCCTCACGAATTACAAACGGGTCCTTTTCTCTTTTAAAAATTAAAACAGCAGCTATACCCATATTTATTTGAGGCACCAAAACATTTTATCAAAATTTCAGAAAATTTGGGGAGCCTCCCCATGCAGTATAGAAGCACCACAAAAATTGGCGTCTCAAAATAAAATTGTTTGGACCACTTTTGTTTAGAAAGGTGAATAGGGCATTTTTGTTAAATTCAAAGATGTTGCTCCTTTAACACTTTGGAGCAAAAGCAAAATATTATTTTGGAGCTCTTGGAACTTCCTTGACAGATAGGGGATGTCAAAGTAATTTTATTTGCAAGATTGAGTGCCTTCAATGTGTGGGAGTTTTGTTAGAGCACTTTGGCATTTGGTTTTAACAACTTCATATCATTTCGATATCAATGTTGTATTAACTCAAAAGAGACATGTTTATGCATGGATGCCATGATGCAATTAACACAAAAGTGGAAAAATTACACCGGTTTTTAGGTTCTCAGTTTTGGGCTGTTACATTTCTTTCTCAGAAGCAAACACTTGTGTCAACTTTGTGTGCATCAATTCTTATATGCTTACTTATTGCACTTGTTATATTGCTTTGTGTTGACAATATCCATGAGATATACATGTTGAAAGTTGAAAGCAACTGCTGAAACTTAAATCTTCCTTTGTGTTGCTTCAATGCCTTTATTTATAATCTATTGCTTTATGAGTTAACTCTTATGCAAAGCTTTTTGATGCTTGTCTTGAAAGTACTATTCATGAAAAGTTTTTGCTTATATGATTCAGTTGTTTACTCTTTATCTATTTGTTAGCAAACTATAGATCATTGCTTTGAGTCACTTCATTCATGATATGAGCCTTACAATATTATTTGATCAAGATTGTGTGAAGCATGTCTCCTCATAAATTATTTTGTTGTTATCGTTTTACCTACTCGAGGACGAGTAGAACTAAGCTTGGGGATGCTTGATACGTCTCCAACGTATCCATAATTTCTGATGTTCCATGCTTATATTATGCCAATTGCTACATGTTTTATATACACTTTATATCATTTTTATGCATTTTCTGGGACTAACCTATTAACAAGATGCCACAGTACCAGTTCCTGTTTTCTGCTATTTTTGGTTTCAGAAAAGTTGTTCTGGAAATATTCTCGGAATTGGACGAAACAAAAAGCCAAGTCCCTATTTTTTCTGACACGTACACGGAGTCCGAAGGAGAGACGACGGAGGGCCTTGGGCCGCCCTAACCACCTGGTGGCGCGGTCCCACCTCCTGCCGTGCCGCCACGTGGTGAGGAGGCCTCGGGCCTCCACCGACGCCGCCCCTTCGCCTATAAATTGCCTTTCTCGGGAAAAACCTAAACACCCGAGTCAATTTCCACGAAAAGTTCCAGAGCCGCCGCCGTCAACCCTAACTCGGGAGGGTTCTGAAGCTCTTCTCGGCACCCTGCCGGAGAGGGGAATCATCACCGGAGGGCTCTACATCGCCATGCTTGCCTCCGGAGTGATGTGTGAGTTGTTCATCCTTGGATTATGGGTCCATAGTAGTAGCTAGATGGTTGTCTTCTCCTCTTGTGCCATCATGTTTAGATCTTGTGAGCTGCCTATCATGATCAAGATCATCTTATTGTAATGCTACATGTTGTGTTTGCTGGGATCCGATGAATATTGATACCATGTCAAGTTGAATACTAAAATATTATGTCTATGTTATTTATGATCTTGCAAGCTCTCCGTTGCTTGTTGATACTCTGGCCAAGTGGATGCTTGTGACTCCAAGAGGGAGTATTTATGCTAGATAGTGGGTTTAGTCTCCATTTAATCTGGGGGAGTGACAGCAACCCCTAAGGTTGTGGAGGTGCTGTTGCCACTAGGGGTAACCTAATGATGCTTTGTCTAAGGATGAATGTGTTGTTTACATTATGCACTTTACTTAATGCAATTGTCTGTTGCTTGCAACTTAATACTGGAAGGGGTGCGGATGCTAACCTGAAGGTGGACTATTTAGGCACAGATGCATGCTGGATAGCGGTCTGTGTACTTTGTTGTAATGCCCAAATGAATCTCATAGTAGACACCACAACTTGCACATGCATGTTATGCACTTTTCAATATTGTCAATTGCCCAGCTGTAATTTGTTTACCCAGCATGTTAGTTATTTATTATGGAGATACACCACTAGTGAACTGTGGACCCCGGTCCATTCTTTTACATCTGAAATACAACCTTAGAACTTTCTGTCACTGTCCCAGATTAAATGGAGGCATGAACCCACTATCTAGCATAAATACTCCCTCTTGGAGTCACAAGCATCAACTTGGCCAGAGTATCAACAAGCAACGGAGAGCATGCAAGATCATAAATAACATAGACATGATAGTTCAATATTCGACTTGACATAGTATCAATATTCATCGGATCCCAGCAAACACAACATGTATCATTACAATAAGATAATCTTGATCATGATAGGCAGCTCACAAGATCTAAACATGATGGCACAAGAGGAGAAGACAACCATCTAGCTACTGCTATGGACCCATAGTCCAAGGATGAACTACTCACACATCACTCCGGAGGCAGGCATGGCGATGTAGAGGCCTCCGGTGATGATTCCCCTCTCCGGCAGGGTGCCGGGAAGAGCTTCAGAACCCTCCCGAGTTAGGGTTGACGGCGGCGGTGGCTCTAGAACTTTTCATGGAATATGACTCGGGTATCTAGGGTTTTCCCGAATAGATGAATTTATAGGCGAAGGAGCGACGTCGGTGGAGACCCGAGGGGCCCACACCATGTCGTGGCATGGCAGAAGGGGGGCGCGCCGCCACGTGGTGTGGCCGCCTCCTCGGTCCCCTTCGTGTCTCCTTCGGACTCCGTGTACGTGACAGAAAATAGGACCGTGGGCTTTTTTTTTCGTCCAATTCCGAGAATATTTCCAGAACAACTTTTCTGAAATACAAAAACAGCAGAAAACATGAACTGGCACTGTGCCATCTTGTTAATAGGTTAGTCCCAGAAAATGCATAAAAATGATACAAAGTGTAAATAAAACATGTAGCAATTGGTATAATATAAGCATGGAACATCAGAAATTATAGATACGTTGGAGACGTATCAGAACGCAATCCGTCAAACCAAAATCAAAGCTGTTACAAGTTCTCACCAAGTAGCAGAAGTTGACTGGCAACAAACGGTGTCAATGCTCGCTGAAGATTAGATGAAACGATTGCCAGGTGTACGTCACCACACACGGTGTAGAATTCTGTGGAGCTTTGGGAAGGCTAGCAAGGATTAGCAATAATCAAATCAGGAATGCAAGTTGAATGAACGCTCAACGACGGTACTATGCTGGTCTTAGGCTAGACCGTACTAGAGACACGAGCCTAGAACACCAATGAAGTCACGGCGCGGAAACAACAGGCAAAAAAGAAGAAACAACTTCAAAGGGAAACTGAGGACGATATTTTTTAAACAATTTTCGCAGGAGGACAGAGGCTGTCTAGGGTCAAGAGAGAGCAGAGATGGACTTGTTCTGATTTTTTTCGAAAAAAAAGCTCTCGCTAGATGGCAGATAACCTCTGAGGTCGGGCGAGTACTATAGCTCGATTTTTTTTTCTTTTTTTTTTGCTACAGTAGATCGCGAATTGAGAAGACCAAAACTAACAGAACTCTTAACAAACTCACATAAGGTAGGGAAAGATTGCTTCCTTTATAAGAAAAAACACTTGGAAGGAAAGAAAACACCAAAACAAAAACCCTAACCCTAATTTCTGGCGGCGGCTGAAGTGGTGGCAGTGGGAAGGGTGGATGCGATCAGCGAAGATGGTGTGGTGGCGGTGGAAATCTGGTGGTGGCGGTAATGGTGGTGATCTGCAGGCGGCGAGTTGATGTGGCAGCGGCGATGACTAGATATGAACAGAACTCGAAACTCTACAGGAACTAGACGCTAAGACCAGCAACTCAACACGACGATGCAGACGAAAACTCAACGATGCAATGCACTGAAAAGAAAATGCGAAGGTTTAGACTTATTTTTAGGACGGGATGACCTAACCCTAATTGTGTTTTTTTGGCTTTTTCGTGGACTGTAGGTATGAAGATGCAATCTAATCTAGTAAAATAGCAAATCTCACCGAGCAACCTGAAATCTGATACCACTTGATAGAGGCAAAGGTGTCCGATCTTTCGATGAGATGAGATACTACGATTTGGGTGGCGTCGACGTTGACGATCCGACTACAAACGTGCGAGGACGTTGCGCCTTAGCAATTGCTACACCAACTCTGGGAGGTTATTGACAGCGCCGTAGCACAGTCGACCCAACCTCTCAGGTCTAGCTCCTGCAATCAATCGAGAACAAGCAAGAACTAAGATTGGCAATCAAGAAGATATTGCGAATAAAGATGAATGATTATATTGAAGTGGGGTTCCGAAAGGCGGTCTTGATCTGGTCGATCTAACACAGACGAAGTACGGCGAAGTTGCAACAATGGCTAACTTTCAACTAAACAAAACCCAAGTCTAAACGATGCCCTAGGGGCTGTATTTATTGGAGAAAAGAGGGATTTTCGTCCAGCCTAGGTGGGCTGGGCACAAAACCTTCCTAAGTCATTTTCTCCTATTAATATGGACTCTAAAAGTTGCCCATAAAGGGGGATGACGAAAATACATGGGCCTGGCCCAAAAACAAGGTGACGCGGCACCATATAATACTATGGACGAAAATATGAAGTGTGATCTTGAAGTATTTCGTCCATGTCTCCATTTGTAGCGTCATCTCCACTCCTTGCATGCTTGCTGCCATCTCCATGAATCATCGTGCTCCAATGCTTGTCCTCCTCTTCCTTGCTAGGTCCATTGTTCCTAAGAGTGACAAACATATCCGATTTAGGCAGTAGCATATTCTCATGTATATTTGGAATAGTTCCTAGGAACAAAAGTACCTGATAATTAAGTTGACGCGCACGAGCTCGAGTAATAGCTCCTTGTATAGTTGTAGGACTAATAGTTGTGACTGTAGGTGGGATGTCCTCTTCAGAAGACGAGAACGTATTGGGTCGGATAGTTGCTGGAAACGGTCACGGATACGGGTAGTAATTTACGAATATGGAAAATGATGTGATTTTACTAATATCCGTCTGTATCTGAAGTTATACCATATTTCAAGGTTATGTCCGGCAAGTATTCGGCACAATATGCAATAACTGGTCATAATGTATGCCATGTGCTCTGGGTGTATCCTATTGTCGAATTGGCCTTACATGTCTTAAATTCCAAAAAGAAAAACAGGGGCTAAGAAACAATACATTGTCACTCCTCTACAGGAGTCCCAATGGCTACTTGTCCCCCCCCCCCCCCCCCCCCCCCCGACTTGGCTTTTAGATGTCGTTATTTAGAAGCTGATGGTAGAGATGCCCAAACCTAAAGGCCATTGCTCGAGATGTTCATGTATCAAACATCAGAAAATTCAGGAACTTATGTTGAATTTCCCCAACATGCGCAGTTACTTTTTGTGTGCCATCTCGGATACGCCCAAATTCACATTTGAGGTTTATACCTAGTGAGCTGCAACGTCATCATGGGTCTAGGTCATGTGTTTAGGAAAAATAACACTCCCTCATATTGACCTCCTTTTATTTTTTACAGACCAAAACATATAGTTGATGAATACACAGAAAAGCGATTGCAAAAGTAAACCTGCGGAGAATTAGCCAATTTGTCAATCAAACACAATATCATCGTATGGACCAACAAAAAGCACCATGCCAATAAGAATCCTTGCTCCTCACAACAAATTCCTAAACGGATAAAACACCATAAATTGGTTGGTACTTGATTTACTCGTTAACTTCACAGCTTGTGCCTCACACATGATGAGTTGCAAGCTATAACAGGAAAATAATAAAAGCCACATGCATCAATCCATGCGGAGGATGAGTCTTCACCTTTTCTTTAAAAAAAAGTTGTAACAGGAAACATGGCTCTCTGCATTTCTTCTTCCCAGTTGTCCAGCCCACATCAAGTGATCAAACAGAGCACCATCGATCAGTTACGTGTGCTCCCATTTTTGCCCTATATATCGGGACACACCGGAAAGCGTGTGGCCTCACTCGCCCTCACACACTTCGGCCCTCATTGTTGCGGCTCCAAGCTCAATTGCTCTTGCTTCTCTCCTTCTCCCTGTCTCCGAGCTTATGGCCGTGCAAATGAACTCGGCGGTCTATTCCGAAGGCAAGAAGTACGACGGAGAGGCGCCGGCCGCCGTCAAGGTCAGGATCGAGGAGGAGGACGCGGTGGACTACGCCGGCAGGGCGCAGTGGCTCCGCGCGGCGGTGCTGGGCGTCAACGACGGGCTGGTGTCCGTGGCGTCGATCATGATCGGGGTGGGCGCCGTGAACCAGTCCGCCACGTTCATGCTCGTCACCGGGTTAGCGGGGCTCGTCGCCGGCGCATGCAACATGGCCATCGGCGAGTTTGTGTCCGTGTACGCGCAATACGACATCGAGGTGGCCGCGAGGCTGCTGAGACGCAAACGCGGTCTCGAGGAGGAGCGCGTGCAGCTGCCGAGCCCAGCGAAGGCGGCCGCGGCATCGGCGCTGGGCTTCGTGGCCGGCGCGACCCTCCCGCTGCTGGCCGGTGGGTTCATCCGCCCGTGGGCCGCCCGCGTCGCCGCAGTGTGCGCCGTGACCACTGCCGCAATGGTCGGGTTCGGGGCCATCGGAGGGGCGCTCGGAGGCACCAGCCTGGCAAGGTCCGGCGCCCGGGTGCTGCTCGGTGGATGGGCCGCCATGGCCGTGTGCTACGGCGTCTTTAGGCTCTACACGGTCGCCTTGGGGGTACAAGTGTCAGCTGCCGCTTAATATTACGGTATTTTCTTTGGGGTAACGTATGTGTGTGCATGTGCAATGTATGAGAAATATTGAGAACTTGCCTGTGCCAAGATGGTTAGGAGGGTGGTTGTACCCCCAGCTCACCAGAGTTCAAATCTCAGGTTTGACGTTGGTGTTTCTCATTTAGGCGGATTATTCTTTCAGTGGGAGGCGACGTTCCCGTCGACAGCGAGGCGCCCGTGGTGACTTCGTCAATCTCAAGACCCAACCGCCGGCTCAGTCTTTCGGATGTGCTCATAGGGGTAGGGTGTGTGTGTGCGCGTTCATAGGGGTGAGTGTATGCGCGTGTATGTGAGCGTCTGCGTTGTACTGTGTTTCTCAAAAAAATGTATGGGAAATATTTTCCAATAGCACAACTACAACAAGGCCAGTAGTATTTATATCTTACCACATAATTTAAGAAGCATGAGCGAAGTAGCCGCTAGTAGAAATACCGTGGAAATGGCAACCCAGAAGTGCTAATAAAATATGAAGTTGTTAGTATGATCAAAGGTGTGTTTATACAATCCATCCTTCTGGTAAGTCAATACATTGGTTTAAATTAACGCAACTACGAAATCATGTTATTTTAAGGAATCTTTATTATTAAATGAGAGTTGGTCGACCATCTCTCCATCGGTACCCAAAAAATTGGTACGCAAATCACCTCGCTAAAAAATCACCTCGCTGAAAAATCGGGACCCAAATTAATCCCCTTCCTTGTTAGCCCACGCCTCCCCGAGAAAAAAATCAGGACACAATCCCTCCCCAGAGTGTAATCCGCGTCTCGTTAATCTCCTGGATATCATGCTGGCTAGCGGAGGTTCTCATCCTACCCGGCGGCGCGTCATGCATACGATCGGGAGCACGCGCCGCGGCCGCTATAATCATCAATTCATCATGGAACAGGAGGGACGGCGAGATACGGGCTGTTTGCATCGACGAGATCGTGGCTGCTCTACTCTTCATGGCGTGGTAGAGACGGCGAGACGCATGCCATGTTCCTCGATGAGGCATCCTGTGACGAGTCGACCTGCGCTGTCGACTACATCTGGTAAATTTTTCATTCCGTTCCACCTTACTTTCTACTCCACCATGGAAGACTGTCCACCGTAATTTAATTTAGATGGATTACTAACTTCTATTCTCTGATTTCTCGAAATAGGCTTTCTCTGATTTCGTGATGCCCACCATGATCGATTTGCTTTCAACTGCACGTGTAAGTGTTTCCATGCTTTGTTTCCATCTAGGATGGTTGAGAGGTCGGACCTGGCAGGGCTGCAGATATCTGATATCCAAGCTATCGTCGTGCAGGGTCTAGATCTCGTAGCGAACGCCGTGGGGTCTCCAGAGAGCTTCTTCAGATGCCTCGGTTCTCCTCCGTATCCTCTAACCTCCTTTGCATTCCATAGGTTTAGATCTGAACCTCCTTTATTCTTCAAAAACAGTAGCCTTGCTATGCAATCTTACAAGCCAATCGTACACTTTACTTCAGATAGGGAAATAAATTGTAGCAGTATATATCTGATGGGAAGCCATACAAGCATTGAGCTTGCAACAAGTCCAGATGCTTCAATCTGTAAGTAGTCCATGTCCTATCCATTTTTTGTTTACTCTATATCACCATCAGACATCAGTATATGTTCAACCATTGTACTTGATTCGGTTCCTATCTTGATAGTGTACTACTAAATATGTTCTCATCGAATATTAGCTAAGATCCTGCCTAAACCTATTTGATAGATCGCTTCCATGAATCAATGTTGGTTCCAGTTGCACTGGCCCTCCGCAATATGGAGTTAACATAGTGTGTAGTCTGTAGCCTCCAGTTACACTCATGCATTGAGGACTAAGACATGTGTGTGCTTCATATTAGATTACCCATGGACTTTATCTTCTGTTAAAAAATACTATGTGTAAATGCAATATTCGATGATTAACTTTTAGTTTTTGTTTCAGATGTAGTATACTGGACATCCTGATCAAATAGGGTACAAAATGTTAGTGGGCTGTTTGCTTCGAGATCAGTGTGTGGTGCTAGGGCAATCTAGAAAATATGGTTTGTTTTTTCTTGCTTCTTTATTAACCTGAAAGACACAGCTCATTCAACTATTTTCCTTTTGCTCTGGTGCCAATATAGTAGGATGACTTTTGTGTAATCGAAATAGCAAACACTACAGCTAACATATAGTATTAAGAATGTCGAGGGAAAGAGCACTGTCAAATGAGCTTTGAGCAGTGACTGCTAATGAGATTTTTTTTAATCTTCCTTATTCATGGCTTGCTTCTTATGAAAGGACCTTCATATATTTCACGTTAGCTGAAAGGTTTTTCTCTCCTGTAAGCAGAAGACTTAGGATGTGTTAACATATATTACTGGACTCACAGCTATCCGTGAGTGATGATGATCTGGCGGATTTGAATTCAGAACATATCGCTGGTAGTATCCAAATATTTGAATCGTACAAGTACTTGTTGCTTACTGAAGATGTCTCCCAAGATAAAGCAGCTGGACAATATATGGTGTATTGATCATTGGAAGTCTTATTTCTATTCACTACTAGGTATGCGTATAAGACACCTTTAAATATTGATGAACGGAAAACATTATATGTTGCGATTAAAGTTTTTAGCATGTCTATTATCGCTTGCCTCTTCTCCTTTTAGGGGTTACAATCTACACCATATATGAAAGGATGCTATGCAACCAGACATGGACATGGATAACATGCTAGCAGGCCAGCGGCACTAAGTAAAATGCTTGAAAGCATTGTTTCATAATACATTTTGCTACAAGGAAGATGTATCCTGTTTCTTGCTTTGATTGTTGTGTATAATGTCCAATCTGACTGCCAATATGTATTCCCTGTTTGCATCTTATTATTGTTTGTTTTGTCAGTTTGGAGGGTCATGTCTTACTGGTATCGTTTAATATGTTGAATGGATACTATCCTGCTGCTAGGATATTGCCCAGGGTCTTGATATACCCAACAGAGCATACTGAAATCGTTGAAGTTTGAGGAAGGGGGCATTTTCTTTAGTCAGGTCTTTGTTACAGTTTGATTTTCTTAGCTATACACCAGGAGTTTTTTTTTCTATCTTTCTTGCAGTCACAAATGTGTTATCGTTGCTGCCATCAAAGAATGAGGAGATACAAATATTTTCATTGCAATACATGCATCTTTCATTATTTGTAAATAAGACACTCAAGGGTCATAATCTCTTGTAGATGAGATTCTTTTCACACCATCATCTCTCGTGGTATGTGAGGACCAGTTATAGGTTTCATAAAGTCTTAACAAGGTGCCTAAAGCAATGGTAAGATGAGATGACAGATTTTTAAAACGACGACTATGCTACAACAAGAGCGTCGAAACCAATGCAATGCCAACCCCTTGAATGTCTACCTCTAAATGAAGCTAAAAGATATTCGGTGGAAATGGAGAATATTGAGTTGCATTACTCAATAACGAGTTTTCAACATGGTGAGGAGCAGCGTGGACAAGAACTACATAATAGAAGACGTGACGCCATGTACGGTTATGGTGAGTAGCTAAGGTACCAAAATAGCATTACAAGAACTAAGCACTTTTACCATGGTATGGTTGGGATGTTCCATGGAGATCATTATTGATGGCCTTGTTTGTGAATATAACAAGCATTTCACCAATGGTTCTAAATATCACCTACTATCCCGTTGCAACGCACGGGCATTTAGCTAGTGACACTACGGCGTCCGACTTCAAACTAATGTTTTTGCTAATTCACAAATAGGTGAGAATTAAGTTAGTATTTAGTCAAGCCATAAACCTCTGGATTTTTATCGTGATTCGTGCAACTATGAGTTACAAGTTGAGTTGTAACCAAGTTTTTTTTTCATTTACAAGTGATTGTATAACAAATCGTTGGATTATGTTCATTATTTATGCGAGGCATGGCATGCTGCAACTGAGATTTCATGTTGTTACCTTACTGAGAAATAAATTAACTCATTCGATGGAGAATAAACACACCCGCTAACTAATAAAGCATAGAAAAGTACAAGCCTTACAAGACGAGACTACCGAAATAAACCAACTAATTGACAAATAGATTCTGAGATAATAGATCTATTCCAGACAACAAACACGTTGCAAGAATATTATGTTTAACGATGTCTAGGGGTGTGATGAGTGCGTGAAAATCCCTTGAACCAGCCACAGCCACACCGTGTTCAAGAAGTGATTCAAAGAAGGAATCAGTTTAATACCGTGCCCATCACTATTCGCCGTGACAACCCATCTCTATTCTTGTCAGAGCTAACACCGACGACGTCCTTTGCACGTGGTTCCCTTCTTCGAGGCATCGTCTTGCAACACCAGTGCCTATCTCACCCTCGTGGTCATGTTGCCTTGGAACACCGGTGCCTATTGTTAGAATATTGGGCCTATTAATGGGCAGCCCATATAAGCAATTCCTGAAAATCTCAAATTGGCCCATGTGCATGGCAGAATTTTGGAGGTGTGTACGTGACTAAAGTTCCATACTGCTAGTTTGGAGTGAGCTGCACCAGCTTATATAGTGGAGTGTTGTACCACTTGGTGTGCTGGTTGAGAATAGAAGGCTCTCTCGTGCGCACTCCTCCTCCTCCGCCGCCGTCCGTCTCGTCTCGTCACGTCACGTCACGACACGCCGCGGGTTGCGGGAATGAGCCGATGCCTATATTTTTGCCGTTGAGAAAACGCGAGTCGTGTTAGCGTACGTGTACAGCTTAGCCAATTTGGATCGCTACCGGATCGTGGGCTGCTGTAACCGACTCGAACGTGTGCGACGTGGCCGGCTTTTCCGAACCGCACTATATATTGCCATGCACTGCCGTGCGCCGTCACACATCGAACCAATCTAGGTTTTGCCAATCTCATGCCTTGCGCCGCCACAGTAGTCTACTCCATCCCGAGCGTCGGCGTGCACCGACGTTTGGGAGAGCAGGTCTCCGGAACCAGTCGCTCTTGTGATCCTGTACGGGAGAGGGCGAATTAGGTTTTTGGGAAGCGCCTCGCGCGACTGCTCGCCGCTTCCACCACGGGTTGTCTTCCAGCCGGCTTTGCGGATCGCCGCCGCAAGAACCGTCTGTGGCGGCAAGTCTTCGCCAAGAAAGTCGCCAACTACATCGCTGCATCGACCACGGCTACTACGTCTACAATCGTTGAGTACGTGCGTCGGATTTCTCCTACTTGGATCAGCATGTTTTCTGCTTACATGTTGTGTGATATCTTGCTACTGTTCATGTTGATTAGTACATCTAGTATGTTCATGTTTCACATGTTAGTAGCTGCGGTTGTCATGTTTAATATTCTGGAATTAATCATGAAATCATTGCCTAATTATCCAACAATCCAAAAACCTAATGTTTGTTATAGGCAATTTCCTGAGTTAAACATGGGACATTTATCTGATGCGCTGAGGCCGGACAAGTTTACCGGTGTGGACTTTAAGAGATGGCAGTACAAGACCACACTGTGGTTGCGATCTCTGAAAGTGTTCGAGGCTAGTGAGGGTTTACCTGAAGGAACTATATCTGACGAGGATCAGAACAAGTTCAAGGAAACCAATACTGCCTTTGTGGGACTCGTTCTGAGTGCTCTTAGCAACAAGCTGTTTGATGTGTACATGCACATTACAGATGCCAAAGAGCTCTGGGAGGCACTGAACGCTAAGTTCGGTGTAGCAGATGCTGGCAGTGAACTGTACATCATGGAGAGCTTCCATGACTTCAGGATGGCTAACAACCGTTCTGTAGTCGAACAGGCTCATGAGATACAGTGCATTGCTAAGGAGCTTGAGCACGCTAAGTGTGCCTTACCTGACAAGTTTGTGGCTGGATGCATTATTGCAAAGTTGCCCTCTTCATGGAGGAACTTCGCCACAACTCTCAAACACAAGAGACAGGAGATATCGGTTGAAAACCTGATAGCGTCTCTTGATGTTGAGGAGAAGGCTCGGGCTAAGGACACTGCTGAGAGAGGTGAAGGTCAGTCTAGCGCCAATATGGTGCAGAAGAACTTTCACCATGGCAAGAGCAAGGCAAGAGCAAGCCTTCCTTCAACATGCCTACCAAGACTACTTCTTTCAAGAAGAAGAAGAAGATGCTGAACAAATCTGAGCTAAAGTGCTACACTTGTGGAGAGCCGGACACTTCTCTGTGGACTGCCCAGATCGTGCAGACAAGAAAGGGAAGAAGCCAAAGCATGTCAACGTCGTGACCGCTAGCAATACTGATGGGTACGGTAATTTACCGATTGTGCTTTCAGTATTTCAATCTCCATGTTGGTGGATTGATACGGGTGCTAATGTTCATGTGTGTGCTGACATCTCTATGTTCACTTCTTATCAGGTCGCAGATTCAAGCGTCTTAATGGGGAATGGATCACATGCTTCTGTTCGTGGTGTTGGCACGGTAGATCTGAAGTTTACTTCGGGGAAGATCGTGCAGCTGAGGAACGTGCAGCATGTCCCTACTATGAACAAGAATCTTGTTAGCGGCTCCCTTCTATGCAGAGATGGGTTTAAATTAGTCTTGGAGTCCAATAAAGTAGTTGTGTCAAAGTTTGGACAATTTATTGGTAAAGGGTATGAGTGCGGAGGCTTGTTCCGCTTTTCATTATCGGATTTTTGTAATAAGTCAGTAAACCATATTTGTGGCAGTGTGGATTCGGATGCTAATGTTGGCACTCTCGTTTATGTCATGTTAATTTTGGTTTAATGAGTAGACTTTCCAGCTTGCGTTTAATTCCTACTTTCACCATTGCCAAAGGTTCTAAGTGCCATAGCTGTGTGCAATCTAAGCAACCTCGAAAGCCTCACAAGGCAGCCGAGGAGAGAAACTTGGCACCTCTAGAACTCGTACATTCGGATCTATGTGAGATGAATGGCGTGTTGACAAAAGGTGATAAGAATATTTCATGACTTTAATCGATGATGCTACTAGGTTCTGTTATGTATATTTGTTGCACACTAAAGATGAGCTAGACTACTTTAAAATCTATAAAGCTGAAGTAGAAAATCAATTAGAGAGAAAGATCAAACGTCTTAGGTCAGATCGTGGTGGCGAGTATTTCTCCAAATATTTGATGAATTCTGTGAGGAACATGGTATTATTCATGAGAGGACGCCTCCCTATTCCCCAATCAAACGGGGTTGCTGAGAGGAAAAACCGCACGCTGACCGACTTGGTGAATGCCATGTTGGACACTGCTGGTTTATCTAAGGCATGGTGGGGGGAGGCTTTATTGACTTCGTGTCATGAATAGAGTTCCAACAAGGATAAAGAGAAGACCCTTACGAGGAGTGGTCTGGGAGAAAACCATCACTTTCTTATTTTCGTACTTGGGGATGTTTGGCGAAAGTCAATGTTCCAATTCCTAAGAAACGTAAACTTGGACCGAAGACAGTGGATTGTGTCTTTCTAGGTTATGCTCAGGAGCATTTGCTATAGATTTTTAGTGGTTAAATCTGAGATACCTGATATGCATGTTGATACTATTTTCGTCTTTGAGAACATTTTCCTATGAAGGATATGCATAGCATTGCTAGAATTTCTTCTGAGATATTGCTGAACCTAGTACATCTGTTGATCATTCTGAACAACCACATGTTGAGGAAGTCCTTGAGAAGGATGACAATGAATCAGCTCCCAAGAGGAGCAAGAGACAGAGGACTGAAAAATCCTTTGGTGATGATTTCATTGTGTACCTTGTGGACAATACTCCCACGTCCATTGCAGAGGCATTTGCATCTCCTGATGCTGATGACTGGAAAGAAGCTGTCCATAATGAGATGGACTCGATTCTTTCTAATGGAACTTGGGAATTATCTGAACGACCCTACGGTGCAAACCTGTGGGTTGTAAGTGGGTGTTCAAGAAGAAGCTAAGGCCTGATGGTACTATTGAGAAGTACAAGGCACGGCTTGTGGCCAAGGGCTACACCCAGCGAAGGCGAAGATTACTTTGACACCTATTCACCTGTTGCTCGACTCACCACCATTCGTGTACTACTTTCCCTGGCTGCCTCCTATCTTCGTTCATCAAATGGACGTAAGACAGCTTTCCTTAACGGAGAGTTGGAAGAGGAAATTATATGGATCAGCCTGATGGGTTTGTAGTAAAAGGTGAAGAGAGAAAGGTGTGCAAATTGTTAAAATCTTTGTATGGGCTGAAGCAAGCACCTAAGCAATGGCATGAGAAGTTTGACAGAACTTTAACTTCTGCAGGCTTTGCCATTAATGAGGCTGATAGGTGTGTATATTATCGCCATGGTGGGGGCGATAGTGTTATATTATGCTTGTATGTTGATGACATACTGATTTTCGGTACAAGCATGATAGTGATAAATGAGGTCAAGTCTTTTCTGTCAAAGAGCTTTGATATGAAAGATCTGGGACAAGCTGATGTGATCCTGAACATTAAGTGATTAGGGATGAGAGTGGGATTACGTTAACGCAATCACACTATGTTGAGAAGGTCTTGAGCCGCTTTGGTTATATAGACAGCAAGCCTTCTCCAACACCCTATGATCCCAGTGTGACACTCAGAAAGAACAAAAGGAAACGAGAGATCAATTAAGATATTCTCAAGTGATCGGTTCACTCATGTACCTTGCGAGCGCGACAGACCTGACATCTCTTTTGCTGTGAGCAAGTTGAGCAGGTTCATGTCTAACCCGGGTATTGATCATTGGCATGCACTTGAAAGGGTCATGCGCTATCTGAACGGTACAATGAGTTATGGGATTCACTATTCAGGGCACCCTGCGGTGCTTGAGGGATACTGTGATGCGAACTGGATCTCAGATGTTGATGAGCTCTACGCCACAAGTGGATATGCATTTATTCTTGGAGGTGGCGCAGTGTCATGGAGGTCTTGCAAACAGACCATTTTGACGAGGTCAACCATGGAAGCAGAACTTACTGCTTTAGATACAGCTTCTGTTGAGGCAGAATGGCTGCGTGAGCTCTTGATGGACTTGCCGGTGGTTGAGAAACCATTACCGGCCATCCTTATGAACTGTGACAACCAAACGGTTATCATGAAAGTGAACAGTGCTAAGGATAATGCGAAGTCATCAAGACACGTTAAAAGACGCTTGAAGTCTGTCAGGAAAATGAGAAACTCCGGAGTAATGACTGTTAGTTATATTCAAACTGACAAAAACCTGGCAGATCCCTTTACAAGGGACTATCACGTAATGTGATAGATAGTGCATCGAGGAGATGGGGTTGAGACCCGTGAGCGTTACACCATAGTGGTAACCCAACCTATGTGATCGGAGATCCCGTGAATTAGGACCTGGGAAGAACAAGCTAGTGGTTTAACAGAGGAGAGTTTTTATTTAACCCTCTCTGTGAAGATGCATAACTCTCAATTCTGTAAGGCAGGTTGGCAATATGCCTTAATGTGTTTCTGTTGGCTATTCGTAGCAAAGGTGCTATCCTACAGAGCGACCTTGAAAGAACACACCTATATGAGTCCGACTGTTAAACGTCGCAGTCTATGAGATTTGGGTGATCTCTAGTAAGCTCATGAAGAGACCAGGGAGTATGACGCATATGCTCCACCCGCGGGGTAGGCTACTGGCAGCCACGTACTGGTTATGACTTTGAGTGAAGTCTATTGGCACCAAACTTGCAATTCAAGGTTCGTCCATTGTTCAAGTTGCTGGTAGATGTAGCTTGAAGCTCTAGGCGGAAGTTCAACTTAACAGTCTCTGCTGAAACACTGGTATATAAACAAGAAACGAGGTTTGGCAAAATCTCTAAATGGAATTTGAGATCTGGTGGGGGATTGTTAGAATATTGGGCCCATTAGTGGGCAGCCCATATAAGCAATTCTGAAATCTCAAATTGGCCCATGTGCATGGCAGAATTTTGGAGGTGTGTACGTGACTAAAGTTTAGTCCCATACTGCTAGTTGGAGGAGCTGCACCACTTATATAGTGGAGTGTTGTACCACTTGGTGTGCTGGTTGAGAATAGAAGGCTCTCTCGTGCGCACTCCTCCTCCTCCGCCGCCATCCGTCCGTCTCGTCACGACACGCCGCGGGTTGCGGGAATGAGCCGATGCCTATATTTTTGCGTTGAGAAAACGCGAGTCGTGTTAGCGTACGTGTACAGCTTAGCCAATTCGGATCGCTGCCGGATCGTGGGCTGCTGTAACCGACTCGAACGTGTGTGACGTGGCCGGCTTTTCCGAACCGCACTATATATTGCCATGCACTGTCGTGCGCCGTCACACATCGAACCAATCTAGGTTTTGCCAATCTCGTGCCTTGCGCCGCCACAGTAGTCTACTCCATCCCGAGCGCCGGCGTGCACCGACGTTTGGGAGAGCAGGTCTCTGGAACCAGTCGCTCTTGTGATCCTGTACGGGAGAGGGCGAATTAGGTTTTTGGGAAGCGCCTCGCGCGACTGCTCGCCGCTTCCACCACGGGTCGTCTTCCAGCCGGCTTTGCGGATCGCCGCCGCAAGCACCATCTGTGGCGGCAAGTCTTCGTCAAGAAAGTCGCCAATTACATCGCTGCATCGACCACGGCTACTACGTCTACAATCGTTGAGTACGTGTGTCGGATTTCTCCTACTTGGATCAGCATGTTTTCTGCTTACATGTTGTGTGATATCTTGCTACTGTTCATGTTGATTAGTACATCTAGTATGTTCATGTTTCACATGTTAGTAGCTGCGGTTGTCATGTTTAATATTCTGGAATTAATCATGGAATCATTGCCTAATTATCCAAGGGCTCTGTCGGTTACCTAGGGCTCCCGCAATCCCACAGGCGGCGGCGGCGCAACCCTAGATTTCTCGACTCCGTTTGAGGGCGGCGATCCCCACGATCTCGTCTCTCCTCCTCCTCCTCCTCCTCCTCCTTATCCCCACCCCTGCTCTCTGACGTCTACGCGCAGCCGTGCGTGGTCGTTCCCCAAATGGCGGAGGCGGCTGCGAACTCTGGAGTTTCTGTTCCTGGTGGTGCTTCGATGCCAAGAGGAAATCTGTCGACCCGAGTTTCGGATTCGGCTGGCAAGGATACATCGTCTGCTGCGAAGGATCCTGCATCATCTTCAGCAAGGGACAACGTGGCGGAGATGCTTGGTCATCTCAACCTCACAACTCAAGAATCTACGGCGTTCGTTCTCGAGGAAGAAGACGAAGAGTACCCAGGCTGCCCGACATGGGCGCTAGTTGGAAAGGTTTTGGCTCCTAACACCCTCCATATTTCGACGATCAAGGCTGTTCTGCGGCCTGCATGGGGTAACCCTAGGGGTCTTGATTTTCATCCTTTGGGAGCAAACATGTTTCTGGCTGAATTTGTGAGCAAGGCAGACAAGGACCGGGTGAGTGGAGGATCGCCATGGACGATCAACAAGAACTGTGTACTTTTGAAGGATTTTGATCCAGCTCTCAAACCAGTGAAATCTGCTTTGATAAACTGACGTTGTGGGCTCATATTCTGAACCTTCCTTTTGGCCTAATGAACGATGGCCGGGGCAAAGCTTTGGCATCCACGTTGGGCAAGGTGGAGAAGATGGAAGTTGACGACAAAGGGCGTGCATGGGGTGACTACCTGCGTGTTAGGGTCTCAGTTGATGTGACTGAACCCTTGATGCGGTGTGTGTCGGTGTACTCTCAGAAGCGGCAAGTTACTGATGTTTACCAGGTGAAATATGAGCGATTGCCGTTGTTTTGCTTTTCCTGTGGTACTGTGGGGCACTCGTTTGTTGTGTGTCCAACGCCAGGAGAGAGAGATGCTGAGGGTTTTCTACCTTATCATGGCTCTAGACTAAGTGTCCCGGATGACAGAAAGATGAAATCTTCAGGGGCTAAATCGGGCCAGAGCTCTTATTCCAGTAATACAGCTCCGAATCCAAGTGATGGTGCAGCTGCACCAACTAATGCGCAGACTAGGGCGCACGAGAAGGAGACTACGGGTGAGGGTAACTCACTTCAGAAACCAAGGAAGCCAAGGGCTAGTCGTGCCAAGGCCACTACATCTAAGGATGTGAATAAGCTGAATTTAGATGGCAAGACGGGCAATGCGGCTACAGGAAAGCATGCTCAGATTAGTGGACAGAAACGTAAGGTGTACCGGCCGAAAGAGCGGGCGCCACACGAAGAGCAAGAGACTTCCCAGCTGCCAATGGTTCTTGCTGGTAGCAAGGGGACAGAGGCCTCCTTTCAGCCCGCCGCGACTGAGGGAGGCCAGCTTTCAGCGGCAGATTCAAACAAGAAGCAGAGAACTTCCTCGAAATCAACTCGATCGGCGGATCAGGCAGAGGCTGCGGTGCAGCCCTGCCAGACGCATTGAATCTGTTATGCTGGAACTGTCGAGGGCTTGGGTCGGACTCGACAGTTGGTGAGCTTCGCTGGTTAGTGAGGTTCTTCCGACCTACATTCCTCTTCCTCTCCGAAACGAAGATGAAGGATTCCAGGGTTCAAAATTTCATGTGGTCTCTTGGATACTCTGGTAGTTTTGCTGTTAGCAGTGTTGGTCTTAGTGGAGGATTAGCTTTATTTTGGTTGCATCCGTACACTGTATCTCTCAAAGGTTTTAACTCTCATTGTATTGATGTGGTTATATCAAAGGAAGATTGCACCCCCTGGCGTGCACCGTTCGTGTATGGTGAACCTCGCCGTGATTTGCGTCATGAGTTTTGGAGTATGTTATCTCGGCTACGTTCAGAATGGAGGGGTCCGTGGATTTGTTGCGGAGATTTTAATGAGGTTCTTTGCAGCGACGAACATCTAGGGGCCACCGACCGATCAGATGCTCAGATGTCCCTGTTCCGTGACTGTTTGGATGATTGTGAACTTGTCGACTTGGGGTTCATAGGACCAAAATATACGTGGAACAATAGACAAGTTGGAGATGGTCTGGTTCGGGTCAGGTTAGATCGAGCTGTGGCGAATGGCGATTTCATGGAGCTGTTCAACAACTTCAAGGTGGAAAATGTGATCACTACCTCATCTGACCACTTTGCCATTTCAATCACGCTGTCTACCCTAGCAGAGGAGATGCGTGCAGCGCCGGTCCAACAACAATTCCGTTTCAAAGCGGCTTGGCTTAGAGCACCGGATTATAGGGAAGTGATGGAAAAGGCCTGGATTGAAGGGAAGGACAGCTCTTTGTCCTGCAGTCCACATGTGATAACCTGCGTCGTCTCGCCGGTTCTCTTAAAAAATGGAGTCATGATTCTTTTGGTTCTGTTCGCAAAGGAATTCTCAAACTAGAGCGTAAGCTGAAGGCGCTGCGGTGTTCACCAGAGTCCGATATTCAAGAGATCCGAAAGACGGAACAATCCCTATGTGAATTATTTGAAAGGGAAGAAATAATGGCTCGGCAACGCTCAAGGGTGGACTGGCTCCGCGAGGGAGACAGAAACACCTCGTTTTTTCATGCACGGGCTTCAGCTAGGAGGCGCACAAACAGAATTACCAGCCTTACCCGTGATGATGGATCCAAATGTGATGTCATGGACGAGATCAAGGGTATGGTGCACCATTTTTATGGTCATTTATTCAGTTCGGAACCATGTCCATCAGCTGCCACGGTTCTTGATGCCATTCCTCGCAAGATCACTAATGAGATGAATGAGTCTCTTTGCAAAGAGTATACTGACGAGGAGATCAAGACCGCTTTGTTCCAAATGGGTCCAACGAAAGCGCCAGGACCGGATGGATTCCTGGCTCTTTTTTATCAAACCCATTGGGACTTCTTGCACAAGGAAATCTGTAGCGCTGTTAGAAGTTTCTTGAATGGAGGCACAATTCCAGTGGGTTTTTGTGATTCAGTGATTGTGCTCATACCGAAGATAAATAATCCCCAACATCTCAAGAATTTCCGGCCAATCAGCCTGTGCAATGTTCTATACAAGATTGCCTCGAAGGTACTCTCAAACCGTCTTAAAGTTTTCTACCCGAGGTGATTTCAGAGAATCAAAGTGCTTTCGTTCCTGGTCGTCTTATCACGGATAATGCTCTCATTGCTTTTGAGAGTTTACATACGATTAGAACTCAACGAGTGAAGAAGCCTTTCTTTGCTCTAAAGATCGATATGATGAAAGCGTATGACCGGGTCGAGTGGAGTTATCTTCGTGGCTGCCTCTCTCGCTTGGGTTTTGCTGATTCATGGATTGACTCGGTTATGCGGTGTGTTACCTCAGCCCGTTATGCAGTCCGTGTCAATGGAGATCTCACAGAGCCTGTGGTGCCGACTCGTGGCATCCGTCAAGGTGATCCAATCAGTCCCTATCTTTTTCTTCTATGTACTGAAGGGTTGTCATGTCTGCTGAAACAACAGGAGGACCAAGGTGTGCTACAAGGAGTAAAAAATGGTTGACTTGGTCCTGCTATTTCCCATTTACTGTTTGCAGATGACAGCATTTTCTTTGCAAGAAGTGACAGAAGGAGTGTGGAGGCCTTGAAACATACCCTCAATCTCTATTGTGAGGGCTCTGGAAAAAAAAATCTGGATAAATCATCTATATTTTTCGGTAATGGCTGCCCGGAGGTGATCAAGAATGATGTTAAACAAAGACTTGGTGTCTTTAATGATTCTCTCCAGGATTCCTATCTTGGGATGCCAACCGAAGTGGGGCGCTCTACTACCCTGACTTTCCGGTATTTATATGATCGGATGTGGAAGCGCATCAATGGTATGTCTGATCGACCATTATCTAGGAAAGGAGTAGAGATCTTACTCAAATCTGTGATTCAGGCAATTCCAACCTATGTGATGAGTTGTTTCTTGCTACCAGTTGGGACATGTGAGCAAATGAGAAGAGCTATTGTTGACCAATGGTGGGGATTTACTGATGGCAAGAGGAAAATGCATTGGCGATCATGGGAATGGCTGACATCTCCAAAAGCAATGGGGGGTCTTGGTTTCAGAGATATGGGCATGTTTAATCAAGCAATGTTAGGCAAGCAATGCTGGCATTTGCTGACTGAACCGAACTCCCTATGTGCTCGTGTCCTTAAGGGACGTTATTTCCCAAACGGTGAGTTTTGGGATGCTACATGCCCACGGTCTGCATCCTATACCTGGCGGAGCATCCTTCATGGACTTGAACTTGTCAAAAAAGGAGTCAGATGGGGTGTGGGTAATGGTGCTACAATCAAAATTCAGGAGGATAATTGGATTCCTGGAGTGCGACCTCATTTTCTGAAAGTGTTATCTCCTCTCTCGGACGGACAGAAGGTGAATTCTCTCTTTGATGATGATGGCTTTTCTTGGAACACACAGCTGGTTCGTTCAGTCTTCGAGGAAGAGGTCGCGGATCAGGTGCTTCAGCTCCCTATTAGTCGATATGGCGACAATGACTTTGTATCGTGGCCGCATACTCGTTATGGCATATACACGGTTCGTTCTACATACCATCTGGCGAGGACGACAAAGGCTATATCTTTTTGCAGTGGTCCGGGACGTGGTATGTCATCTGATCTCCAAGGTGAAGCTGCCTCTTGGAAGAAACTCTGGGCGATCAAGGCGCCGGGGAAAATGTTGATAACTCTATGGAGGTTCGCTCATGATTGTTTACCATCCGGGGTGCAGCTTGATCGGAGACATATTCCTGCATCAAAAGCTTGTGTACATTGTTCTGTTGATGAGCGCATTGAACATGCGTTGCTTTTCTATCCATATGCACAAGCTGTTTGGTCTAATGTCAAGGATTACTTCAATGTGCATCTGTACCGTAAGGGTTTCACAAACAGCAAGACATGGATCTTTGACTTTCTGGCTCGCTGTGATGACCTTGCCACTACCGTTCTTGCAGTGACGTGCTGGCACATTTGGGATGCTCGTAACAAGCTCCGAGAAGAAAATATTAAGCTGGCTCCTTCTTGTCTTGCATTGAAAATTAAAGCATATGTTGACATGATCGTGGAGCACTTGTTCATTACCAAGGCCAACCATAGGCGTGATCCCTCTACAACAGCATCCTGGGTTCCGCCGCCGGCAGGTATGGTGATGATCAACGTTGACGCTGCTCTTTTTGCCAACTCCAGGAGCATGGGGGCAGGTGTGGTGATAAGAGATCATTCCGGGTCATGCATTGTTTCCTATGGTATTGGTGTTCCAGAGGTCATCATACCTGAGCTAGCGGAGGCAATTGCAATCCAGAGAGCCTTGCATTTTGCGATGGGTGAAGGTCTACAGAATATTTCCCTCGCTTCAGATTGTCTCTCGGTTGTGCAGCGTATCACACTAGTAGAAAAGGCACCTATGGTCCGGTTGGGCTTGGACATCAGTCCCGGTTGCCCAACCGGGACTGGCCAATCGGGACCAATGCTGGTCCCGGTTGGTCCAAGAACCGGGACCAATGCTGGTCCACGTGGCCAGTTCTGGCTGGGCGTGGGGGAGACCATTGGTCCCGGTTCTTAATACGAACCAGGACCAATGTGTGCCTTTTTTTTTGGTATTTAGGGTTTAGGGTGCCCCCTCTCCCTCTCGCCGGTTCCCTCTCGCCGGTGCCCCCTCTCCCTCTCGCCGGTGCCCCCTCTCGCCGGTGCCCCTATCCCTCTCGCCGGTGCCCCCTCTCGCCGGTGCCCCCTCTCCCTCTCGTCGGTGCCTCCATCGTCTCCCCTTCTTCGCATCGCCGACGTGCTCTCCATCGTTTCCGTACGCATATTATACGCTCTACTATATACACAGTACACGTTGATGCATATATAATTAATATTCGATCTCTTGCGAGAATACAAGTATTTAATTACATGGAGATAGATCACATATGTAGTTCATCGTCCGAAGCATAATGTTCTCCCTTTTCATCGATGACCTCCCTAAGCAGAAATCCCGCCAATTCCTCTTGAATTGCTTGTACGCGCCGTTCTGGGTCGATCTTCTCCCGCATTTTGCTGAAAGCAGTTGTTCTCCGCTCAGTGGTCAACTCGCGAATGAACTCGCAAACGTAGAATCCACATAAATTACTCCCCGGTGGCTGCTGCGGACTTTTCACCGTTTTATAAGTTAGCTCATCTTTGAATGGACCTTCTACCTTCTGTTTGAAAATTGTCCAACACCTGCTTTGGCAAAGAAAATGAACAAATGAGTTATTAATTACTTGACATCAGGGAACGAACGAAAGAGGGCGATATAATGCGATAATGATTGAAATTACTTGTTGAGCATTTCTTTCATGTCGGACCACAACGCTTGGTCCCAACTTAATGAGTCGTGGACTTCAACTATGGACTTGTCAGGTTGAATGCTTAGCAGAATCCAGTGGAACCTGCAGACGTTTACATAAAGCAGACATGCATAGCTCATCAATTACACTTAACATCGAGAAAGCCAAATAAAAATATGTACAAGACAGAAACACTCACCTGAAGTTGTAAGGAAATAGTATTTCCGTACAGAAATGTTGCATGGTTAAAAAGGTGGTCAGGTCATGCTCCACGTCTTTGGGGTGATTGACTAACGTATGTGAATTCACGATATATGGGTCAACGAACCCAACCTCAAAAACTCTAGATCTTTTGCATTCCAGCATCTTCATTCTGCATAATAGCGTACAAAAGGATATATATATAGTCAGGATAATATAATACAGGCAATGAACGAGCTGAGCTAGAGACTTAATTACGAAAATAAATCACTTACAGACAATAGCAAGAGAGGATAGATTTGTCGAGGGCGCGCTTTTGGAATAACTGGAACAGTTCAGTCAGTTGAACATGTATAATGTAACGTTTGAAGAAATGCTCCACTCTAACGTCCAGCGGAAACCACTCTTTCGCGTCCTTCTTTGATGTGTGCACCAGGTACCAGGTATGCAGATTTCGCATATGTGTTGATAGACCCGTCAGCTCCTCATTACTGACCATAGGCTCCCCTTGGACATATTTCCGTGCCATCTCTAACATTGGCGCATATTCATAGCCTAAAAGTTGACCAAGGCTCATACCCAAGGCGGTAGCCTGTTCCTTGGCCTGCGATACAGTGACACCAAGTTCTTTAGCAGCAGCTATGGCTCTGGGGTCCAATAATTCTAGGTCCTTATCCATAGCGGCTCTGAAGTCCTTGTCGACATCGGAACACACTATGAGCGGGGGGACCGATTGATTTTTCTGCTGTCCGAGCTGGGCAATTTGTTTCCCGCTTTTTGCACTTCTTCCCTTGTTCTGCTCAGACTGGGCACGTGCTAGCTTAGTAAGTTCACGACCATAGTCAGATGGCAGATTCATCGATATCTGGGATGGCTGCTCAAGGAAGGACATAGCCCACTTTTTGGTTTTTGCATCATATACCTTCTTTTGCTCGGGCTTTTTTGGTGCAAAAAAAGCCTTATTGTAGGCAGCCACTACCTCGGCGTTTTCCGCTTCAGTCCTGTCATAAGGTCTCTTGGGAGGAACCGTCGGGATGTCGACTATCTTTTGAGTGCGACCTCTCTTCTGAGTGGGGAGCGGGGGAGCGGCGTTGGTCCGTTTCTTCTGCTGAGACGGCTGCGCTGGAGACTGGTCACGGCGGCGGAGACGGCTGCGCTGGAGACTTGTGAGGCGGTGAAGAGGACGGCTGCGCTGGAGAATGCTGAGGCGGTGAAGAGGACTGTTGCGCTGGAGACTGGTGAGGAGTCGATGGCCTTGGCTGCCAGTTCGGAAGCACGATGAATTCCTTTGGCCATAGAATTGGCGCTTTCTTGGCTTCTCCAAGTTCAAGCACCTCCCCATCTTCACCTGCAGGGTGGTGCAGCTTCAGCTCCTCAAAATCTTTCATCACTGCATCCACCCCGACAACAGCGTAGCCATTTGGAACCGGAGCAAAATGGTAAGTTGGATTAGGTCCAATTGGTAGGGCATAGCCGACCGCCACCTTCACGGATATGTTATAAACTTTCACATGCAGCTCACAAGGTGTGCTCTCCGTGATATCATCCACTGGGTAGCGACGAAGAGGAGCCACTGCATCATCATTACCATCCTGGAGCTCCGTGGAAGCCACGCTGCTTTTCCGATTCGATGGGCCACCGGTACCATCGCATGCAGCTTCTACCATGTGCCGTTGAGATTGACCGCTAGTACCTTGCTGGCTAAGCACGGCAATTTGTTCCTTCTGCAGCTTTAATTCTTCTTCTATATTACGCAGCCGGTCTGCAGCAGCGCGTGCTTCCATTGCCTCCCTTTCCTTTCTCCTCAGATGGCTTCTATCAGGAAATTTCTTCCTGTGCTCGGGAATCGCAATTGTCTTGGGCTTGGAGCCAGGTACGCCTCGTAACCGTCCGTCGTGTTCCTTATTCCCAAGGGCGCGTGTGAGCTCGTCATCCTCTCTATCGGGAATGAACCGTCCCTCTGCAACATCCTTTACTGCATTTCTAATTTCTTGGATGGGTAGTAGGGGATTATCTTTGTGTCTTCTGTTATATATGCACTTCCCTTCTGCGTCCAACGTGCCCCCATGCCCGTAAAACCAATTTCTTGCCCGTTCGATCCACTTGAGTGGCTCTGGAGTGATCCCATTAGCCAGCAGGTCCGCCTCAAGTTTCTCCCACTTAGGCATGCTAAAAGCGTAGCCACCAGGCCCCATAGTATGGTGGTACATCTTTAGAGCAGCATTTGCCGCATTTTTTGCAGACTTTTCCAGAGCTTCCTCTGATTTCTTGTACGCCACAAATTCTTCCCAGTAGTCCTTTATCTTCTCATACCCTTTATCGAAGTCTGGAGTCTTATTTTTCTTGACAAACAGGTTGTTCAATCTTTTCTTCCAGTTCTTGAATAGCTCGGCCATCTTCTTAAGTGCCCAGTCCTTGACTTTTTGCTCCATGATTTTCCGGGCAATCTTTTCTGCCTCATCTGGATCCTCCTCATCTGAATCCACCTCTGGCGCCGGCAGGGTGAAATTAACCATGAGCTTTCTCCAAAGTCTTTCTTTGCCCTAACGCTGACATATAGCTGTCCTTTCTCCTTTGGCCGATGCCATTCTCGAACGGTGATCGGGATGAAGTCCCTAACAAGAACTCCGCATTGCTTTACCATTTTATTTTTAACACCAGGGGGAGCAGTCGGTGTGCCGTCTTCAGCGACTCTTTCGATCGTGTACCTTTCTTGGTCGCCCAACTTTTTGGCTGGGCCTCGTTTTGTCCTTACAGAAGATTTGCTCGATCCGGAGGGCTAAAAGAAGAAAGAGCGTTAATATATGTATATAGACAGCTGAGGCTTAATTAATACAATCTTCGGCTTCATTAATATATGTATATGCACCTCGCCGGAGTTTGCAACATTTAATGTTCCACCGGAGCCTTCGGCTTCTCCCTCGTCGGCTTCTCCCTCGCTGACTTCTCCCTCACCCCGGCCGTCGGGTTCTACCTCACCGGAGCCGTCTCTTCGGTTGAGAGACTCATCTCCCTCACCGGAGTTGTTCAAAAACTCCGTGGTGACATCGACAATATCTTCCGGCCAGCGGATTATATCCTGGAGGATATTTTCCTGATCTTCGTCTCGTTCCATAGTTTCTGCAAATTAAGAACAATGCACAAAACTTTAGTTGGGTAACTTGTTCCATATGTCAAGATACATCTACAATATCATCTCATTTGCAAGAACAAATTAGAAACTTCATATGCTGCCTTATAATCTCATTTGCAAGAGCACCTCGGGCGGGGAGCGGCAGAGCACCTCGGGCGGGGATTCTTGGGCGCGACGGCGAACTCGGAGACCCTAAACCCTAAAACATCAAGAAATTAAAGCCATTAAGCTCAAGAACATAAGACTCAAGCTAAAATATACATCAATATAGATAAAATCATTTGCAAAGCTAAAATTAAAATTAACATCAATATAATCTACAATCTAGCTACAATGCAAAATCTACCCGTAAACTCGTATCGTAAACCGTAAACTCGTAAACTCGTATCGTAAACCCGTAAACTCGTATCGTAAACCCGTAAACTCGTATCGTAAACCGTAAACTCGTAAACTTGTATCGTAAACCCGTAAACTCGTATCGTAAACCCGTAAACTCGTATCGTAAACCCGTAAACTCGTAAACTCGTATCGTAAACCGTAAACTCGTATCGTAAACCCGTAAACTCGTATCGTAAACCGTAAACTCGTAAACTCGTATCGTAAACCCGTAAACTCGTATCGTAAACCCGTAAACTCGTAAACTCGTATCGTAAACCCGTAAACTCGTATCGTAAACCCGTAAACTCGTAAACTCGTATCGTAAACCCGTAAACTCGTATCGTAAACCCGTAAACTCGTAAACTCGTATCGTAAACCCGTAAACTCGTATCGTAAACCCGTAAACTCGTAAACTCGTATCGTAAACCCGTAAACTCGTATCGTAAACCCGTAAACTCGTTAACTCGTATCGTAAACCCGTAAACTCGTTAACTCGTATCGTAAACCCGTAATTTTTTTTCCCTAACACAAATTCATACATTTAATTTCTAATTCATACATTTAATTTCATAACACAAATTCATACATTTAATTTCTAATTCATACATTTAATTTCATACACAAATTCATACATTTAATTTCTAATTTCTAATTTCAAATTGTTCTAAACCCTCACCGAGAGGGGCCAGGCGGCGCGAGCGGGGGCGTGGCCGGCGTGGAGGGTCGGCCTTCTTCTTCTTCTTCCTGCCGTACAGGGGCAAAGGTAGGGGAGGTCAGGGGAAGGGAGGCAGGGGAGATGCACGGCGGCGCCATGGTACCAGGGGAGAGGGAGGAGCTCACCGTGTGGGGGAAAAGGCCGCGGACGTCGATCGACGGCCGGCGTAGGCGGGGCGCGGCGGGGGGCGGCGCGTGGAGGTGGCGCGTGGAGGAGGAGGCTCGGGAGGCTCGGGCGGCGGCGCGGCGTGGCGGCTCGGGCCGGCCGCGCGTGGAGGTGCGCGCGGGCTCGGCCTCTTCCTCTCTGCAGCACGGGCGGCGCGGCGTGTGGGCGCGGCGGCGCGGGCGTCGAGGGAGGTTGGGCAGCCTGACGGCGTGCGGGCGCGGCGGCACGGGCTCCTCCTTCTTCTCCGGTCCTTAGCGTTTCTGCGAATGAATCGGGGAAGGAGAAGGCAAGCAGTTAAGTAGCAGGGGGTCTTTGGTCCCGGTTGCTGGAAAGAACCGGGACCAATTCCTCTTTGGTCCCGGTTCTTGCCAGCAACCGGGACCAAAGAGTGGGTCATTTAATGCAGATCCCGCGGCGAGATCCATGGACTCTTTGGTCCGGTTCTTGTTAGAAACCGGGACCAAAGAGTCCTTTTTCAAAAATATTTCGAACTTTTCAGTTCTGAAATTTTGTTCCCGCCTTTTTTTGTGTTTGAATATGAATTTCAAATGGTTTTGAATCTGAAAAGACTTTCAACATAAAAAGTGTTTAAATTTGAATAAATAATCCAAAATCATTTTCTATTTTTTCAAATTACTTATCTAAATATCGTTTTTTGTTTTTCGTTTGTTAAAAATGACATTTTTTGTGAAGCAAGTACAACAAATATGGTGCAAAATGGCACCCATCCAATTATCACACAAAGTAGACCATATTGTATGGATAATCCACAAATATTGGTAATTTTCTCGGTTTCTAGCTAATTTCTCCTACTTAAACGACTTTATGCCTATTTTTCGAAAGTAATTCAAATTTGAACTACAAGTGTGTGATAGTTTCCTCTGAATTTTTTTAAAATGATTTTAAGGTGCACAAGTAGTGGTTATATCACAGAACCGTCGATAGTTTTGGATAATTCGATCCCTTACAATGAATAGTAACGGCGGCCATTTTGACCGTTTTTTAAAAAAAGTCAAAGAAAGTGAAAAAAATACACAAAAAATAAAATCCTTTGGCATGGAGTACTTTCATGTGTACTAGTTGGTAGGATAAATGATAAACTTGAGTTTTGACATAGTTTACAAAAAACTTCTTCACAAAAAGGTCAATCATCTATAAACATATATAAGTTTCGGGTCAAATGGCCTCGTTATGGTCATCCCCGTGTCATAGTTTGTCAAAATGTGCCCATATTTGACACATAGCTGTATCTTGGTACGACAAACAATGTTGCAGAACTGATTTTTTCAAATTACTTATCTAAATATCGTTTTTTGTTTTTCGTTTGTCAAAAATGACATTGGATCACTCTGTGAGCCACCAACCGGGACTAAAGGGAATCCCACCAATAAGGAAGAAGCACACGGATCGTGTGTTTCTTTCGAGCGCTTGTGAGCCGTTGGATCAGGGGTGTGTTTCTTTTGAGCGCTTGTGAGCTGTTGGATTTTTAGAACTAGTCCCGGTTGGTAACACCAACCGGGACTAAAGAATCACACGGATCGTGTGTTTCTTTCGAGCGCTTGTGAGCCGTTGGATCAGGGGTGTGTTTCTTTTGAGGGCTTGTGAGCTGTTGGATCAGCACTCCCACCACCACCACCACTCCCACCTCATCCACAGGTACACTTTCTAATCGCCTATAAATAGCGGCGTCCCTGCAGCGAACGGCACACAACGAGCGTCTACCTTCGCCACCGAATCCAATGGCTGGATTTAGCCTACCTGCTGGCATGTTCCCTGGCATTATTGTGTTCGTCCTTGTTCACCGGCCAGCCATTGGAGCCACCTCCTGTAGGACGGTGAACAATGACAACACAACGACGCTGTTGGAAACACAAGCCCTCAGGTAGGTTGAATCCAGCCACTGGATTAGGGTGACGCAATGATGAATTGCCGAGGAGGTGGGAGTGGTGGTGGTGGTGGAAGTGGTAGCCATGCCCCTCGGTCCGATCCAAGCAGCGGCAAGGCGCTCTGATGATCTGCGACATTCCCAACACTTTTTGGGACGGTCGTAGATCATCAGAGACGTCTTGCCGCTGTGGATCGAAGGTCGATTTGCTGCTCACGACCACGCGATGATTTGCAGTATACAAAGCATTCGGATTCCCGTCATACAGCCCTACGGTGCTAATACATTACTACACATCACATAAAGGTTTAATACATTACATTGATTTACATAAAAGCCATGAACCCTTCTTCGCGTATGTCCCTGGCCTATGATCGCTTCAGCCGTAACCATGGAGCATCTTCATTATTTAACGGGATGCTTGGGTCAGTTCTCACTGTGAAGGGCGGAATTTCATCAAACTTATCATAATCTGCTGACATGTCTGTCTTGTCCTCGACTCCCACGATGTTTCTTTTCCCTGAAAGAACTACGTGACGCTTTGGCTCATCGTCTGATGTATTCGTTTGCTTGTTTTTTCTTTTTTTCGGTCTGGAGGACATGTCCTTCACATAGAAAACCTGAGCCACATCATTGGCTAGGACGAATGGTTCGTTCTTGTAACAACCAAGATTCTTGAGATCCACTGTTGTCATCCCGTACAGCTGGTCTACCTTTATCCCTTCTCCATTCATGTTGACCCAACTGCACCGAAACAAAGGGACCTTAAAAGTAGGTCCATAGTCAAGTTCCCATATCTCCTCTATGCGACCATAGTATGTGTCCTTTTGCCCATCGTCGTTTGTTGCATCAAAGCGGACACCACTGTTCTGGTTGGTGCTCTTTTTATCTTGGGCGATCGTGTAAAATGTATTCCCATTTATCTCGTACCCTTGGAAATTCAATACAGTCGAAGATGGTGACGCGGCCAACAAGTAGAGCTGATCTCCGACAGTGGTGTCATTCATGAGCTGTAATCGCAACCAACTGCCGAAGGTCTCCATGTGTTTTTCTTTAATCCAGGAGTCATCCTTCCCCGGGTTCTTGGAGCGTACATAATTCTTGTGTTCCTCGATATACGGAGCCACGAAGGTGGAACTTTGTAGAACTGTGTAGTGTGCTTGAGTTAAAGAATGCCCGTCCCTACATATCAGTGCTTTCTTTCCTAGCGTGCCTTTTCCACTCAGTCTCCCCTCATGCCGCGATTCAGGAACACCAATCGGCTTAAGGTCAGGAATAAAGTCAACACAGAACTCAATGACCTCTTCTGTTCCATAGCCCCTTGAGATGCTTCCTTCTGGCCTAGCACGGTTATGAACATATTTCTTCAAGACTCCCATGAACCTCTCGAAGGGGAACATATTGTGTAGAAATACAGGACCGAGAATGGCAATCTCGTCGACTAGGTGAACCAGGAGATGCGTCATAATATTGAAGAATGATGGGGGGAACACCAACTCGAAGCTGACAAGACATTGGACCACAGCCTTCTGTAAACTTGGTAGAGTTACTGGATCGATGACCTTCTGAGATATTGCATTGAGGAATGCACATAGCTTCACAATGGGTACTCGAACATTTTCCGGTAGAAGCCCCCTCAATGCAACCGGAAGCAACTGCGTCATAATCACGTGGCAATCATGAGACTTCAGGTTCTGGAATTTTTTCTCTGCCATATTTATTATTCCCTTTATATTTGACGAGAAGCCAGCCGGGACCTTGATACTGCTCAGGCATTCAAAAAAGATTTCCTTCTCTGCTTTGGTAAGAGCGTAGCTGCTTAAGTATTGACGCCCTTTATCCGTCTGCTTGTTGTATGGGTCTTTCATACGTTGCTGGTCTGCCCGTGCTTCCGGTGTATCTTTTGTCTTCCCATACACGCCCAGGAAGCCTAGCAGGTTCACGCAAAGATTCTTCGTCACGTGCATCACGTCGATTGAAGACCGGACCTCTAGGACTTTCCAATAGGGTAGCTCCCAGAATATAGAGCACTTCTTCCATATGGGTACGTGGTTGTCAGCGTCATTCGGAACAGATAGACTGCCAGGACCCTTTCCAAAGATTACTTCTAAATCCTTGACCATGTCATATATAACATCACCATCAGGGAGGTTAGGCTTCTTCCGGCGATCTGCCTCACCGTTGAAATGCTTGCCGGGCTTTCTTACGGCATGACTGTTCGGAAGAAATCGACGATGCCCCAGGTACACATTCTTGTTTCCCAAATGTATACTTTCAGTCTTATCTAAACAGTGCGTGCATGCATTGTATCCCTTGTTTGACTGTCCTGAAATGTTACTAAGAGCAGGCCAATCATTGATGGTTACGAACAGCAACGCTCGTAGGTCAAATTCCTGTTGTTTGTGCTCATCCCACACACGTACACCTGGTTCGGACCACAACTGCAAAAGTTCATCAACTAATGGCCTTAGGTACACATCAATGTCGTTGCCGGGTTGCTTCGGGCCTTGGATGAGCACTGGCATCATAATGAACTTCCGCTTCATGCACAACCAAGGAGGAAGGTTGTAGATACATAGAGTCACGGGCCAAGTGCTATGACTGGAGCTCTGCTCCCCAAAAGGATTAAA
The DNA here is from genome assembly GCA_947311845.1 of Poa pratensis. Taxonomy (NCBI): domain Eukaryota; kingdom Viridiplantae; phylum Streptophyta; class Magnoliopsida; order Poales; family Poaceae; genus Poa; species Poa pratensis. Next base: position 77,516,211 of record CAMZMU010000085.1, read on the forward strand.
GCCATCTGTACTTAGACCAAATCTTAAGTTCCTTGCGTCATCTGAAAATGTCGGGAACTCTCTGTCGATTTTTCTCCACTGGGACCCATCGGCGGGGTGTCTCAACTTCCCGTCTTTCTTACGCTCTTCTTTGTGCCATCGCAACAACCTGGCATGCTCTTTGTTTCTGAACAGACGTTTCAACCGTGGTATTATAGGAGCATACCACATCACCTTAGCAGGAACCCTCTTCCGGGGGGGCTCGTCATCGCCCTCAACATCACCAGGGTCATCTTGTCTTATCTTGTACCGCAGTGCATTGCATACCGGGCATTTATCCATGTTCTCGTACTCACCGCGGTACAGGATGCAGTCATTAATGCATGCATGTATCTTCTGCACATCTAATCCTAGAGGGCAGATAGCCTTCTTTGCTTCGTATGTAGTCTCGGGCAATTCGTTATCCTTTGGAAGCTTCGGCTTCATTATTTTCAGTAACTTCTCAAATCCCTTGTCAGAACAACCAGTCTCTGCCTTCCATTTCAGCAGTTCCAGTGTGGTACCGAGCTTTGTGCTGCCATCTTCGCAGTTTGGGTACAGCAACTTTTTGTGATCCTCAAGCATGGCCTCCAACTTTAGCTTCTCCTTTTCTGTATCGCATTCTCGCTTTGCATCAGAAATGACCCCACCAAGACCATCAGCGGGCTCATCTGATGCCCGATGTTCACCTCTTTCTTCTTCAACGTCTTCCATAACAGTATCACCGCATTCCTCAGGGAACATAGGATAGTTGTCATCATCCTCCTCTTCTTCATTGTCTTCCATCGTAACCCCTCTTTCTCCGTGCTTGGTCCAACAATTATAGCTGGGCATGAAACCTTTCCGAATCACGTGGTCTTGAATGGTTCTCGGGTCAGAGTACTCCCTGACGTTCCGACACTTCTCACATGGACAAGGCATAAAATTATTCACTTTGTTTGCCTCAGCCACATCGAGAAATTTATGCAGGCCTGCAATAAACTCGGAACTGCGTCGTTCGCCGTACATCCATCGCATCCGTGCATCCATCTGCATCATATATATAATTAAGTTTATCAAATACCATTACAATAACATCTTGAATAGTGAAATGACCACCGTACATCGACACGTGCAATATTTCTGTATCAATTACAGACGAAAAGGATAAAGTTGCTAACCTCGGCCGAGGATATCATTTTGTGTGAACTTAAGTGTGGGTCGGGCATTTCATCGAACACATCTTGTGCGTGGCAAAGGAAAAAAAAATAGCACCCACTTCCCACCAATCCAAGAGAAAAAAATTAGAGGAGAGAAGGGGGTGGGGGTTATTTATAGGCAGGGAGGGGTATTGGTCCCGGTTCTTGGCACGAACCGGGACCAAAGCTCCGCCGCACGCCACGTGTCTGGCTCTGGAGCTTTGGTCCCGGTTCGTGCCAAGAACCGGGACCAATACCCCCAACCGAACCGGGACCAATGGTCCACGGGGCCGTGGCAACTCGAACCGGACCAGTGCCAGGCACTGGTCCCGGTTTTTACCTGAACCGGGGCTAATGGCTGGGGCGGCCCTGGACCAAAGATGGTTTTTCTACTAGTGTCAACTCTCCAGACCTGGATCGATCTATTTGTGGTCCTGTGATTCAAGACATCAAGCATCTTAGAACTTCTTTTACTACTTGTTCTATTTTTCACGTGCGACGCGAACAAAATGTGGCAGCACATCTGTTAGCTCGCTCTTGTAATCAGCTAGTGTGTCGTGTTTGGCGTGGTGTGTCTCCGGATTGCATCCGGGAAACAATTTGTATGGACATTATGTCTCGGTGATTAATAAAGCGTGTGTGTTATCACGGCTCGGAACTTCGGTGGGTGGCTGCTTGTCTTCTTCGTCCACGGCGGGCGCTCCGGCGCGGTTTCCGGCGACCTCGACAGGCTCTGTTTGGTTCGAGCAGAAGGCTCCTCAAGGACCTCGCTGTATTTTTCTTTTTCTTGGGGCCTTTTTGCTTATGTACCCGATTTGCTGTCTCTCTGGTCGCTTCCAGAGAGACTACGTGTTGGTGCTGTTCTTTGATTCTGTATGAACACGTGGTGCTCTTCCTCAAAAAAAGAAAAAAATCACTATCAGTACGTATCTACACTTGCTGCTCTACTGCATCCTTCCGGCCTTGTCCCGAGATCTCATCACCGCTCACACCGTGCTCGCCATCGTGTTCCTCTTCCCAGTCGTCGCACACGTCCAGGAAGTAGAGCGCGCACACCATGGCGGTGCAGGCGGCGAACATGGGGATGGGTCCGAAGAGCCAGAGGAAAACCGGGCACGAGAAGTAGAACGCCCGCACGCCGAGCGACCAGAAGTAGCTCCCGCGGTTGAGCGTGCCGGTGACGTAGTCGACGGCTAGCCCAGGGCGGCGGAGGCGGTGCGCGCGGAGAGGGACGTTGACGAGGGTGCTGGTGTGGCTGTAGTACCTGATGGACTGCACGTTGAGGAGGAATGCGACGAGGAAGCAGACGAGGATGGCGAAGAACTTGGCCGACAGCGCCGCCTCCCCCGTCGCGCCCACCACCAGCGGCGCGTCCGGGAGGAGGCCGCCCCCTCCTGAGCCGCCGGACATGAGGACGGCGATGAGCGAGCTGAGCGTGATGGCAGTGGACGCCAGCAGCGTCGACGCCATGATGTTGTTCCGGATCGTCTGCACCGCCAGCACCGCGTGCTTCCCGACGGCTCCTGCATGCATGCACCCATCAGTCGAACCAATCGATGAAACAAAAAAAGATGAAAATCTGGAGGCGATCCGATCAAGAAACAATGGCGCCGCGAGGATAGGTGATACACTGTGGTCGATCGGATGCCGGCAGGAATGGGATGCGAGTTTATGGCGGACAGACAGACCTCCATGATGTGGCGGACCCAGATGCGGCGGTTGATGGAGTTGACGCCGATGACGGTGGTGGCCGGGCGTCGCCGGATGCGGAGGAGAAGCCACGCGTGGTACCCCACCATGAGCGCTAGCCCCAGCGGCACCAGCACGTAGTCCAGCGCCTCCTTCCCCATCTCTCTGCCCTTTGTTGTTTCTCCCCGAGGAAGAGGATAATAACAGTGAGCTCAATGGGCCTCAGCTCAGAGCCAGGCCCGTACAAGGCCGGACAGTTTGGGCCATGAAAGAGGCCCACATCGACTTCTTCCTTTTTATCGCCCACGACCTGTCTCGACTGTAGCAGCCAGTGTTTTGTTGGGGGTCCTGCAGCAGCGCGTCGCACCAAGCCCTACTCCACGCCGCCCCCATCGGCACCGGCGCCGGCCGGCGCCGGTGAGGAGAGGCGACCAGCCGCAGCCGAGCGGTTGTTCCTGTAGGCCGGCCACAGAAACCCTAGGACTCTCACCCGGGCGAGAGCGAGGAGGAGGAGGAGGCGATGGCGACCATGACGATCGGCGCCAAGTACAAGACCACGGTCAAGGACCCCGGCACCACCGGCATCCTCCGCATGGTGCGTTCCGTCCTCGCTCGCCCTTATCCAGCCCCTACCCCTCCTCCCATCCGAAACCCTCTCCATCATCATCCGAAACAGGACAAATTGAAGCACGCTGCTGCTTGGATCGGAGCAATGCGTGCGTGTGCCTGTGCCGAATTATTTCATTTGTTATATGTTTAGGTCACCCGGGCCCTGGGGTTTAGTCGCAGAACATTGTGTGCCAAACATGACCTTTCATTTGCTCATGGTGTGTGACTGTCCCAGTTTGTTCTCCAAGTTGGATCAACCCAGTTTACTTAATGAAATGGGGAGCGCAGCTCCTGCTAAAAGTATTCTGCTTCAAGTAGTTGTTTGGTTGTTCAGTGTTTATTTCCCTGTATGATACCCGTATTTTCACCGGAAACCGGAATGTGCTTGTGAATTGTAATTCATTCATTCCTTTCGTGGCCACTCCTACTGCTTGCAAGTTATCCATAATGAGCTTGCTTGATCTAAATTGGACCAATTACTTGTTCTTGTAATTGCAGAACGAAGATAAGTTAGCGTTTACTCCTAATGATCCGCGCTCACTAATGAAGCTCAATGTCGACTTCCGGACCATCAAAGGTACTTACTCTTTGTCCATACGAAGTGCTGGTTTCAGAGACATACCGGAGTGTTTTACAAATCAAAGTACTGTCATTGCCCTGATGACTGATGTGCTACGAAACTATTAACTATATAGATAGGTGGGTGTTTACTGGATGTGTTCTGTAATTTACTGTGGAGTATTGAAATTATTTACAGAACACAAACTAAGTGAATAATTACATCCAATGTTACATGTTCAAATGTGACTGAGTAGATCATGCATATGGTGGTTGATGAAACAGTTAAATTGATTTCATGTACAGTACCAATATGCTTGATGGAATTTTGTACTTTATTCTTTGCATGTGCCTCAGGTCACAAGTTCAACAAAGTAGATGGTAGCAAACCAACACCACCATTATTGAATCTTTCAAAAGATTCTGACAAGGTATGATCAATGAACTTGAAACATGATGTTGAGGCTTTGTTTATAGTTATATGCTTTGCATTTGTTTCCGTGAAAGAGGAGATTTTGATGTGCATGTTTTTTCTTCTTCTCAGGGTGGTGGTTACATGTTTGAGTTTGATAATGTTGGTAACCGCGATTCATGTCGTGACTTTGTAGGTAATGCTAATTCAGTGTATCTGCTTGGTACATCTTTTTCTGGACTTAGTTTTAGCAAGTTGTTACATAAAATATACTCCCTCCGTTTCAAAATATAAGTCTTTCCACTACTTTCAACACACATGTATCTAGACATGTTTTAGTGCAAGGTTCATGTGAACTGATGACATTGTCCTTTTAGCTAGGGTTTTAGGCAAACATCAAGGCATTGTGCCCAGTAGACCAAATGCACCTCCTGAAAAATCGGTTGCGTCAACTGGTCCAGAACAGCTCAGTTCTGCAGAAATGGAAAGACGGATGAAATTACTTCGAGAAGACAGGTAATATGATTATATAACACCACAGCCCGTTTCTTCGTTTGACAACAACATGCTGTAATCAGATAGTTTAATGCTAAACATTCTAACTTGTCTTGCTCTGAGGTCCTACGTGCTTGTGTGTTTACTTGATTAACAGATTCTAAGGTTTTCTTCTTGTCAAAGTCCATTTGGATTTCGTAGGTTCACTTAGTTAAAGATGTTTCTTGGGGTATGTTTGGTTCATGCCATAGCATGCCCTGCCAATTTTTGGCCACCATTAGCTAGTCAAAAAATTGCAAAAGATTCCTTGACCCTTTGTTGGCATTTACTTTTGGCAAAATGACATAGGCAACCAAACTTTTGGCGACCACTAGTATCACAGGCTGCCAAGATTTTGGTAGGGTAAATTTGGGCACTAACCAGGCATAACTTCCTCTCTTTCTGATCTTTACTGGTCTATCCCATCAGTTTTGATGCAGATCTATTTCACATCATGAAGCTGGTAGCATAGCTGCTAGACTGAGAATGATATGCATGTGCTGTTACTGCACCTTTTAAGAGCCAAAATAAAATGCACGTGTTGTCGTGTTGTAATGTCTTCATTTCGTTATATGGCTTGACATTCCGATACCTAATAGTTCACCTCAGGAGCCTGTTCATGCTGCTAGGTTAATGGATCATAGTTGTACTGGTTACTATTTAATGTTCAGACGTTGTTTTAAAAGGATAATGGTACCACCAGGTTTGCAAACTACCATGGGCAACAAGTGAAAAATGTAATTATGTTGTATTATTGACTTTGTGAGCCCTTCTCTGTTTGCAGTGAATTGCAGAAGTTACATAAGAAGTTTGTTCTTGGCAATATTCTGCAAGAGTCTGAATTTTGGGCCACAAGAAAGGTAAAAACACTGCATGGATACAATTTTACTCAGTTGAAACTAGTACTTATTTAAGCCCTTTGCAGAATTTACTCGACGATGAAACAAACAAAGCATCAAAACAAAAGCCAGGTTTCAAAACTGCCATGCTAGCTGATGTTAGGCCATCGGCTGATGGACAGGTATGCCATATATCTTTTTCTGTTCCCGGCCCATGATGTATCGTATATTATGATGGTTTCTGTTATGAATGATTGTATCTTGTCACATAATGACTTCGCGGTTGTTCATCATGTTAACTTACCCATTTTCTACTATGTGTAACCTTCCACAGACAAACAAGGTTACTTTCAGTTTGACTACTGAGATTATCCACCAGGTGCGTTTGTTTTTACTTTGGTCATGATTCATCATCTAAATGTAGGCCTGCCTGCTAGCATCATTTTTTCAATTCTATCAACTGTTATTAGTGCATTGCTATGCTTCAAGGAATAAGTTTTATCTACTTTGCTGGCAATGAAAACTAAATAATTGTAGTATTGTTTAATGTTCCACTGGACCAACTACTTAGTATGTCATAAGTATGGCATTCAGTCTAAGGACAAACATCACACCTGTTCTCTTAGGGTAGTATACTGACACATGGCCCTTGACTCCACCTGTCATCCTCACACTTGGTTGTATTTGAATTTATTCCTATTTGCCATGATACTGAATTAGCGATATACTTTTCATTTCTTAAATATCTGGCATGTAGAATGGCATGGTTCCTTGTCAAGCAATTTTATGTCAAGAAAATGTAAATAAGCTATTTTTGCTGCATGAAAATGTAGATCTCATTGTCTTATATATTCCTAGCTAAACTGGAGTAAACCCCGGGCCAGTGGGCTACTCAAAAACATTGTTGCATCTAGGATTCTAGCCATCCAAGCTACGCTCAGGATTGGCTTGTATAGGCTATCAGGCATTGCAAGCCTGTCCTGGGCTCCTGGACGTAGTTACCTGGATAGGTCACCCCTGTGATCCACCATGCTGGATCTATCATCCCAGGCCATGGGTCACCTGTGATATGGTTCTCGACCAGGATGCTGCCTCTGTGTGATAGTAACGAGAGAGGAGCAGAGGGGTAGAGAGTTTTGAGAGGAAGTGAGCTGGTCCTAGCAGTTGATGTTCTTTGATTTGTTACGGCCCCCTCATTTATATTCCTTGTTCTTGCTGTTGCAGTCGCAATTGTTCTCCCCTTGTAGTTGCTATTGCCATCGGATGCGAGAAATTGAGTGTGGGGAAGAGAGACTACGGGAGGCAGATGGTAGGGATCAAGAAGGGGCTTAAGAGACCAGGAGAGTAAGGGAGGGGACGACATATGTGTGGGCTTGGTCGGCTGTTCGTGTTGATTTGCTATTGACTGACTGAAGATGTGGCTTGGCACACAGCCCACTCCCTTCCATTCTCCTCTTTATTTCCAAATTCAGTTAAATCATGTCAAATTATTATCAGCCCCTTTTGGTCACTGACGATTCATCGGGGCCACATTCCTAGTGAAGCCACACCATTGCGACCTCGTTTCTCCATCCGCTCAAGTGGGATTCGTGATAAACTGATAACTATGGCCGTTCTCCAAATCGGGCTATTCCCTTCCTTGGACTGGGCTGCATCTGCTCAGTAAAACTAGGGTGCCTGAAACTGCCGTACATTATTAACCCGTAATTGCTAAAATAAGATATTGTTTATTTGGGTTTTGGAATACTTAAAAGTCTTGTACATATTACTTGATATGAACATCATATATTCGTCGATGTTTTGCAGATATTTGCAGAAAAGCCAGCTGTGCACCGGCATTTTTAGATTATGTTCCAAAGAAGGTAAGACTCTGCATATTTGTATTATATACTATTACCATGCTCCTTAGCATAGAATGTAGCAGGTTTGGGCTTAAGTTGTTAATTTTACTTTAAAGGGGATTTTGAATTCTCATTTTGCTTTGTTTTCTCTTCATCTCGCATGTGACTATGTCCAAAAAAGTTGTCGGAAAAGGATTTTTGGACAAAATATTGTAGAGCTGAGTATCTACTTAGGACAAAAAATACTTTAGCGGCAAAAGCTGAGGCTGCTGAAGATGAGGAATTAGCTATGTTCTTGAAAACTGATGATATACTTGCCAAGGAGGCAAAGCTCAAGGTACGATTTAGCTGTATATTGTTGTAATACTGCCTATTGAACCATGCTTTTTTTAACCTTATTATTTTTGTTATTATTTTTATTTTTATTGGTATTATTATAATACAATGCCTTGTGATGTTCCTTGAGATTCATTTCATGTTTACAGATAAAACGAGTAGATCCAACATTAGACATGGAGGCAGATGCAGGAGATGACTACATCCATATCCGGTGCGTTTGTATCTTGCTACTGTTTTGCTATATCCGCAATTTCACAAAGCCAAGTTTTTTCAGCTATATCCTATCTTCAAAGTGTTCACATCATTATTCTTTCTGTTAAGTAGGATCATGGAATTCTCCGTGATGGCAGCAGAGAGACAGTTGATGCTGATAGTGAATTAGCGAGGAGAACACTTTCTCAGGATCTGAATCGGCACGCCGCTGTTGTTCTTGAAGGAAGATCAACAGGTCGAAGTATTGTACTCAACTGAATTTTTTTATGCTGTCTATTACTATTATGAATTTATGAGATGATACTTTCCCCAGTTATTTGGGTAAGCTAACAGTTATTCTGCAACTACACTTGTTTGTTCTGGCATCCTATCCATCTGAATGTTATATCCTGGTTCTAATTCTTCATTAACCATGGCCTGAAAGATGATGCACCGACAGTTGTACAAATGCCCAAAAATAAAAATAAAAGTCGTCCTAAACTGCTGGTTGGTTGCAAACTATGGCGTTGTAGTAATTGCTTCATGTTGGTATACTTTCCCCTTCACATTAGAGGAATTCCTACTACTTAAGGTTGCATTTTCTAGCTCTGCATTTTCTTACTGGATGTTAATTTCTATGTATTATATGTTTTTAGTCTTTAAGGTGATTTTTTTTTTAGAAACTTTTTAATTTTTTTAATTTTTTTTTAGAAACTTTTTAAGGTGATTATAATGTGTTAAGAGTGTAGAAGTTACCATCATGAAGCTTCTTTCTTATCACCCTCACTCTTGTAGACACAAAACACATATAGGTGCAATAGAAGTTCTTGGTGCTCGGCAGAATCCCAGCTAGCCAGAGCTTTTTTGTTCACTAGCACATTCATGATAGAAATGACTGGTTACATAGTTGTTTATATAGGCAGAACTTCTAGTGCAATGCAGTGGCCTACTAACCACCTGCATGCCATCATTAGCTCACACCTTTGAGCCACACAGCACATTAAGACCTTATGCGATTTCCTAAGCACTTTAGACTCTATGGCTTCTCATAAGCAAAGAAGTACACCTGCTGCTCCACTCCTTGAGATAATCAAAGTTATGTCAAGGTTTTTGTTCCAACAACGAGTGCTTTTGCAGATATCGAATCAGCTGATACGAAGACTGTAGCTGAAGCACTTGCAAGGTCAAAGAAGGGTTAGAATCATATCGCTGTGTCATTTTCCTTTCTCACCTTTAACAGTTCCTTATTCTGCCGATGACTTTTAAATTGCAGAACCACCTTCAAGTTCTGTTGCTGAGGATGCTAGTCATGAGAGATTGGTAAAGGTGGCCCGTATGACTGAGATAGAGGATCTTCAAGCTCCACGAAGTCTCCCATATGCACCACTTTGTATAAAGGTAATGCTAGTTCTTATCGCTTAATAACTGACGTATCAACCACAGACCGCAGTCATATATTGCAAGGTTACAGATTCTTATGCCTTTCCTGTCTTTATAGGATCCTCGAGAGTATTTTGATTCCCAGCAAGCAAATGCTCTGAGACCTTTAGGTGGCAGCAATGATGGAAGAAAGGCCCGCAGCTGCAGCCTGAGCACAGATGATGCATTTCGTCATTTGATGAATCAAATATCTTTTGTGAAAGATAATAAAATGAACAGTCCGGTAGTTCAGTCAGATGTGGCTCTCAAGGTAAACAGTCTTGAGACCTTATCCCAATCTTCTGTTGTCAAACGGTTATCGGCCTAATTTTTCTCATAAGGGGAAGTCCAGCAGTCCCCTATAGGCTCCCAGATGCACAAACATAGGCGAGAAATGGAAAAAACCCTCCAGCAGAAGCCTGATCCACCTCCCTGAAAATCGCAGTCCCTGATATCGAGCTCACTCTCTCCTACCTATAGGGGACTCGGAGGTGTCCCGGACCTGACCGACAGGCCAACAGGAACTAATAAAATATAGGGTGAGACAGCTATTAGTTACTGGATACTACTAAAATATGGGTGAGGGGGATACAGGGGAGAGATTATTGGGGAATTGCTGGAGATGCAAAAAATATTGTGGAGAAGTCTTACTGGGGACTCCCTTATAAGGAGACACAGCGGAGATAATATTGGGGAACTGCTGGACTTGCTGTAAACAGGGCCAACTCTTCTTCTTTATGAATTGCAGGAATTTCCTGCCTTATTTTGGTTCCTCAAAAATCTTCTATAGTCAATTTTATGTCGATTAGGACCTGTTTACTTGAAAGATCCAGCTCTGTGGATAAAGCTGATTTAGTATTAATTCCTTGATACAATTGTTGGAATCCTTATAAAATCAAGGGGAATGTGCAATTTTCGGTCTTGAAATTTTTGGTAGAGCAGAGTTGCGAAGAGAGCTTCAAAGTCTGGAAGCTCCTTTCTTCCACACACTTAAGTACATAATGGTAGAATGGTTGTTGCTGCAGCCCCTGCCACGCCTTTCATAGTTAGCTAAGTGTTCACAATACTAGGTGATACTGCCAGACTTCAGGTCAGGCGGATACCTGAGCTAGCCTCTCTGGTCTTCCACCCCTTAATATTGATGACTCTTGTCTCTTCTATACATAGCTGGGAGCCTGGGATAGACTGGTAGTTCTCTATGTCATTAGATATTTTACTGAAAGAATTCACACTTCCAGAACTCTTGAAGAATAGTTGCATAGAACCAACCAATCAGTTCCCAACCATTTCTGTGAGTGCAATTATAGGCGCAGAATTTCTGTGAGTGCAGTGATAGGTACAAATACTCCAGCTAAGGGGTGTGTTAGGTATGACTCTGAGAAAGATTGTATTGATTGCTTATGCAAATAATTTATATATTACTTGCACCCTATTTGGTCCACAACTTCGCATTACCAACTTCTGCATTATCTATTTTGCAAGGTGATTTTTTTTTATATCGTTTCTTTTCAATTTTTGTAGTATGTAGATCTATTCGTCCCGTCTTGTACAACTATGTTGGACTTATCATGTCAACGGCATTCCAGAACCTCAATTTTTCCTGTACGGATGCATGTTTTGCATGATGCTGTATTCCTGCCACTGTGGCTTCTCTATTCTTAAGCTATTAAATTGCATGAGCAGGAAAACCTAACTACCTACATGGTATGGGTTTAGGTTCTTAATGAATTGAATGAAGGAATTTCACGTTCACGAAGGCTTAATCTTAAGAATCCCCAAGACAGTCTCCTTGGCCATCTTCCTCATCGTACACGAGATGAACTTATGGATGTGAGATACTGCACCTATTTACCTTCTATGCAGATGAACTACAATATCAGTTTGTTTCAGAATATTTTTCCAGAATTCATATGAATGTACCTTGTTTTTGCTATGTATTATTTTGTTTAACCATTCTAAAATCTTCTCGCAGTGTATTAGAAAGCTTCTGTATTTACATTTATTCTTGCACTGATGGGGTTTCTTGTGAACTGTGTATTTGTCTAGCATTGGACGGCTATCCAGGAGTTGCTGCGCCATTTTTGGTCATCATACCCCATAACGACCACCGTGCTTTATAATAAGGTGTAATACTACTACTATCTCATTTGCACCTTTTTGTAGGCAGTGAGTGATATTTCGGTGGAAGTTAGTAGAAGTAGCTTAGTGGCTAGCTAAGTTTTTATTTATCAAATGGTTACAAGTGTTGTCTGTTTTCTCACTATCAGTAATTATGGAGTGAAATGTAATGGTGTATTGTCATTGCCCTGTGACCGAACATTGACCACCACCAGGTTATTGTTATATTTTTGGCTATCAAATGTTGTATCAAACAACTCAGCTTGCTTTTAGTTTTCTCGTACTGCGTTGATTTTGGTAAGCAAATCAATTATTAGAAAATAGAAGATGTTAATTTTGTGTTGTACAGTCCTAGTATCGGTATACACAGCATAACGGTGAGTTAAGAATGCCTGGATTGATGGTTTTGTTCGACTATCGTCTGAAGTCTTGTCACTTATTCTAGGCAGTCCAGCTACCTGTTGGAACTGCTAGATATGGTTCACTATCTTAAGAAGTAAAACATGGAGACCATTTTTTTCTATATCAATTGCTTCAATATTTCCTACTTGTTGCGCAGATTCAAAGGGTTAAAGATGCAATGACACAGATATATCAGAAGTTACAGGTAAGTCTTCCCGTGGCACAGTTGATACATGGAACTTGGTATATTCTTAATTTTTAATGTGCCTGAAACGTGCAAGTGCAACTTTATTTACTTATAAGTTGCCTCCGAATCATATTTATACGCATTGCTATGGAACTGTTTATGAAGATTGGTAATGAGATCCCGTCTGCTTGAAAGTGATGCATCCTGTTTGTACCTGCAGGAAATAAAGGAATCGGCACAACCTGATGTGAGACATGAAATATCTCAGCTTGTCAAGCCCATGACCCAGGTTCATACCTTTCCTTACTGTATTTCATTATCATCCGCTAAAGAGCTTTATCTGAACTTCGTTGTGACGACTCAGAGCTTTATGTGAACTATCCGAGCTTTATCATGAATTAACTGGACACATTCCCACATTTTCTTACTTTCCTCAAACCGAGGCAAAAGCTTTGCTTATTTCATTAATAAAGCAGAAGTACACGATTCATAGCAAATGTCTGTTTTTAGTGCTTTCAATATTATTTGGCATTTTCTCTCCTGCTAAGCCAGCTGCGTCTACCCGCTTTCCGCTGATCCACTAAACGCAGGAAATCACTATTGTCTACTCCCTCCGTTCTGAAATAGACCGTTCTGAAATAGATGACTTCCATTTATTAAAAAGTGGATGTATCTAGATATATAACGTGTCTAGATACATCAACTTTTGGACAAATAGAAGTCATCTATTTTGGAACGGAGGGAGTAGTTGTCTTCTTTCATGGTTTTAGTTTTCTTCAAAAATCTCAGCAAGCTGATTATATATGATTTCCAGGCGCTGGACGCTGCCTTCAACCACGATCTAGACCAGCAGCAGAAATCTTCAAAGGCCGGGAGCAAGCCCAACGGGTTCTGAGCAGAGAACGGGAGGCATACAGATTTTACTCGATTACTGCTAGAGCGTGAGGGCCGCCGTTCCCATTAGCTCTAGCCGAACTATTGTTGTGGTTACTAGCCACACAGTTGAAGAAGCGCTACTGGAGGCTTGATTTTGCCCTGTAGTTTTTATTTACATGTGGAGCAAATAACATATACTGTACGTGCCAATTTTGCAATGGAGGCATGTTCCGGTGACCGCTCGTATTCTTTCCTGGCTGTTTCATCAAGAGAAAATTTACGTTCTGCTTTCTCCGTTCCGTGTGTTACGGGTGACCTGATTGTTTGCTTTGCGCCCTTGCGGTTGCATGTACAAATGATTATACAAAGTAAGTAAATCCGTAGAGAGTTATGGCATGTATCTGCCATTCGCTGTTGTGAATTACTATGGTTGCCCCAAATTATGTCATGGTGTTTGGCATATCAATAGTTCTATCCTTATTTTTTCAATGAATATATCCTATTAGCAGGAACAGCCATTGTTGGCTTTGCCGTAGCTTAAAAAAAGTGTTGGTTCGCTTTGGCTTTGGTGATCGAGTGCTGGCTCGACACGTTGCTGCTGCTAGCCCGAGACGGGCCTGCGCGGCTGGCCGTGTAGACAGAGTAGCTGTGACTGTGAGACTGATGGATGAAACGGGGGAGGATCAGGTTGCCATATTTGCGTGAGCGTTGTGGCGTTTGTCGACTTGGGTCGTGTGGACGACGAGTTGCTTCGTTTGTGCCTTTCTTTTGTACAGATTGTATGGTTTTTGGACCCGATTTTCCTTATAAACTGGGTCAATTCTTTCTATCTATTCGAGCGGTGGTACGATCACCTTGTGCTCAAAAAAAATATTTGCGTGAGACAAGCACGAATATGGTAATGGTAGCCGTCTAGCTAGGCCGTCCTTGTGCCAGAGCTGGATTGACTGATGGATGTAGCGTGCTCCCATCCGGGCTTTTCCATCGCCAGCGGTAGCACCTGGGCACTTCTTTTTCTTGATCAAAAAAGGAATAAAGGAAAAGAAGTTGAAACAGAGGAAAAAAGTATTTACACACCCGGTGGGACTCGAACCCACAATCGCCTGATTAGAAGTCAGACGCCTTATCCATTAGGCCACGGGTGCTAGCTGGCCGTTATTTCAAACTAAATTTATTACTTCGCACTCGCCCGCGCGTACACTTCAAAAAACATACGTGGACTTGTTTGAGGCTTTGAGGATGCGGGCTGCGTCCCCCCATCTGTTTCCGTTGCCCGGTACCAACCAGGCAACCAAGACGGGCAATCGCAAACACATGTGTGAGAGTGTGACTCTATTGGTCACGAAACATGGCTAACAACAAACCCACTACCCTGACATGCTACATTCCTGAAAAACCGATTTTGACTAGTGGAGCCGAAATTTTTGAACCATTATAGCTCAAGGACTGCTTGGTTTTTCCTCTACCCTCTGAATTAGTCCTACATTCACCATTGTGGCATGACCGATTGATCTTTTTTTTTTTCGTGAGTACAAGGGGCTGAAAACAAATTCAGCAAATTACAAGGAGGACCCTACAAAGAGCAAAATTACAGTCCAAGCCTCCACTGCAACCCGACCACGTCGTCGTCCAAGGCGCCGTCGGTGGCGCGCCGCCGCTCCTGCTCTCCAAACCTTGGAACGAGAGCTCCCCCGAGCGGACGGGAAGTCGCCGATCGTCGGCCACAAAGGACCTACACCAGCGGACGCCGTCGTCGCCGAACCGAACTTCCTCAGCCTCCTGCACGATGTCGTCGACGCCAGATCCGCCGTCCCTCGGCATCCGGCGAAGGGGGAAACCACACACGGCAGGTCCGCAGAGCTGCGAGCGTGGCAGCGGCAGAAGATCAGCTGCAGAGCTCCACGGAGCGCCGCCGCCGAAGAGGGAGTCCTCCACCTGCAAAAGCAACACCGACCGCGCCGTCACCTCCACCGCGCCGCCGGCTGGATAAGAAAGGAACCCTACACTATGTACACGTCGCGAATCGGGGTTCCCCGTCCTCCCGCCGCCGGAGCGGCCGGCGGAGGGCGAGGCAACCGCCGATTCGGCGACGGCGAGGTGGATTTCCTTCTTGCGCCCAGAAATCTATCGTCCATCCTATGCCCTTAGCTCCGTACACAAGGTAATTAAATAAATGTGCCCATTCAAACAATGGAGCTAGAGATATAGTCTCACACGTCCTGTTTGCATGGCTATAACTTGATTTTGTGAAGGCTATGCAATCATGCATTGGGTGATTATCTTTGCCCCACATATATTTTGTGCCATTGGTACATGCGTCTTTGAAGATTTTGGTGCATGTTCTTTTAGCCTCTTAAACATAATGGTCGTATCAAGAGAGGATAAAACTCATCAGAAAAATTCAAAAAAAAAAAAAAGATAAAACTCATCAGAAGTATCATAAACACACGTGGCGAAACCGTGTGGTGAATACGCATGCTTACCTATAGGAGCCTTGGACCTTATCCTCTCCCGCGGAAAGAGAGGCGATATTTCTGAGCCACCCCGTCAGATCCACCTCGCCGCCGGCGGCTCGCCGGTTTCCCTCGCCTCCGTCGGCCGCTTCGGCAGCGGGAGGTGAGGGGAACCTCGGGCCCCGGCGTGTACATAGTGTAGGGTTTGCTAGGGTAGTCGTCGGCGGCGTCAAGGAGGCGGTGGCGCGGCGGACGTCGTGTGTTCGTTTTGCAGGTGGGCTCTTCCTCTCCGGCTTCGGCGTTCGTTGGAGCGTCGCGGTCGAGCGCCGCCCTGCGCGTGCTCGCGGCCCTCCGGGGTCGCCGTGCATGCTCATCCCCTTCCAGATCTCGCCGCGGCGGATCTGGTCGACATCACTGAAGCAGCTGGAGGTCAACCGAGGCGACGATGGCGACGGAGCGAGGCGGAGGCTCTCCGGAGTTCGAGGCCCGAAGACTTCCCGTCCGCTTGGGGATCTTCTCCCATCCAAGGTCAATGGAGAAGGAGCGGCGGCGCGCCATCGGCACGTCTCTCTTCTCATCGCCGGCGTCGATCTACAGGAGGATTTGGTTTGTAATTTCTTTGTTCGTGGAGATCCTCTCTGTTCTACCTTGATGTAATCCGGCTGTTTCTTCGCAAAAAAAAAAAAAAAACGCATGCTTACCTAGTTAGATTTTTGGTAAGCATGGCAACCTGATGGCCAACCACAAATATCTTGTTTTCTTTTCAGAGAAGAAAAACATAGCTTGGTTTGTGCCGTAGAAATGTGCATGCATATGTAATTTACAGATTTTTGGTACATCCACAATTTACGAAAACTAGCTAGACCTGTAGGCTGTATTGCTACGTGTTAAAAGTTAAAACCTTTGCCACAGCTTGTGGCGTGGGATTGATCGAGACGACTGTAAAACACTGGAGCCACCAGCCTCACCAAGTTACTACTCACCGTGACAAAGCCGCCATGTGGTATCAGAGCACCGGAGCCGGACGGTCAAAAACCCCACAGACGCGAACAAGGAAGGACGCATCCCCTCTGTACCCGCCTGCCATCTGATCCCTTACCAGGCCGAGCGGCCCCACCACGGGCGAGCACGTAGAGACGGCGACGCCCGCGCCCCTACCGTCCGATCCCTCACGTACGGCTAGGATGGGGTTGCCCAAAGCGGGTTGCGCCGTGCCGCCGCCTCGTGCCGTGGCTATAAGAGGAAAGTGGTGGGAGGGGAGAGAGAGAGGGTTCTGGACTGGGAGCGCTGGCTCTTGCTCTCTCTATATCTCTCCTCCCTCTTCATCTCTATCGAGTCAAGACAAGGGGAGGCTTATTTCCCGGAAAAAAGAAGAACGAGAGAGGAGGAGGAGGAGGAAGCAGCAGACGACCGAGGTTGGCCGGGTTTCTTGCCTCTCTCTCCCCCTTCTTCATCTTCGTCCTAACCTTTTCTTGCCGGCCGGAGCTATCTATTTGACCGACGCTGCTTAATTTTCTCGTGTTCTTGCCTTTTGATTTCTCCGGCCTCGTCTGTGTTGCAGTCTCCAGTCCACGGCCTGTTAATTCCTACCGGGTAATTAGTTCGTTCGATCTCTACGCTAGCACGTACTCGGGCTTCCGCCTTCGTCTCTAACTTCATCTCACCCGCACGACTTTGCTTTTTTTTTTTTGCTTCCTTCTCTCTGCTTGCTTAAATCTACCTTGCTTTTTCTTCGCCTTGGATCTCTGGACCGAGGCCTCGTTTAATTACCTGGGTTCCTACCCTCTCTCTCTCTACCTCCCTCTCTGCCTACTTTTTTTCGTTCTGCGTTTCTTTCCCCTTTTGTCTTCCTGGTCAAGAAGAAATTAAAACGACTTATCCTCCTCCTCCACTCCTCGTAGGTTCGTGTCCCCGGCCGGCCACGCAGTAACAAGGATTGGGGTTTTTGGGGGGCGTGTTCTTGCTTATTGGGGTTTTCTGGTGGCGTGTTCTTGCTCATTGGGGGTTTTTTGGTGTCGTGTTCTTGCTTGCTTATTATTGGGTTTTTTGGGGGCGTGTTCTTGCTTGCTTATTGGGGTTTTTTGGTGGCATGTTCTTGCTCATTGGGTTTTTTCGAATGTTCGATTTGTGGGCATTTCCGGATTTTATTTGTAGCAGTTAGTTGCCAAGAAACGGTAAATATATTCTGGATTTCTTGTTCTTTTACCAGGAACGACCAAATGTCGTACACAGATTCGAGACGAGAAATAGATTGGTTCATCAGTCCTAGTTTAGGGTTGGGATCTGATGATTTATGTACGTCCCAGCATTATTATTTTTACTGCAGTCATGACAATAAACAAGTCCGCTTTTCGTTCCTGGACTATACTCTGTTGATGAGTCTTCGCTGGTTCTTGGTTTTAGTTTAGTATACTTTAGTCTGCCTTTTTCTGCTGTGGACTTTCTTTTCATCACTTTCTTTCATCCTCAGATATTAATCGCCCTTTTGATTAATGGCAGGTGTTGATTGATCTACATATCTAGGAGGCAGGCAAGTTCAAGACATCAAGGATCGTCACTATGTATGCCAATCTTTCCTTTCATCTCTATTTCTCTCTCTCTGTGATGATTTCCTTTGTGTTCTTGTTACGGATCAAACTAGTTCTAGGCAGGCACGGTAGATCCAGTGCAAATATGTGTGTGTATGATCCAAGTAGGGCACGGGAGGTGGTCTAGACTGTCTATCCTGCACTGCAGCACTCACGCCAAGTGCGCCATCTAGCTAGGCACACGCTAGATCCATTGCTCACCTGCTCGATGGGCTTGGGCCATTCCGGGCCGGATATGCTCTGGAAAAGGAAAACAAACATCGATGTGGTAGGCTGTTCGTTTCTGGCCCAGCAAAGGCACCTCGCGTTGAGTCACGGGTCGTTAGCGCAGCTCTTCGCCGCCGGCGAAGGCGACGCCCGCCTGGCCGCTCCTTGGTTTTGCCGGCGGCGTCGCGCCGTGCGCTCGCTCCCATGTTTTCTGCCGCGGATGCCTCCGTTGGTGCCCGGATCCCGGGTGGGTTCCTCTGTCGGCACGGCTGCTGCGTTGTTCGCGGACGCCAGATGATTGTGTTGCTGCTTGAAAGTTGAAAGGGTATGTGACCATCGACGACTAGGTGTAGAACGCGGCTCGCGTTATGCTGGCTATGGATGCAGGCTCCAATTGTCTTAGGTGCATTATTGTCCTGTGTTTGTGCTCTGTATGAGCAGCCCAATGGCATAAATACTGTTTTTTCTTGATTTTTGTTTCATATCTGCAATTACTCTTCTTACGTGATTCTGTATTGCTGGTGGGTACGACATATTTCTTCTCAGTTTCTTCTAGTCACTGTCGAGATTTGAAAATGGTGGGAAGAGTAGTTTGTGAGTGAAAGGTTATAATGCCGATTCTGATCCTATCGCACTGTAGTACATAACAAGTTATGAACATACAACAGAGACTTCTTGTGTGATTTATCATATACACATGACTAATAATGTGCGCTTATATCCCAGTTATTATGTTGCCCGAGAGCACTGGTTGTCTTTTTTTAGAGAACAAGTTACATCAAATACATGTGTGTGCTGATCTTGGTTTCATTATTTGTATAGCTGCTCCCTGTGTTTCTTGACTAGTTTGTTGATTTGCACAAACCTGAAATGCCAATCCTTGCTGTCCATGCATGTCTGTATGTACCATAAATGTTCAATTTAGATGGAACCACACAATCTTTTTTCCTGTCATATGCCTTGCAGTGTATTATTGTAGTCCTGTCTTCTGTAATGTTTCTATCTGAAAATTTCTTATTTTCAGGTCTGCCATGGACTGCAGTTCCGATGAGTCATCAGAGCTAAGTGATAATGATATTGATGACTATGCTGAGAAGGTGTACGTGGACCTCAAGTCTGGCAGGCTTGTGGCTAGACTAGGCGCTGACAGGTTTAGATGCGCGTTCTGCCCCGGGAAGAAGAAGCAGGATTACCGTTACAATGAGCTACTTCAGCATGCCATTGGGGTGGGTGCATCCAACCGTGCTGCGAAGGTGAAGGCGAACCACCAGGCCCTGGCCAATTTTCTCAAGACCGATCACGCTGATGCAGCAGGCTCATTGCCGGTGCGACAGGCTGAAGCACTGTTTAATCCTCCTAAGCCTGTGCAAGAGCAAGAGCTTTTTGTTTGGCCATGGATGGGCATCCTTGCCAATGTTCCAGAAGAGCAAACAGAGAATGGTGGAGCCACTGTGATGCAGCAGCTAGACCATTTCCGACCCTTGCGGTTTAATGCTGTGCATTCTTCCAATGGGTACACTGGATTTGTGGTCATCCGGTTTGAGAAGGACTGGATTGGATTTAAGGATGCCTTGGCATTCAATAACCACTATAAATCACGTCATTTGGGCAAAATGGACTGGAATGACGCAAGTCGGAGGGGAAAGTATGTTTTTGGTTGGCTGGCAAAAGAAGAGGATTACAGTTCAGATGATCCAGTTGGTAGGTTTTTGTCAGAAAGGGGTGAGCTGAAGACAGTGTCTGAACTGCAACTTGAGCTGTCTCGGAAGACTGAGACGCTCATAACCAGCTTGACAAACCAAATTAGTGCAAAGAGCCAGTATGCACAGGAACTTGAGTGCAAGTGTAATCAGATGGATCTCGCTCTTCAAAGGGCCATGGAAGACAGTGACTCACTGCACCAACGCTACAATGAAGGTACCCTCATGAAACTGCAGTAATGGAAAAGTCTCCTGCGCTACACTCTTATGCATTGCCAGTATGATCATGTCCACTAATTTATGCTTTATTTTGTTTTTTCTGCAGAAATGCGAAACATGCAGTCTAATGCCCGTGAACATTCAAGGAGAATTGCTCAAGAGACTGATCAGCTGAGAAAGCAGTTGGATGAAAAAGAGAGTAGCATCAAAAGGAGATCCAAGCAACTAAGTGAAATAGTTGCTCAAACTGAAATGGAAAGAAAAAAGTTGGAGAATGAGAGGAAAAAGGTACGAATCTATCACCCCTTTGTTTTCTGTTACTCTTTATCATCTGCACGAAGAATTATATATGTAATCTTAATTGATAAATCAGTGTCATGAAAGGTTATCACTTATCATCAAACAGATTTTAGTCAGCTACCTATCAATTCATTGATTTCAGAACAGCACGTACAGCTTCTTCTGTGGTGTATTCTATGAAGCCATACGCATTTAATCTTTTTGATATCTTGTCCATTATCATCTTGACTGCAATATAATAATTCCATAGTATTCAGTATCCCAAATGAAAATATGTAATGGGTAGTTACAATGTAAACATTTCTTTGCTAGTATCACAAACCCTCAACCACATCACCAAAAGGATCAAAGGCTTCCCTGAGAGTTTTCGCTGATGTGTAAAATGAAAACTCTGCCATATTAGAACAAATTAGTGACTCCACGATCAAAATATAACTGAATTTTACCACACTGTATATTTATTTTTATGGTTAACTGTTGCTTGTCCTGCAAAACGCATCAACCAAAGTTTGTGATCTGATCAAGTGTTCAAGACTAGTTATTTCCGTCTACTTTGCTATGTATTAGCCAAATATGTTTAAGTGGTGCTTTGCAGATTCAAATTTCAACCCTAACATATCAAATAGGGAAGGATTTTTTGACTTACACTATTTAGATTTCCACAGTATTAAGAATGGACATACTGATCCACTGAACTTCCCTTTGAAAGAAAAGACACAAAACACTACATCAGAGCAAGGCAGAGGGCACCATCCATGGGGTAGACACTACTTTACCATGCTTGCTTAAAAGTACGAAAAAGATTCAAATTGTATAAGTGTACTCCAAAGTCCACGCTTAGCATTTACTCCCTCCGTTCCAAATTATATGACTTCCATTTGGCCACATGTGGATGTATCTAGACATGTTACACATGTGCCCAAATGGATGCCATCCAATTTAGAATGGAGGGAGTACTAGATATGTTCTACTGAGTAGAAGACGTGAAAGTATCAAATAGATATCAGGTTTCTATCAGATTAAGACATCTTGGAACAACAAGTGATATCCTGATAATTGTCTCATCCCCTAATTGTCAAGTAAAAATAGAATTAAAAGATGTTCATGTCCAAGTAGGAACCTAAAAAAAGACATCCCTTATCTGGTTTGGAGTAAGGTCTAAAAACAATGCATTTTGCTATCCAATAACTAACAGATTTGAAATTACTTTATAGTAAACTTAGTATTGCTCCCAATGAAGTGAACCATCTTAACAGAACAGGGAAGTTATGCTTCACAGTGAAAACAACAATACTTTGACAGCTAATACCCCTGGCATCCCTGCAAGTTCAAAAGATCATAAGAAGCTCACAAACCCGAGAGAATGCATGTACCACTGTCATTTTCATTTCAAGATTCGCCTTTATAGCTATCATGAGCACTACTCGCTCGTCATTCAGAGTTGCTACTTTCCTGGTGCAGTATCAAAATCAGTCATGCACAATGCATACACTACAAAATTTATAAAACTGTACCATAACACATCAACCTACGGTGTACTACCAGACCACACTACATGTTTGAGGTCTAGAACATATGCAAATCTGAATTATTAAGAGAATGGAACCGTGAGAGACATCAATGCGCTTTAATATTAAAGAGTGTAGTGCATCATGTATATCAGTATTCAGTCTTTGTGATAGCATTAGTACTCTTTCTAGGGCGTAGGAATCAAGGAATGCAATGCTTCTTGGTAATCTACCTCTGTTTATCTATCGATTGATATTGTATTTTTCTAGTTAGCATCCTAGCATGCTCATGATGTTGTTTAACAGCAATCTCACTGACTAATTGTCTTACTGCTTAACTAATTCCTCTGCAGAACGAAGGTCAAAATGATTCCCTCCACATGGCCAGAATTGAGCAAAAGAAAGCCAATGAAGGTGTGCGAATTCTTGTTGAGAAACATAAGGTATGCATTCCTACCCTCCAATTATTCATTTCATTCAAGTGTCTTTTGAATCATGGAAATCTTGAATTTACTCTGACATGTCAAATACCCTTCAGAAAGAGAAGGAAGCTGCTTTGAACAAAATCCTGATGTTAGAGGAGCAACTGGATGAGAAGCAAAAGCTTGAGCTGGATATAGAACAACTTAGAGGCAAACTGGAGGTGGTGAAACACATGGAGGGAGAGGGTGTTGATGTGAAGAAACGTACTGAAGAGCTGACCAAGGAACTAGATGAAAGAATGGAGGCCATGGAACACATGGATGAGCTGAATCAAGCTCTGATCATCAAAGAGAGGATGACCAATGATGAACTGCAAGATGCAAGGAAAGAGCTGATCAAGGTAACATGGTGCACTAGTCTTAAACTAGTTCTGCGCAATTGTACCTTATTTTGATTACAATTCCTTCCAAACCAGTAAATCTTTATGTCCTGAGACTTGAGCTTTTTTGAACGTGTAACATCTTTGTTACAAACCCTCCATCTGAAACTATACTGTGAATTAATTGCTATATGCCAACAACCAGCAACCTTTCAACGTTAGATTCACGTCTGTTCACTGCATGCCAGCAGTTGTTAAGCATTGACTGGAATTGATGTTCTTGTTTTTCTACGGTTTCTAGTTAATGGCACAATAATATTTCCCGTGTATGTTTCCTCAAATGTGCAAAAAAGATAACAGAGATGCCATTGCCAAATGTATTTGCTTGCATATTAATCCCTCCGTACCAAAAATATAAGACTTTCTACCTTTTTAGATTTGTATTGATTCGTTTCTACATGAGTGAATCAACACTAAAACATGTCTACATACGTACGAATTAGGACAATGCTAAAAAGACTAGAAAGTCTTAGATTTGTTATGGAGGGAGTATGTCACTGAATCACTTGACTGGTGTTTTGTAGGGCTTGGCTGATTTGTTAAACCCACGTAGCATCATTGGAATCAAGAGGATGGGTGAACTGGATGAGAAGCCGTTTTTAAAAGCTTGCAAGGAGAGATATGGCTTAGAGGCTGAAACAAAGGCTCTTGAATTCTGCTCCTTGTGGCAAGATAACCTTAGGGATGCTAATTGGCATCCTTTCAAGATGGTGATCACTGGTGAAACGGTCAAGGTACGCTCAGTAGAGTGAATCTTTTGAGTTGTTTTAAACAATTGCTGACAAGTGCATAATGCATTGTCAAAACTAACACAATGTGATTTGTCTCCAGCAAATCATCGATGATGGGGACGAAAAGCTGGTTGGCTTGAAGGCGCAGCTGGGAGAAGAGGTGTACCAGGCTGTGAGCACGGCGCTGCTGGAGATCAACGAGTACAACGCCAGTGGCAGCTACGTGGTTTCTGAGCTGTGGAACAACAAAGAGAACAGAAAGGCCAGCATGGGGGACGTCGTGGAGCACATCCTGAAGCAGTGGAAGGTGCTGAAACGAAAGAGGTGATGAATGCATAAGACTGGAACAAGCGAAGGTGCGTTCTAAATATGATGGTGTGATCTGTGTTAGAGTGTTTGCTTGGCATACACAGTCAAATTTAGATTCATTTTGTTCCATTTAAGAGATTCAGCCGATTAGATAAGACTTGACTGGAATATGGCTGTGAAATTCTGTGTTCTTCTTCAGTGAACTGTTGATGCATACAGTCACTGACGATTTTCCCTTGTGATTTGAAGCAGGGCAGGAGCAAGAGGTTGATGGAAGCTTCACTGAAGCACAAGGCACTAGTTGCTCGACTTGAAATGTGGAAATAAAACTACTGAACTACTTTACCTGCATTAATATCCTATCTGTGGCTTTATGTCTGTAGTCATATACTATGTAGTACGTTCAAGATTTTCGGAGTCAGGAACAATCTGTGCTTTTGGTGGATGTTATTTCTGCTATCGTTGAACCTTTGGTGTTTATGTCTTTCTACAGCCGATGTTTCAAGCAGAACGTTTGCTTGTAGAGTTGTAGTATCTGATTGTAACCTCGTGTTTACCATTGCTGTGCTGATGGTTGAAGGCACCAACCATTGGCTAGAGAATCGTGAAAGGAGTGAGTAAAGTTCTGTCATCCAACCAGAAATTTAGCCACCAACCTAGTAGATCTAGCTTGTCGCTGACAGACATTACACACCATCCTCTCGTTTGTAAGGAAATAGCACATCACACTAGCTGCAAGCCACAACCACCATATTTTACTGTAAAATTGTTGCACAAAACACCAGATCTCTGGATTAACAGCTTCGAGAGCGAATTAGGATATTGGGCACACTGTCAGCTCAATGGAAAAGGGAGGCATGAGATCAGCTTGAGTTTAAGGGTATGAGATCAGTTGGAGTTTATTTTTCCCTGAGATTAAGTTGTTGTGTCACATAACGTTCTGTTCCAGTCGAGCTCAGTTGGCATGTCCTTCGTAACAGTGAGACAACATCTGATTCGCTGTTAAATGTGGAATTTCCTCCTCCCTTGGCTTGTGGGGAAGCAGGCGTTGAGGGAGTGCTCGCGCTCTACTCCCACTTTGGTAGGCGCGCCTGGAAGCTGCGGCTGTTTCCCCATGCCATTGTGCCAGTGAGGGTGCCACGCAAATGATCGGCCGCCATCTTCGTCTGGGTCTCGTCGGTGCTCGTGCCCGCGCCCTCACCTCGGAAGCCGTCCGGCGCGCCGCGGCCGCGTCCACTCCCGCAGCCCGTAAGACGACGGCTGACTACAACCGCCTCCTCGCCGGCTACGCGAGGTCTCCCGGCCGCCGCCTCGCCGACGCGCGCGACCTGTTCGACAGAATACCTGAGCGCGACGTCGTCTCCTACAACACGCTCCTCTCCTGCCACTTGGTCCGCGGCGACGTGGCCGGCGCCCGAGAGCTCTTCTCGGCGATGCCGGCCAGGGACGTCGCGTCCTGGAACACCATGCTGTCCGGGCTGTCGAGGAACGGGGCCGTGGAGGAGGCCAGGGCCGTGTTCCTGGCCATGCCCGCGAGGAACTCCGTCTCCTGGAACGCCATGGTCTCCGGGTTTGCTTCCGCTGGGGATATGGGCATGGCGGAGGAGTGCTTCAGGGACGCGCCGGAGAAGGAGGACGCGGTTCTCTGGACAGCCATGGTGTCGGGGTACATGGACGCTGGCAACGTGGAGAAGGCAATGGAGTTCTTTCAGGCGATGCCAGTGAGGAACCTGGTCTCTTGGAATGCCGTGGTTGCTGGCTATGTAAAGAATTCACGCGCGGAGGACGCCTTGAGGGTGTTCAAGACACTGGTTATGGACACCAATGTTCGGCCAAACGAGTCGACGCTAAGCAGCGTGCTCCTTGGATGCAGCAACTTGTCTGCGCTAGGATTCGGGAGGCAGATACATCAGTGGTGCATCAAGTTGCCATTGAATAAGAGAGTGACTGTGGGCACGTCTCTTGTGAGCATGTACTGCAAGTGTGGGGACTTGGAGGGTGCTTGCAAGCTGTTCAGCGAGATGCGTACGAGGGATGTAGTTGCATGGAATGCTATGATTTCTGGCTATGCTCAGCACGGGGATGGACGGGAAGCTATCAAATTGTTCGAGAAGATGAAAGACAAAGGAGTTGAGCCGAACTGGATTACTTTCGTGGCAGTATTGACAGCTTGCATCCACACTGGGTTGTGTGATTTCGGAATACAGTGCTTTGAGAGTATGCAGGAAGTCTACGGAATTGAGCCCCAAGTTGATCATTACTCTTGCATGGTGGATCTTCTCTGCCGAGCTGGTTTTCTTGAAAGATCAGTAAACTTGATCCGCTCTATGCCCTTCGAGCCACATCCTTCTGCCTACGGCACTCTGTTGGCTGCCTGTAGAGTTTATAAGAACTTGGAATTTGCCGAGCTTGCTGCTGGAAAGCTAATCGAAAAGAACCCGCAGAGCGCAGGCACCTATGTTCAGTTGGCAAATATTTATGCTGCAGCAAATCAGTGGACTGACGTCTCAAGAGTAAGGAGGTGGATGAAGGATAATGCAGTGGTCAAAACACCCGGATATAGCTGGGTTGAGATAAAGGGTGTAACTCATGAGTTCAGATCAAATGACAGATTACATCCTCAGCTTTATTTGATTCATGGAAAGCTGGAGCAGTTAGAGGAGCGGATGAAGGAGATGGGTTATGTTCCGGATCTTGATTTTGCACTGCATGATGTAGACGAGAGTCTGAAGGCGCAAATGCTAATGAGGCACAGTGAGAAGCTAGCTATTGCTTTTGGCCTGATTAGTACTGCTTCCGGGTTAACCTTGAGGATTTTCAAGAATCTGAGGATTTGTGGAGATTGTCACAATGCTGCGAAGCTCATCTCCAAGATTGAGGATCGAGAAATCATCCTGAGGGATACAACACGTTTCCATCACTTTAGAGGTGGCCATTGTTCATGTGGGGATTACTGGTGAAGAATGCCGATAACAATGTATACTGGCAAATTTCATAGGATTGCAAGAGTATTCGTTTCTTAACAAGAACATGAATGTGATGCATTGGATCTGCAGAGGACTCAACATCCTAACATGTGAGAAATTTATCATAGTGATTTGTTGATGTGAATTACTAGTACAGTAAATGGCACTGTGAATCTTTTGTTGTGGACACAGTTTCTGTCCACAAACTACATTTAAGTCATCTATGATGGGTAATCTTGAGATTCTGATTGTGCGACCTGTGGTTCGTTCCTGTTGATGCCAAGTGAGCAGTAAATATATGGAAATGAACATCTGAAGGCCCCTGATTGTCATCATTTCAAGTTGGTAACCAAATTCAGGAAGACTGACAATGGAATGAAAATATGTGTAGATGTGATAGATTCTGGTTCCCTGTCTTGCCTTCAAACGTTATTTCAGCAAGTCATAGATGAACAGGATGAAAACTAGTGACCTTGAAGGATCAGCTGGGTATCGGACAGGGACATCATTACTGCTGAAGATCATTGCCCGTGGAAACACGACTTAGAGAGTCTGTGAGTTCTGTAACAATCCAGAGAACATAAAGGCCAGTCTATAGCATGTGATACTGCACCACATAATCTGCAGGCAGAGACGTAGAAAATAATGTGTGCTGAAACAAAGGTTAGCCTTGTTATGCCCGTCGCATCAAGTAGTCATAGTTGATGGGATGTCTCGACCAGGCATGCATGTGTCTCTTTTTGGTGATGATCCTTTGCTGCCTGCATCCTTACACCATCTTTCTTTCCTTTCTCGTTTTGTGAAAAATTGTGTGATCGGAGAATGCCTTGTAGTTAATATTTGCCCATGATCCATATTTTGTTGCATAAAGTGTAATTTGCTCCTGCACTTACTTGAGGCGTGTGTGACTCAACACCTCAAGAATGCTTATTAACTTTTATATACCACGGCATTAGCCAACACCTCCATTCCATGTTTCAGTAACTGACACACTCTTTCCCCTTGCAGAGGAACTACTATCACTCCGATGATGAGCTTGTGGTACATCCAGTGGTACACGTATTGTGCTTCATGGAAATGCCAGAGGACGTCACGGTGATGATGATCTTGTCCTCCTAGAAGGCCATGTCCATGACGACAATGCCACGGTCACTGTTGGCTAATGCTTCTTCAGAGCGCAGATGACATGGGAAGGGAGGGTCAAAGGAAGAGAGATGAATAGAATCATTAGGCTCAAAGACTCAGCAAGAAGAAGAGAAGCAAAAGACTGAACGGTGTCGAACTAGTTGATATGGGAGAACCAGCCGGAGACATCTCAAAATAAATCCTTAAACCCGAACTATTTAAGTTTCCAAAACAAAGTATCCAGAATCGAGATATACCAGTAGTACATCAGTACTACGTGATGTACTACTTTTCTTGCAGGGGAGAGGAAATGATGCAGAGCTACCACAATTGGGGCGTAAGCGACAGAAACCACAGTTTTTGAGGCAAGTGACAAAAAGCACCGCACATTGGGGCAGAGTTGTGACAAGTTGCACTGATTCTTCAGATTAGTTGTGATAACAGTATTTCTGACATACTGGGTCCACCGTGCCCGTGCTCAGCCAACCTCGCCGCCGCAGTGCTCGTGCCGGCCGGCAGACTAGCTAGCTAGGGCATGGACTCCCGGGTCGCGATGGCGTCGCCGGCCAGGGGCGGGCTCGGCCAGGGGCGAGCGAGCGCGGCCAGGCGCAGGAGCGGGCGAGCGAGGCCAGGGGCGGGCGGCGCCGCCGGGCGTGGGCGGCCAGCCTGTGTGCTCGGCCAGGGATGGGCTCGGCAAGGCGAGCTCAAGCCAGGGGCGGGCGGCCAGGAGCGGGCTCGGCTAGGCGCGCGCGGCCAGGGGCGAGGGGCCAGGCGCGGCGTGCGGCCAGGGGTGAGGGGCCAGGCGTGGCCATCGCCGCCATGGACTGGCGCAGCCAGGCGCGGCGAGCGTGTCCAGGGGCGACCGTGGACAGGCGCGGCCAGGGCGGGAGAGGGCCGAGCCGGTGCCCGCGGCCACCACCGACGCGGCGGAGGTGCTCGCGTCCATGCACACAACGTGTTCGGCGTAAATCTCTGTCTCCTAAGCAGGTGCCACAGCCCGCGCTTGGCCGGAGCTCGCGCTTGGCTCAGCTCGCCCGTACACGCAACGGGCAGGAGCTCACACCGACAAGCGCCGCCGCCATGCTCCCTTGTAGACGACGAGTGACCGTGACGCTATAGACGTGGGTAGGAGGCTGCTCCCTGGCGGCGGCAGCACGTGCGGGAGCAGAGACGTGGACCGGGGCGTCGAGGACGCGGTCTACGGCGCGAGGGGCAGCACCGGCGAGCACGCGCGCGAGCGCCCGCGGCGGCCCTCCGCGTCCACGGCGCTCAAGCGCAAGGGGCGTTGACCTTTTAATTCCCTTTTCTTTTATTTTGGCCACGTAGGCCTGGCAGTGGACCCCATTTGTTAGAAATCCAGTTATCACCACTAATCTGATAAATCAGTGCTACTTGTCACACCTCTGCCCCAATGTGCGGTGGTTTCTGTCGATTGCCTCAAAAACTGTGGTTTTTGTCGCTTATGCCCCAATTGTGGTAGCTTTGCGTCATTTTCTCTGCAGGGGAACTACGGTCACTATGACTCTCTCTTCAGTGGAACATCGACATTACTGCTTCCAACATTACAGCTAAATGCGACAAAAGGGAAAAGAAATGGTGTCTCCATGTGGAAGACCTCGTGCAGGGAAGCATACTCATTTCTCCAATCAATACTTTTTCTGTTGCATGACCGTCTATGGCCTCGCTCCTTACGGTATTCCATTTACTTCATTTACATTAAATTTTGGCTTCTTGTTTTAATTTGAACTTTTCTTTACTGGGATATGTGCAATGGATGCAACTAGCATCATTTCTTGCAGTTGAGATGGATGCCAATGTTTGGCGAACCCTATTGTGGCACTTTATAGATACAGTTTAATGTTGTTGCGTGAGTGAACAATCCTGAAGCAGAAGTCTGTTTTACAATCTATATCCAATCCTAGTACTATCCATACCAATGCAATTGTTGATCCACACCAACCCCCAAGCCTGACATTTCAGATATGACAAAAATCAAAGTTTAGAGTATGTCAAGATGGTTGAGCACACAATGGATATCATTTTCGACATTGGCAAGGACTAACACCACGAGAAATAAGGCCCTTTGTGCGCGCGTGTCCCAGTCCCAGTAACTGAACACGTGAGGGCGATAGGATGTAACATCCCAGTTCTTAGAATTCGGATGTCTCATATCATATTCATGTGCATTGCATCATATAGTTTGCATTTTCATTGCATTACATTATATTAAATGAACACAACCTGAATGACAACCTCAATCCACAAATAATTAATCAATTCAATATTTCACAAATGTATATGTGCGTATAAGCACAAAGTTATTTCTTTTATAAAGTATTACATGTGATAGAAAAGAGCAAATCAAAAGAAAAGAATTAAAAGAACTAGACCACAAAAGGAGTACAATGTTAGATTTGTACTCTGAAGAGGCAGTACATGTACATGGTACATGTATAGCTGAAGCAGAGAAGAAACAGATGTAGGCCAAAGAAGACCACGTACCATTTTTTGTTTTCTCTCTCTCTCTCTCGCGTTCAAATTCTTCTTATCCATAGTCAAAAAAAAAAAAATCTTATCCTTCTGATCGTTCCTTCCTTTGTTCTGAACGTACAGTACAGCAACCATCGCCCTTTGTTTTCTGAACTGAAACGCGTTTTATGAATTGTGAACTGAAACTCGGAAACGACTCCTGGAGTCGTACGCTCTCTGTACCAAACCTACTCCGAAAAGATCTCCAATTATTGTTCGATGCTTCTATCCCTTCGACACCAAAGCATCGTAAAAATACCTCTTCCGTATCTGGTTCTGTTTTTCTCCAAACCACTAAATCCTGGCCGCCACAGATCGATCGTCGCCGCCGCCGTTCTTCACCGAGGCTTCGGTGAAGGTTTGCTTCAATTCTCGTCGCCCTGAGACATCTTCTCCCTTTTTAACCTTATAATCATATCATCTATGCATCTCCCTAATCTCTTTTTCCAAACAAACCAGAGACGGGAGCGATCTGTTCGTGAGCTGTTCATCGCTGGAAATTGGAGCTGCGAGAGCACGACGTCTTCGCCGGGAACCTTCGAGAGTTGCTGCCGAGAGCGCCTCTGAGTTTCTCCGCCAGTAACTACTTCGCGTGGGATTTTTCTCTCAATCTGTATAACCACCCGAGCACCGCCGAACTTCATCGTCGAAACAGCCGTGCTGGTAAGCTACTATCCTTGCTGGAAAGTTACGATCGATTGGAGAAGAAACTCAGTAGCCGTAGGATCCCTCCTGGATGGTTTAGATTAGATCCGAAAAGGTATTGGCGATTCATGTGCTGCCGCGTGGCAACTGCCCAGTCAATGCCTTGTCAGCGCCCAATCAAGGCGAGCAGCCAATCAGAGCTGGACATGTGTCGCAGTTTCTGTATTTTCGAATTTGAAAACAGAGTATATGGTGATCTTCTAAAATTCATATCAAATAATCTACTCCTCAGAAAATTACATTCTTTATATCGCTGGACTCAGAAAATTATGTAGAATATGTTTCTACAAAAATATTGCATGTGTTGGCAAGCTACGGAAATTAAACTCTATATATGGTATTTTTGGCATAACTTTAATTATATAAATCGGAGTAAACCGAATCTTTCTGTTCCTGCAAGATAATTAATTTGTGAATCCATAGGATACAAATATAAACGTTTTTGAATAAATATTTCTACAGAAATAAACATAAGCTTAACTTAGCCTCTATAAGAGTATAAGACATGAGTAATTATTTTAAATCTCATATTGCATTTTGTTTTAGTTGCGTACGCATCATCTTTAGTAATGATCAGAGAGCAAATTAGCAACAGTTGTGCAATATTAACTTGACATGCATGCATATGATGCATTTTGGTATTGTATTGTTTGTTATTATTGTGGTGTTATCGAAACCGTGTAGATTGTGTGGAGTGCAACTCTAACAATTGTGAGGATTGCGTGAACGACTACAATCACCAAGGCAAGTGTGCTTTGATCATAAATGTCCCAATATTTTGCTATGCATTATTAGTGTATTTTTTTGTAGAACTGCATGTGTAGGATTATATATTATTATGTTATGCTCCGATACCACTTGAAGTAAGGTCATATCCCATGTATCGTTCTAATCTCTGGATCGACTTGCTAGCACACATGGTTCCAAATGAATTCCAGTGCATAATTATTGCAACGTTTATAATCCAAAAATTTATAACTTATTACAATCTGCATAGCTCATGGCTAGCTCAATAAAATAACAAGTAGCAAAATAACAGCGGAAATAAAATAAATAGGACTCCATCTAGATGTGTCATAGGCTACCATGTCGAGTGGAGTCTTGTGACCTACTACAAACGCATCACTCATAATCAGAATTACCTGCAACGGTAAGTTAGAGCCAGAAAGAACACTGGTTAATACAATGGGTTTGTATTGGCAAGATGTGCGAAAAAAATGTTTTTTAATACCTAGCTTCTACATGCATATTTGGCTAGGTGGAGTTCATGCTATTTTGCGAAAAGCAATATTTTTATCCTATCATTTGATAAAAAATAGTTTTTAATAATAAAAAAGGACACACTACTTGACAACAGGTGCTCCTACCTTTGATTCAACCAAAAGTTTTAATAAATTACAAATTGGAATGAATGAGAAATCAACATGATTACAAGTCTAGGTATTCAATGGCTAAGATCTTAGTTTTAGACTCTCGAGAGTTTTGTACACTTTACCCGTAAGACCTAGTCAGCCCGTTTATCAGAACACATAATTTTTATAAAGGGTTGGGTGAAGACCAAGAAAAAACTGGGAAATAAAACCTCAAACCACATGTGGACCGGTACAACCTACTATACGCTACATCTGCTAATCACGACGGGCTCAAGTTTCTATAACTTAATAGGTTCTGTCAACTGCTCATACAAATGTTTGACATACGGTTGTACACGTAAACTACCAAACAAGCAATCAATCTATTCTTTTGCAACCTGGGCGGCGGTCCCCACCATAACAACACACTCCGATGACCACTCTAGCAATACGCCAAGATAATTGATTAAATTAAGTTGTTTTCATTTAATAATAAAATATCAACACTTTAAATATATTTTTAATCTGAAACCATGGCCCCGTATGATCAAGCATTGCTAAGCACATCTAACTTACGGTGGTGACAAGAGGATAATCAAATGTCATACACCTAATGTCCAGCATCATCTACAAGTACATGAAGATCTACCGGCTCATTCTGAGTTCTGTGACTTTGTGATACGTGATGAGCATGGTCTTGCATGTATGATAGCGGATAACAGAATGAACATATCTACGTCTCTCAAGCACAATGAAGATATATGTCACCGTCCAAGAGAGGAGAGAGGATATGGAGGGTGTTGTGCTTGAGAGTCGTAGATATGTTCGCTCTGTTTCTTACCCGTTGGCATACACGCAAGACCATGCTCACCATGCATCCCAAAGTCACGGAACTCAGAATCGGTTAGTAGATCTTCATGGTACTTGTAGATGATGCTGGACATTAGGTGTAGCATAGCTTGACATTTGATTGTCCTCTTGTCGCCAGCGTAAGTTAGATGTGCTCAGCAATGCTTAATTGTACGGGGTTGTGGTTTCATATTACAAAAATGTTTAAAAAGTTGATATTTTATTATTAAATGAAAACAACTTAAGTTAATCAATTACCTGAGCGGATTGCTAGAGTGGTAATCGGAGTGTGTTGTTATGGTGGGAGCCGCCGCCAAGGTTCCAAAAGAATAGATTGATTGCTTGTTTGGTAA
The DNA here is from genome assembly GCA_947311845.1 of Poa pratensis. Classification (NCBI taxonomy): domain Eukaryota; kingdom Viridiplantae; phylum Streptophyta; class Magnoliopsida; order Poales; family Poaceae; genus Poa; species Poa pratensis. Next base: position 77,550,178 of record CAMZMU010000085.1, read on the forward strand.
TTTACGTGTACAACCGTATGTCAAACATTTGTATGGGCAGTTGACGCCAGAGCCCCAGAACAAGAGGCCTCGCTGGTGGACTGGTGGCAACTCGCTCGGCAATATAGCCCCAAGCAGCAGATAAAAGGACTGACCTCCATAACCCTCCTCCTCCCCTGGATGGTTGTGAAGCAGCGCAACGATTGGATCTTCGACGGTGCACAGCCTTCGACCGCTTCAGTCCTGACAAGGATCAAATAGGAGGCTGCATTGTGGGCAAGAGCTGGCGCAGCCGGGCTTAGGTGTTGTTTCCAGACTTGGGATGTACACTGAGTTTCTTTAACTTGCTTGTTATCTGCCTCCTAGCAGGGTTGTAACCAAACTCTTATCTTTTCAATGAAATGAAACACAAAGGTCCTTTGCGCTTTCTCGAAATAATAAGAAGTTTGTTTTTTTGGCTGTGTACTCTGCGTCAGGCGAGGCTTTCATTCTCCTATTAATATATCACAATGCAGTTCTTCTGCATGGTCCGAAAAAAAAATGAAGATGCAACACAGGAAACCTGAAAAACTTACAAAATTGAAAGAACCACAATTCAGAACATATTCTCACATGCACATGACCCATGTAATAGCACCAACAATCATTGCAACAGATCCCCTCTCTGGCGATGGAAGGCCTCATACTCGACGGCCAGGGATCGGGATCGGGGACGCATCAAGTCCTACGACGGCGAACTGCATCTTTGGAGACCAAACAATGCCCTGAAGGACTGGATTGTCCTCAAGGATGCGAGAGGAAAGGCAATCATCGGCAAATACCTCGACACGGGTGATGTGGTCCACCCTGGTTCTGAGGTGAGGTTCCCTGATCACTTTGCAATGGTTACTTCTTGTCTGGTTTTCCCGTCGAATTCCGATGGATCTGGTAGATATCCTGTGGCGAACGATCGGGTTGAAGATTATCCGATGGCAATGTATGATTGGATCAAAATTGGGATGGATTTCTCTCATGGCCAAAAGTTCAGTTCAGAGGTTAAACACAATTATGGATCAACGGTACATCCATTGGGAAAGTCAAATCATTTTCTGCTGGTAGTTTCTTTTGGCAGATCTACGTTCAGGTTATCTGAAGATACAGTCAGTATGGCTTTAGAATCTTGCATTGGCGGACTCTGTGATGATCTCAACGTGCAATGGCTTAATGACAGAGTCTTCAGGTTTTCAGTTTCATCTAGGCACGTGGGTTTTCTGGTTTTAGCTCTGCGCTCATTTTCTTGTCATTCGTTTATGTGCTATTTCCATACATGGGGGCATGGAGGCCCTAACTGGCAGAGGGAATTCAGAGCTTGGCAGAAAGAAAGAAATGATGAATGGACCTGGATCAGTCCTGGTAAGCGCAATGAAATTCCAGGCTTAAGTGCGCTTAAGAGGAACCCTGTGAATTCGATTCTGCACCAAAGATCAGCGGCTCCAAAAGCAAAGCGAAACATTTCATTTGGTTCAGTTCTGGCTTATGATGCTTGTGTAGGTTATGGACTCCAAGGAAAAGATCGAGCCTCTAATGAAGGGTCGCCTGTTGTATCTGACGAAGTGCAAAAAATTCAGTTTGGTTCAGTTCGCCTTTCTCAGATACCAAGCTCAGGAAATCAGCCAAGCAGGATTCTGAATGATGGGAACCACGTGACCCCGCTTATCTCGGCGCCAAAGTCGGATTTGAATGCCTCTATCCAGTCTGGCCCTGAAGTTGGACCGTCGGAAGAGGACCCAGATGGGATGCGGGCTTTTAATAAAATGATTGATAAAATGGCACAACGTTTCTGGGACTGCAGCCGTTGTTTGAGTATGGGCCATGTCTCGGGTGAGTGCACCAGGAAAATCAGGTGTAGGGACTGTCACAATTACGGGCATTTTGCTAGAGATTGTTTCAACAGAAAGAAGGGAAAAGAGACCTGCTGGATTCCTAAAAGGGTAGCTGCTGTAACTTCAGGGGAATCTTTGCTGTTTGAAACCCCTGCTGATAAAGGGTTTTCATCCGAAGCCGTTTCGTCTCCCAAATCCCCTGTTTCCTCTGAAGTTCAGCCTCCAATGGGGTGTCGTAGAGGCTGGATTATGATGCTTGGAGTGCCATCTGATTACCGCACTGATGTTCATCTTGCTAATGCTGTGTCCACCTTTGGCACGTTTCATCATTGGGTTAGTCATGATCATATTGAATCTCGTGCTCTGATATATGCATCGTTCCCCTCACCGGCGACTGTTCCGAGAGATGTTGTTCTTGGCCAATTTGCGATTGTCGGTGGAGTTCGTCAGCCATGGACTGCTGCGGTGTATGTCTTAACAGCAGATTTTGCCGATGATCTTCCAAGTGATGAAGGCCTGTTGCCCCCTGACGGCAACCCGCACCCACTCCCTGGTAATTTGGTGCATGCTTTGAGCATGTTTGCTCTGCCCCAATTTCCTGAAATTGGTGGGAATGAGATGCCAGCAGCAAATCAAAATCATGACGGCAATGAGCAGCATGATGATATGCAACAAGGTGAAGATGTAGAAGATCTTTTGGTGGATGAGCAGGAATCAATGGTTCTAAACACTTCTGAAAATTCCTCTAACACTGCTTCACAGGAGTCAGCTTTGCCTCTTGTTCAGGAGGAAATACAAAAGGTGGAACAGCAAATCATGGCAATGGTGCCCTTTGTTCAGCTACAGCAAGAGGCTCATGAGGTTCTGCAGGTTGGCATGATGCTCCCGGTCTTTGGTCCTGTTCTACCACCTTATTTGCAATGGGAAAGAGCTTTTTGGTCAGTAATCCCAGAAATTCTGGCTAGCTCTATCCCTCTCTCACTACAATACAAGCCATGGTCTCTGCTTTCCAAGAGGTCTTGGTCTGTTGCTTTTGATCTGAACAAGCAGCCGATTCTGAATTTGCTCTGTAAGAGGACCTGGGAGGTAGCTTTTGATCACAAGTTGGTCTATGTCTTATCTGGAAAATCTGTGGCTTTAGTTAAGCCGGTGACCACGTACAGACCTGTGGCTCGTGCCCTTTCTTTTGACAGCTGCTTGGAGGAGGAACAGATCAGGTCTGTGGTGTTTATGGGTTCTCCGGTGGCCAGTCGCATTAGAAAGAAAAGGGCGCCCAAACCACAGACACCATCTGTTGAGACAGAGCTACGTCGTAGTACTAGACAGCGGGTCAAGTCTGATGGTTTCCGTAAGTCATCCACCAAGGACAAAACAACAGCAAAGAAGCAGAAGATATGCAAGAAGAAAAAGATAACTCAGGTAGAGACAGAGACACAACAGAAGCAGCTTGCGCACCATGAGGAGGAGCAGGACAATGGTCGTTCAGAAGAGCATATCCCGCATACTCCTGTCAGTGTTCTTAGGAGGGTTGGCATCAGCCTGGGAATTGATGAGGACCAACTCACGCCGGCGAAGCTTATGGTGGAGCCGAAGAAGGATGCAGATAAACGCAAGAAATAATGATAGAGTCTCCTAAAAAGAAATATCGAAGGTGGTGTGTGCTTGACTGGAATGTGAGGGGCTTAAATTCTGAAAAAAGACAGCGTGATGTTAGAGCTAAAGTGGATGAAAGCAACTGTTCCATTGTGTGTTTGCAAGAAACAAAAATGGATTTTTTTGATCACAGAACTCTTAGGAACATATGCCTATTGATAAAGCCCCTGGTCCGGATGGGTTTAATGGGCTCTTTCTAAAGAGATGCTGGTCAATCATTTGCTCTGATTTCTATAAACTCGCCCGAGATTTTCATGATGGTGACATTTCCCTCCAAAGCATTAACACCTCCTTTATTACTCTGATTCCCAAAGTTGGGGTGCCGGAAGGGGTAAATGATTATCGTCCAATTTCCTTAACGAATGTTTGTCTCAAGTTCCTCACAAAGCTAGTTGCAAATCGACTGCAAGATCACATTTTGAGATGTGTACATAAGAATCAATATGGTTTTCTTAGGACTAGAACAATTCAAGATTGTCTTGCTTGGTCGTTTGAGTATTTGTTTCAATGTCAGACTGCTAAGAAACCAATTATCATCCTGAAGCTGGATTTTGAAAAGGCCTTCGATACTATTGAACATGACGCACTGTTTCAAATCATGAGAGCAAAAGGTTTTGATGAAAAGTTCATTGCATGGGTAAAAGAGTTTATATCTTCTGGCTCATCATCTGTCTTGCTAAACGGAGTGCCTGGAAAACAGTTCTACTGCAAAAGGGGAGTGAGGCAGGGGGATCCTCTGTCGCCAATTCTGTATGTTTTAGGAGGGGATTTGCTTCAGTCAGCAGTCAATGATATGTGTCATCAAGGACTGTTGCAGTTACCTATTCAAACTGGAAACAATGACTACCCCATAATCCAATACGCTGATGACACCCTAATTGTCATGCCTGCAGATCTGAAGCAAGTTTTGGCGCTTAAAGAAATGCTACAAATTTTCACTCAGTCCACAGGATTAAAGATCAATTTTCACAAATCCTCCATGATGCCAGTTAATGTGACTGAGGACCAGATGAAACTGCTGGCTGATGGGTTTGGTTGTAAAGTTGGTGCCATGCCATTTACCTATCTGGGGCTTGCAGTTGGTACGACGAGACCTACAATTCATGATCTGACACCTATTGTGGTTAGATTCGAAAGAAGATTGTCTGCAACTTCCTGCTTCCTCAATCAAGGAGCTAGGCTGCAACTAATTGCCTCAGCTTTTTGCTCTCTCCCACTGCATATGCTCTGCACCATTCATATTCCGATTGGAATCATTAAGCAGCTGGAGAGAATTATTCGGCAGTGTCTTTGGAGAGGAAACACTGACACTCCTAAACAATCCCTTGCGGCCTGGGACATGATATGTAAACCAAAGAATAAAGGAGGGCTCGGCATAACAAACTTCAGGCACAAGAACGATGCACTCCTTATGAAATACATACACAAATTTTACAACAAGGAGGATACACCTTGGGTTCAGCTTATCTGGAATGCTTACTATGATGATCAAGTTCCTCATGCTGTAGTCCCTTGTGGATCTGTATGGTGGAAGGATATCATGAAGCTGGGAGAAAAGTACAGAGATGTGGCACTCCCGGAAATACATAGAGGTGATACAGTTCTGTTTTGGAAGGATAAATGGGAACTAGATCACTCTAGAACTCCTCTTCAGGAAAGATTGGCACGACTGTTCTCATTTGTAAAGGAGGAAGACTGCTCAGTTCGAGAAATTATGCAGATGCAGGATATTCTAGCTGGGTTTCATTTGCCTCTGTCGACAAGAGCTTACGAGGAACTCCAGAACCTGAAGGAGTGGCTGACAGGTGTACAGCTCTCGGAAGAGAAAGATGTTTGGGTATGCAAAGGCGGTAGCTATAAAGCAGCACAATATTACACTCATGTTCATCGCTCCATAGTGGTGTGTCCAGTGTACAACTGGATTTGGAAAAGCAAATGCACCATGAAGATCAAAATGTTTGCTTGGTTGATGCTTAGTGACAGGCTGAACACAAGGGATTTAATCCAGAGAAGACAATGGAAAGTCACTGAAGATTTCACTTGTGTACTATGCCCGGGCAGAATACACGAAGACAGAGATCACCTATTCTTCTCCTGCAATTTCAGTCAAAGAGTATGGAATTACTTGCAGATTGAGTGGCAGCAACAAGATCAACTTCTAACTGTAGCCTCAGAAGCCAGAAAGGGTTTTGCCCAGCCTTTTTTCACTGAAGTTGTGTTGCTGGCGTGTTGGAGCATTTGGAAAGTAAGGAATGACAAAATCTTTAACAATGTGACCCCGAGATTTGCCAACTGGCGTGGCATCTTCTTTCATGATGTACAGCTACAGTCCCATAGATTGAAAAAGAATCATAGAGATAAGCTTCTGATTTGGCTGTCAAATTTAGCATGATATAGGTAGGTTTGCTCCCTGACTTTAAACTCTGCATAGGTTCTGTAAATAGCTTTGTATTTTCTTGAGTTTTATTAAAGTGGAAAAGGGGCTGTGGGGCTTTTTGCCCTACAGTCGAAAAGTTTCAAAAAAAAAAAATCTAACTAAAAAATACACCAGTTTGAAACATCAAACAAAAATTAAAATGAAGCCTTTGTGCATGTATAGCATACATCTAGTAGGACTAAAAACACAAAGCAAATAGAAATAAATCCCATGCGACTTGCTGTCGTGTGCAAGCATCACATATTATGTGAGCGGCCTCGTGATCTGGATTGGCTGCTTGGTGAAGAAACTCAGAACGGCCAGGAGAATTAACTAGTATGCAAATTAAGAAAATAGACCGAGAAAATCACCACTAGGTACCGGCTAAATCAAGAATCAGATAGCGATGAAAACTATTGCACATATGTGGATTACTGGTAAAGGATGCCACATTAATAAATAAGGTTTGATCACTACCGGAAACCAGGTCTTTGCCGTGCACAGAAACCGCACGGCAAAGAGCTTGCGGAACACGCCAAAGCGTTTGCCGTGCACGGCAAAGGCCACACGGCATAATACGCGTCGGCAAAAGCGCTTTGCCGTGCTCTTTTCGAAAACAACACGCCAACGGTTTTGCCATGCGCCATGCGCCGCACTGCACGACAAAGAACTGTCTTTGTCGTGCGCCAGAGTTTTGCCGTGATTCTAATCGTTGCCGTGTGTTTGGATAAATGGCCTGACGGCACACGTCCCGTCTTTGCCGTGCGCCTTACCCGAACGAACACGACAAATATCCCGTCTTTGCCGTGTGCCCTTCCAGAAATCACACGGCACATATCACGGCTTTGCCGTGTGCCCTTCCTGAACTGGCACGGCACATCGCCGTTGCCCAGAACCTTTGCGTCGACCCTTTGCCCTGTGCCACTATCAGATGTGCACAGCAAATTGACCAATATGGTCATCCCGACGTTGCCAGGTTCACACTTGCGCCCTACGTGTAGGCTTTGCCGTGTGCCTATGCACCGTAGCACATACACACGTCAAAGTGACCATACGGCACCGTTTTTCTCTGTTTTTTTTAATTCCTGCATTTTACAGATAATACACAAAATAATTCACGGATGACAATTCTCACACAAATATGACAATTCTCCCCGATAAACCCCTTTTCGACGCCCTGGGTCCGGGGTAGACAACGCCCTGCACGTTCGGTACACTTTTTCGGGGTGTCGACGCATGCGGATCGCATCGGACGGTTTATATATATATATAGTATAAATATATATAATTAAGTGAAGTAAATGAATATGCTAGAAGTCTTAACAAAGAAAATAAACAAGGAAATCATATCAAAACAAAAAAGAAGGTGATACATGCTTTGCCGTGCACCTGGGAGCAGGGCACACGGCAAAGATGTTTTCCGCAAACATTCAGAGCGCGTGAAATTGGCCGCCAATACGGGACAAAATTTGTCCAATCTTTGTCGTGACATTTTGTATTGACACACGACAAACATGTTTCCCGCCAATTTATTAGAAGCGACGGAAAGTTGTGGTCCCTGGTCGTCACGGGTCCCACTTGTGTGCCGTGTTGCACTAGTAGGAAAACGCCTACCGCTGGCGGATGGAATTGGCCTACCGCTGGCGGGCGGGCGCACGCCAGCGATCATTGCGCCAGTGGTAATTTATACCGCTGGCGGGCGGCCGTCCGCCAGCGGTAAGGCTCGTTACCGCTGGCGAGCACAATTTCTGCCCGCCAGCGTTAGATTAGACAGCGCTGGCGTGCAGCCAAGGCCGCCATCGCTAAGCTACCTCGGCCGCCAGCGGTACTTCTCGCTGGTTGGAGTTCTGGGAGCGCTGTCCGCCAGCGGTACGCCTCTGTGTCCGCCAGCGGTAGAATTTTCGTGGTATTTTTTGTTTTTTTTCTAAAATAACGTATTCCAGCAGTATATCAAATATAAATACAGGATATTCAGGTACATGCGACCAAAATGACAATAATTCCACATACAGATGACCAAATTGTGATACACAAATACATTCACATGCATTACAAACCATAGTATAGTACCAAAATAAGTTGTCATACATAAATACATCACATAAATGATAGAGAGCCACAATGTTTAAGAGAGGGCGTGATCGATGAAGTTGGCGTTTCGATCATCCGGTTGTTGTTGCTCTCTTTCAGTGGCTTCAAGTGTTTATCTTCCGCCTCCTCCTTAGATACTTTCCCACTTTTTCATTCGTACATATACACAAAAGGCAAATAAAAATGTTAGCTGGGCAACTAAATTGTTCACATGTCGTGCAGAAATAAACAAAGTATACACAGATAAACTAAGCCAACTAGGAAGAATGACTCATATAATAGATTGGACACACAAATTCAGGGATGGTGTGAGCGAGCCAGTATGGTGCAGAAGATATGTTTTCTTGTATTATAGGGCTCACTCACAACACCCCTGAATAACATAGTGTCACCTCATTTCAATCATCGGCATTGTAAGACTTAGAGAAAACAAGATGCAAAAAAAGTATGCCTCATAGTGTAGAATATTATTGGAAACACACAAGCAATCCTGAGAGCTTTGTTGAACCAAGTAGGAGGCACAAAACTTGTATGTGTGCATGATACAAGATACAACAAACTATCAGGATTTCATATACTGTGCCACATCATTTAATCATCAGCATTTGTCATAAAGGAGTTCAAGAAAAATTCATGTAACTCCAAGATTCAATCTTGAGAGTAGTTTGGATGTGATGTCAAATCATGGACATGAATATTTCATAAAGAAAGGACAGATATGAATATCTAATATTCATAAAGCTAGTCTTGATTAAAATTGTTTTATCAAGGACGAGAAGTTGCAATATTTTTCATATCAATTGCTTGAAGCTGTTGTTGAACTAAAATAGCAAAATATTGCTAGGCATAATTATTGTGGATTATGAATATAATCTAAATAATTATATTATGAATGTTTGAAGTCAGTCGTATTAATGAGTAAGAATTTTATTCTTTTCATTATATAAATCGAAGGGACTTAAAAGACAGTGGGAGCTGATATTATATTTAATAGCTGAATGCTTGTGCGTTGCAACGGTTTTTCTAGTTTTGTTCGTCGTCATGCATGTGAATCTGATACATTGAAAAACCGTTTGTCTATTAAATTATATCTACATAATATTCCAAAAACATCAAATTTATTTTGATTGTATTTTGGTAAAAGCTTAGTGGATCTTCTGTATGGATAGAATTAAGGAAAAAATAACTTATTTGTTATTAACTCGTATTTTGTCACTGAGATATGACAATATCTTCATGATAAACAGATGGTCACATTGTTACATTTTCCTCTCCTACCAGCCTTCTAATCCCAGGATAATTATTAAAATAAACCGAGATACAATTAAAGACGAAGAATCAAAGGAGATCATGTAATTAACTCTTTCATAAGAACTTGGCATTTTGACGTACTAAAAAAAGTCAACAAAGAAACCACTTGTTTACACTTCTATGTGATGATAATTTCTGAAAACATATTTCGTCGGTAAACTATGTACATCAGGCCTTTAGTCTAGGTGATCGATTAAAAATTGCACTGCAAAAGGAAGTGTAGAAATATATGATGACACTTTGTGAAATGTATAATTCAGGGCCTAACTTTCGTTCACTTAGAGCATCAGTCTAGCTAGGTAAGGGATCAATTTTATCCAACCAGTTTAGTGTACAAGGACGCATGAATCACAAAGCGAGGAAAGTATAGATGAAACTGACATCCAGCTCCAACAAAAGAAATAGAAATATGCTTGTACAAATTGTGTTTAATGCAGCTGCCTGCCTCAGCTGCAGCTGAGTCGATAGTTAAGCAGCTGAACTGGCAGTAGTGGAGCATCAAAAGCATCACAGAGTTACCTATCATGATGCAAGCAACTAATTATTAAAGTAAACTGAGATACAATTAAAGACCGAAGATTAAAAGGAGAAAACCCAGGATAATTTCCTTTTGATGCAAGATTAGCAACTGACCAAAATAGTAGTACACAACAAGAAGATGAGAGGTACAAAGGAAAGATATGTCTTCCAAATTGGAGCATCAGCAAATTGCACCTATGAATTACAAAGGAGTATTGCAATATTAGATTTAAAGAAACAAATGCAAACCATTGTGATATCTGAAAGTGGAAAAATAGATACAAGAAAAGGGGATTTATTTCTTCAATTCATATGTTTTTGGCCTGACATCTCTCTATAATATTGTATGCATCTTGATCCATGTACAACTGCAGGAAATAAAATGCTTATGCCCTCGTAATTGTGTAACAGTAGTATTCACAAGAATGCTTGTTTCAATTAACAACAAGCCAACAACAGTACCATGAGGGTCGCTCCTCTTCTCTGCATCATAACAGTGGCCTGGCAGTCTGGCACTAACGAGTATCCGCAGTTTGAAGTCTAATAAGAGATAAATACAGGAAATCTGACATCGTGGACAGTGAATCTATTGGGGTAATAAAAGAAAGAGAAGTTGAGAAAGTTAAAATGCTTAATGAAGTCAATGATCCATTGCTTGACTTAGAAAATTGTAGCTTGCATGAATTAATATCTATCTTACAAAAATTTGCAAGTGATCCTTCTATCAACACTAACCAAGCTGGGTTTGGTTCTTATATTGCTAATCATGTCTTGAAAGAAAAGATTGCTAGGTACAACAAAGAGGCTATGATACCACCTAAGTTTGGGTATATATGGATTCCCAAGGTACTAGTAACTATTGGAAAAGATACACACCATGCCATACTTGATCTAGGATCTAGTGTCTCTGTTTTATCTACATAACTATATGAAATAGTTGAATTGAAAAATCTTGAAAAATGCTCTATTGAACTTGCACTTGCTGATGATTCCATTAAACATGCTGTAGGAAAAGTAACTGATATCTTGGTAGAGTTACATATGAATTTTGTGCCTATTGATTTTCTAACCATGAACATGAGGAATAAAACCTCTAGTCCTATTATTTTTGGAAGACCTTTTCTTCGTACTACATGTGCCATCATTGATTCAAAAAAGGGGAACGTGAAGTTTTAGTTTCCACACAAGAAGTGCATGGAACACTTCCCAAGAAAGAGGGGAACATCAAAGTTCAAGCTCCCTCATGAGTTTCATCTTCAATAAACAACAAGTATGAAGCCTAACTATATGACTATAAAGAAAGCGCTTTGCGGGAGGCAACCCGATTATTTTTATTTGAGATTTTCTTTGTGTCCTCTTGCTGTAGCAAGATAGTTTGTTTTTAGTTTAGTTTCTGTAATTTTAAATAAAGTGCCAAGTTTTACTCATTTTGGTTTGAAAAAGTTGCTTATAGCGTTCGGAGATTTTATTACTGCACGAATCTGTGCACGATATGATTTTTAATTCTTATTCTGTAACTCCGAATGAGCTCATATTTGAACTGTAGTTGCAAATTTTCATCCTCTGTATGCATGATTTTTTTCGGAATTTTTCGACAAAGTTTGGTAGGGTAGAAAATACGTTTTGCTGCTGCTGTTTTTCTGGACAGATTCTGTCCCATTTTGTTTGATGCATGTTTTGAACTTTTAACTTGAATCTTTTTGATTCAATTGAGTTTATGAGTAGGCATACAATATTATATACTTTCTGGACATTCATATGATGTTTTGTTTAAGGATTATATGAAGCAAAAAATCTATTTGTTTATCACTACTAATGCACCCCACAGAAAAGAAATGGGAGAAACGGTGTTTTGAAGTTTTTTCACAGGGATTGGAGGAGATGCACCAAGAGCTATCCAAGGATGGTGAAGAATATAAGCTTGGGGATGTGAAGACAACCCCACTGGACCTACACACTCTCGGTTTGCACATGTCTAACTTCTGTTTTTCGATCGAAACACTTTATCGCATAAACTTGGAGTGTCTTTTTGTTTGTTTTGTTTTGATTTTTGTTTTTGTGAGACCACCACATTATTATTTATATATGAAAAAGCTACTGGAAATATGGGTTGAAATATGTTGGATGCTATTATAAGATTGGGAAAAGGGATGTTTGAGTTGATTTTTAAAGTTACATATAATTGCATGATTCATGAGCTTGTTAATGAGTAATAATTTGCAAATGCTTTATCAAGGGCTATCACTTATTCATGTTTTGATGCTGATTGTTATTTTACTTTGTTTAACATGGATTAGTTAGTTCTATGGACACTCATGCATGCATTAAGATGGTCAACTTTCTCCCTCTTGCTAGCCCAAAAATAATTCCAACAAGTAAAAAATTGTTTCCAACACCTTCAACCAAAGTTATTCCAGTGAGTCCACCATATGAGTATATTATTGGAATGATAATAGTACTGAACCGACCCACCGTATGATCTTGCTATGATACAAATCGTCAACGGTGAAGATAGCAATGATCATCTATTTAGTTATCGTTAGCTATATTCCTATGCTATGAGAATATCTTGTGACCGCTTATTGGACACTCGAGTTTTGATTGTCACCAACCGTCTTGCAGTAACATGGGACCATGATAGGTGGCTTTTGGGTTTGAACTAGAATAATGTATTGGAACAGAGATCGTTCAAGAATAGCACTTACTCCTCCAGGCGATGGAGAGATACATCCTATAGGCCATCTCAGTATTTACGTTGTCACCCAATCGTCCGGCCAGACACAGCGTGATTAATCACGGGACAACATATATACGGAATGAGAAAAGAGAATGATATTGGTACGAGAATTATATGTGTTATGATCGAAGGGTTTGATCACACTAGAGCACATTGTCTCAATCTCGAGATATCATTGGTATCGTGTACGTAAGGGGATTAAGCGTAATTAGTCTTAGTGGTGATGAGATTGTGTCGGAGTAGCTCCGATGTCACTGGGACTTGTTCCGGTGAATTATAAGTTAGAGAGAAGGCGGACATCTAATGTCCCGGGATGATAGAAATGGTTTCTATCATCAAGCGGATTTATTCCGAGTGCTTATAAAGAAGGAAATATTGTTCTGATAGTTTTGTCGGCGGATACTAGGTATCCTGGTTCATATAAATATGAGTTATATGATAAGTAATTAATTCCGAGAATTTTCTGTAAAAGGGAATATTCATTTAGGAATTAATTAGACAAAACAATTATTTATTTATTTAATTAATAAAAAGGAAAAATATTAAACAGAAGATTTTCTTTTATGCCCAATAAAAGGAGGCTGCCTAAGTGGGCCCATGGGCCCACATGGCAGCCGCACCCCACATGGTATGTGGGGGGTTGGCTAGATCCGAGTTGGGGAGGGACTCCACACGGCGGGCAGCGGCCAAGGCGGACCCCACATGGCGGCGGCAGAGGCGGGCCGCACGAGTGGCGGCGGCGATAGGCTCAGGTGGGCCCCACCTGACCTAGGTCGGTTCGGCCTAGGGCGGGCCCCACCCGGCGGCGGCCACACAAGTAAGGGGGGAGGGGAAAGAGAGGGGAGGGGAGTTGGAGTCCTACTCCAACTCCCCCTCCCAAGCCGAGTTGGGCAAGGGAGTTTCCCCCTTGCCCAAGCACCTCCAACCCTTGGCCTCCTTTATAAGCAACCCCAAGCCCCTAGGGTTTGACACACAAGTTACACACAATATTGCAAAGCTCTCTCTCTCTTGTAGATCTCATGTGTTGAGAATTAGACGTCTCTAATCTTCTCATATAGATCTAATCTAGTTGATTAGATCTACCAACTAAACTACGCCGCAAGGCTGTCTCTCTTCACCACGTGCTAGTAGCTAGGCGATGAACGCACGAGGTGGGTTGACACGGTGTATGTGTGGATACCGTTAGAGCGGAATTCGCGCCAGCAGTTCCTCGACGACGGAACAACTTCATCAACGACTACGTCGACGTACAGCAACAATCTCACCTCCCGGCGTGGACGTGAGATTCTTCATCAGGGTTCACCGACATCTACTTCGACAAACACAAGATCTTCCGCAGCGGTGTTTGTAAGTATCTTGATCATCGCATTATGGGGTGCAGCGTATCTTCATAGAATAGATCTTGGTGGCAAGGTTACGGATAATTTTTAAAGTTTTACCCGCAACCCAATAAAAACAAGATTCAAAAAAATATTATGCCTCATACTTAGAATATTATTGGAAGCACACAAGAAATTATGATAACCTTGTTGAACCAAGTAGGAGGCACAGAACTTGTATGTGTGCATGATACAAGGTTCAACAAACTATCAGGATTCATGTAGTGCGCCACATCATTTTAATCATCGGCATTGTAAAGGAATGAAATATTATTGGAACACTAGAGCTAGGCAATTTAAGAGAGATGGTGTAAACTAGAGCTAGGCAATTTAATTTAACAAGAGTACTAAATCGACAAGACACCTTTCACTTCTGGCTCATCGTGGTCGGCTTTGACATTAGCTTCGGCGGGAACGGTTCAGAACCATTCAAAGAGTTGAATGGCCTGTCGTCACACTGTTGTGCTATGCGATTTTGTACATCGACATTAGATGGGCATGCACCTTGGTAGTAGAACAACCCGGGTGGCTCGGCACGACAAACATCCGTGAAGATTATTGAAGCAAACGTCTTCTGGATTAGAGCAAACTTTTCCGTGATAACAGCATCAGTGGATTTCGCCATGTCTTTGCACCATTTATCCATAGCAACTGGAAATTCTAGTCTTTGGTGATTCCGTACGAACTGCTCCATCAGATAGATGACATACCATGCGTTCGTCGGACTGCCATGCGCCTTCTTGATGTAGGATGGATCCACTTTGTGGATGAATGCCATCTTGCCTCACTTAAGGTTTAATCTTCTTACGATGCCTTCATTTTGATAGCAGTAACCGTTGATAGCATCATCGAGAACACTACCGATGTGCTTGTAGTCTTTCTTCTCTTCACTACCCGCATCGAGATAGAAGGCCCTCGACTCTTTAGGGTACAGAACGATGAGGGTGCCGTCTTGGTTCCTGCACAAAACAATGAAAAGAGACCATCATTCTCACTTATGCAAAATTAACGATAAAACATACAAAAATATGTTATATATGGCGGCTAGGTAATGACTTACTTGGGAAAGTAAGGCATGAGAAAGATGTTCTTGGTAGGATTTGCAATGAAGATATCTTCGATGAACTTTGTCACGCGTGTCCTACCCACCGTGGTGTTCACATAACAGTCGGACATCTAGTAGGGGTCGATTATCATGATGTCTCCGGTATTATCATTAATGAGCCGGTGCGCCATACTTAGCGCAAACAGGTGGACCATGGATCGATGGAGTGCTTTCATGTGGTACATGTCAAAGATGTCATCAAATCTGACAAAGAGCATGTCTCCGGGGTTTTCATGGAGAAAGCCCATAAGCCTTGGTACCTTTGCTATGTACAGCGGGTATACGTGACGTGAGTCCTTGAGAATTTTGCTCTCACAATAGAGAACACTTTCATGTAGCACCTTCATCTCCCCAGACAAACAACAGGATCACTTCGGCGGCAGGATCAGTTTAGCCATCACATGAGTAGTATGCCAATCGGGGGATGGTTATCTGATAACCCCCAAGAGCAGGGATCACTGTAGAACCTCTCAATGTGGAAGTAAGGTATCGATTCGTAGGAGCAAGAAGGAAAAGTTATCTATTCCCTACAACTAAAGTGCTACAAGTTTTAGTTGATTATGCACTAAACAAGTTTAAAGAACAAGATGGTTGATTTAATGGATGGAAGTTTAATGTAACAAAACAAGAATGTAAAAGTATCCCAATCCTCTTCAATGCAAGAGGACAAGACAAAGGTTTTCTCTTATAGGAACAATGGACATGGGTTCATGGGTTCACTTAATACTCTCTCTCTCATCTATGGTGATTATCATGTTATAGATAAAGTACACACAATTGTCATATTTTAATGGTAGCTTTTATGACGGCTATATGTCCTAAAACACATAGTTGAAAGAAATACTCATTTGTGTTGCTAGGTCACCCTCGTAAGGCTAGCGTGGTTGTTGTCACTCCCACATCATACTCTTTCTTTTTACCCCCATATAAAGGATGTTGGGCTGTATTCATGTGTCACTCAATACATATGCCGTGTCACATCGGCCATCCTATACCCACATACATCATACTCCTTAATGGACAATATTCTAAACACTAGTGCAATGATTTATATTTCGTGTGTGTGACCACATCTCTCTCATCTATCTACACTTGGTGGTGTCAATCACCTCATGACAAGGATAAACAAGGCATTATGAATAAATTAAACCATCACATGCATCATAGAATATCTCCAAAGTATGACAAGTCATAAAAGTTCCAACACAGCAGTAAATGCATAACAAATCATCTCATACCACAATATCCACCATAGGAATTACATAGATGACCGTAATCATGTTCAGCAGCTCATACGGTACTAATTAGTGAAGCTCAAAGAGAGGAGAGATACATAAGTTACCACCACAAACCTGAGTCCAGGGGGTGGACTACTCCCCCTTCATCATGGAGACGGTGGAGAAGTCGTTGGGGACGATGGAGACCACCCCGGCAGCGCCCCGCCGGAGTTTTCCCCCTCCAATCTGCAGCTCCAGGTCTCTGTTTCGTGATTTCTGTGTTTCGGCGGCGCCCCTTCCAGAGAACGTAGGCGGACTATTTTTATAGGTGTTTTTAGGTCGAGACTATGTCGGTGGAGAAAAGATCGACGGCAGCGGAGCCACGAGGCCCAAAAGAAGGGGTCCCACCCGGCCAGGTACATGGGTCTCGTGGGCCCACCTAATTTGGCCCTCAGGTCTCCGCTTGTTTGCTTCCTTCGCCCCCAAGTCTTCTTCCTTCAAAATATTGACGCCCGTAAATTTGCAGGTCATTTGGACGTCGTTTGGGTCCCTGAAACATTAAAATAAAGAAATAGGGTTTTCTGCCTGCGCAGGGTTAATTCCATAAAAATAGGAAATAAATATAATATTCCCAAAAATCATTATAAAACATTGATATAACCCTTATATGATGCAAATATGATTGAAATATAAGTAATATAGTGCAAAGTTCATGTATGCATTTTACATGCATCATTATCCTGTCCTGAACTCGGCGCAACTTCAACTTAGATCCCGCCAATAGCTGGATCATGGACTCTTCAACGGCATGTTTCTTCCTTTTTTTCGACATCATCTTCTTAGGGTGCTTAGCAATCGTCTCTTTGAGCACATCATTGAGTGTGCCCTGGCTCAGACCGTCAGATTACTGATGAGCTTCAGGCAATGGTTGAGAACAGAATAGACGCTTTGTGAAATTATGTTTCTCAGGGAGAGTAGGTGCCACAGGACTATTCACCATCAGATCACTGTCAGGTTGATCAAGAGGACTGACGTCGTCCAAAAACGCCAGGTAGTCAGTGGGGTCTTCATTAGCATTTATCTCCTCTATCGCGGGATCAGCTGGTGGAGTGGCCTTTCCTTAGCTTGGCGGCGTCGACCCGGGAGGGTCCAAACGAATTACCTCTTTTGGCCATAGCAGGGGAAAAAAATCAAACATTTCTCTAGGTTTAACTCACTTTCGGCTTCGGGGGGTTGAGTTGGAGGATCCAAAAAACCACAACCCTGGAACAACCGAGCCAATGAAACCTCATAAAATTCATCAGGAATAGGCCGCTTGTGATGGGTGCGGATACGTGGTGTCTCGACGGTTGCTTTGGCCACTTCCTTCAGCTCACCGTCCACAAATAGGAGCAAAGTGCATCTTGTATGGTCGGCCTGTTCACCGCTCACAAGTAAGGCGTTAGATAGGGTGCCATGCAAGAATGAAGTAATATATAACATGGTTAATTAAATTACCGTGAGGGCGTTGAGCTCGTCTAATGGCGGCGGACCTGGGACGGCCCCCGGCGCGCAAGAGATGGAAAGGCTGCTACGCTCCGCGGAGCCATGTACGTATCTGTTGGGATTAGGGTTGGCGGGTGGCGTTTCTTCGTCTCTGTCAGGATTAGGGTTGGCAAGTGGAACATTGTTGGAGTTGTTGCTACCTATTATGTTGTGTGGTAACCTGGGAACGGGCCTAGGTCCTCTCCCCCCTCCCCCCTCAATCCAACTCCCAAACGACTCATATATGGTCGGAACGATGGCAGCCACGGCCTTTGTCACTGTGCTGTCGATGCTGGCCTGCATGGAAACCGCCCTCCTATCATTTCGCTCCTCCTTGGACTCCGGGTAGTAATGAGACCGTTTGTGACCGACTCCGGCCCCGATCACCCGGCCACGATGCGGCGGAAGTGCCACCTCGTTATTCTTTCTCTTGTTTAGCGCCCTGTGGAAAGAGGTGTCCCACGGGGCCCTCGTCACAGACGATGAGTCGCTTTGAGAATGTTGTTCTTCTATCAGAATTTCCTTCTCAAGTTCCTTGACTGTCGCGTTCAAGGCAAGGTGCCCTGGATTCTTGGGTTCTTCCCTGTAATGGGATCTGATATATCGTCTCGCCATCGGGTCTTTGATCTTGGCATAGGGGTCTGGCCCTTTCCTTTCTCTGTCCTGCTTTGCCCAAACATCGGCAGCCCCCTCGTATCCACGACATCCGAGATTGTGGGGACCTAAATTCTTCCCATGCATATTTTTCCCCCACCGGGATAGCGCCATTGTTGAAGCTAGGCCTTGTTTTTTCTTGAAAATGTTGTAGTCTTCTTCAGAAATGGAGGGCCAGTTGGCATTGATCTTTGCGTAATCATCGCCAGCAAGAATGGCCTTTCTCACTTCTGATCTCCGAGTTGAAAAGGCTTTGCTGAACTTGCCGAGAGCGAATGTGTTTACGATATTGGTCTTGATATCATCGTTGTCGTAGTCTTTCGGGAAATGGTACGATGCGTGCAACTTGGAAATAAGGTGTGTGGCCACATGTGAGTTCTCTTTATCCCTTATGTTCTCCTGGTTGATGTTGCCGAAGTCCCGCACAATGCATCCCAAGGCTAAGCCGTACCCTTTTACATATTTGTCTGGCTCCGTAAGAATCCCATATGGGTTCACCTCAGTAAATGTCAGTCGACCGCTAGGGAGCTTGTTTCGACGCATTGGCTTACGTTCACGCTTTGATCCGCCAACAGATGTGGTCTCGTTACCACCTTCTTCGCCAGCAGATGTGGTCTCGGGGCCACCTCCACCGCCAGCAGAAGTGGTCTCGTGGCCACCTCCGCCGCCAGCAGATGTGGTCTCTTCGCCACCTCCGCCGTCACCAGATGTGGTCTCTTTGCCACCTCCGACGTCACGAGATGTGGTCTCGGCATCGGAATTGTTCTCCACCACCCTATCATTGTCGACATCATCGTCGACATCCATCTCGGCGTCGATTGACTTCTGAACCATCTTCAAATAACTATCATCCGGCTCCTTGTTGACTCCACCTCGAGAAGTCCTGGCCTCCATATTGTTAGCCATCTGCGCGCGCAAAAAAAAATCGTAGTTAGTAAAACAACACTATAAGGAAAAATTCACTTGGATGGTGATGAAAAATTCGGGTACTCCATATGTCATAATTTTAGCAAGTCATGCCAAATTTCACGAAAAAATTCAGCATGACCCTTGCTAAAATTATGGAATATGGAGTACCCGAATTTGCTGGAATGGACATTAATCAACATTCTGGAAATCTCAAGGGTCTCTATGGTACCTGCAAACGTAGCCACCACCACAAGCACAATAAATTCACATTTCATACATAGTCGCAGCCACCACCACCAAAATATTCACATCGACACACATATATCATCTTCAAGACAGTTAAAAAATACCAACTTCGGAGGCTTACAAAATTATATAATCTTGATCCTATTTACAATGTACCTTCATGGATCTCATGCACTACGATTATTACTTCATGATAAAGCACAAAATAATTTTTTTGAAAACTTGTAACACCTTAATTCAAGTCAGTTTTCAAAGCATGTTTAAACAGTGACCATATTTAACACTTAGCAAAATTTCTGAAAATTTTCATCTCAATTTTTTTTCATGTACTACAAATTTCCTAGCAGCACTAACAACAACTAGCATCTAACAGCAACTATCAACATCACGAATCAACATAAACTTGTTGTTGGCATTTCGGCAAACACCTTATGTGTAGTCCGTTGGAGGGGAGGGAGAGGAGGGAGACGGGCAACACCTCGGGAAATGAAGGGAGGGGGACGTCGACGGTGGTGTGGAGCTGCTCGGGCACGGACGGGCGGCTGCAGACGAGTGCGCCGGCGTGGACGGTGGCGACGGCGAGCAGAGGGCGCGGGTGGGTGTACGCGCGGCGAGCAGAGGGCGCGGTGAGCAGCGGTAGGGCGGGAGGGGGAGGGGCCGAGCGCAGCGTGGCGTGGAGGCGTGGGTGGCGGTGGCATCGAGAGCAGAGGGGGCGGCGCGGTGGGGAATTTTGGAGAGGGCGCGGCGCGTGTGGAGATTTTGGATAGAAGAGGCGGGAGACCACGGGCGGGGGCCACATGTAAGTGGCCGAAACATACCGCTAGCGGACGGAGCCGTCCGCGAGCGATAAGGTCCGTTTTTTTTATTTTCTGTTTTTCTATTTTTCGTTTATTATTTCAAAAACTTCTTGACGAGGTGTACCTTCATCAAATCTCATGGTTAAGGACTTAGGGTTGAGATTATGGGAGAGAACGTGGTAGTACTGGTAATTTTGTCGGCTGACAAGCAGAGGCAAAGATTTACCCAGGTTCAGGCCCCTTGAGTGGAGGTAAAGACCCTACTTCCTGCCTGTCTGTTATTGATCGTGTGAGATTATGCGATTACAAGGGTCTCCGGCGAGATGTCGATCTCGCAAGAGCTTTGGTGGTTTGAGTATGGCTTGGTCCTAGATCGGCACCCCTCCCAGCCTTTAAATAGGCTGGGTCTCGGGAGTTTGTAACCGACCTAGTTTACACATAAGGAAAGTATAAACCGACTATGTCTATGTCTAAACTTGGAGGGTACTCCATCTTGTTGGGCCTCTCGTCTTGGGCTTCGAGTTGTCTCTTCGCTATTGGGCCTTTAGTCATCACGTGCACCAGGTACCCTCACGGTAGGGTACCCGAGATGTATATCCTTGTCAGTAGCCCCCGAGTACTTGTCTGACTCGAAGAATCGGGCATGGACTCGTTCGTAAGTGCACGTCATATGCTTTGTATTATAATTGGAATTCCTGTATGAATAGCACATGTTGGCTATGTCGAGTATTTCATCGACTGTGGTTTTTGCTTATGATGATCAAGGGATAATAGCTTAGCAGGCCCAGTTCACTCGACGGATCGGGACTGGTTAACTACACATTTGGGTAAAACCTTACTAGCTTTCAATCAAACTCGAGTCCCCGGACTCGAATCTGGAACAAACTGGTCAGATTCGACTAGGCCGCTGAGGTCTTACTGAGTCGATCTGCAGTATAACTTTGAATTTTACCCAACGCGTCCGTCGGGATTTTTCATCATGTCTGCTGACACGGAAAGTATAAGGATTGACGTTGCTGGAACGGTCCTTAGCCCAGCTCGAAAGTTCGGCGGGTCTTACCTTTGCACTATGCGTGCAGCATCCGAGGTATTTGCGACGGACGCAACTCGGGAATGTTTCGAGTATGATTTTGCATATGAACGTAGTCGATATATTCGTCGACTGACCTTTGACACTATTTTATCGGGTGCGCGACAGCGCTCCCGATGGGAGTAGCCCCCGAGATTGTGCTTTATTGCTTGCAATGGAGGATAATCTCAAAATCTTCTTACCCTACATATGTTAGTCGAAGAAAATCTTTTGCCATAATTCTATCGGGTGCGCGGCAGCGCTCCCGATGGGAGTAGCCCCCGAGATTGTGCTTTATTACTGTAATGGAGGATAATCTCAGAATCACTTGGTCTTGAGCATCTTTAGTCGAAGAAATTTTTGATACGCTCCCGATGGGAGTAATATGTCTTTGATCAAAGAGACAGTCGAGTGACCATACACTCGAAAACAATCGAGTGATTAATATGCTTTGGGCGAACCCGAATCTTTTCTGAACAAATCTGCTGCAATGACGTCAGGGATGACGTTTTATGGCGACTGCGCCACCTGACACGCGGTGGCGTGCGCTATGCTGCGATAGATGGGACGTGACACGTCTTGTGGGCCCATTGTGCAGCCGTTTGGACTGGATTTGACCGTTCAGGCACGATTTCTCCGGGGCCATGATGGTAGTTCCTAGATTCCCGTGCGTAGTGGGCGGAGTGGCCGGCGACGGTTGCCCTCCGTGGCTGCCACGTGTACGGTTGGATTTGCTTATTTGCCCACGATCTCGCATCGACGGTGCGGATTCTTTTGCGTTGAGGTTAAAAGGGTGCGGCGGCGTAAATAGTATTTTTTACTTGCCATTTGCTCTCCGCCGCCGCTGCTTCTTCTTCCTCCTCGCGCATCGCCATAGCCTCCTAGCGAAGCTTTTGCAACCACCACCGCGATGACGAAGCCTACCACCCGAAAGGGCAGGAGTGCTGCGAACGCATCGGCGACAGCGCCGCTGGAGCCGCTGCCAGCGGTTTGAAGAGGGACAAGGGCGCTGGACCAAGTCCACCTGCAGCAAGAGGATGCTCACCGGCCTGCGGAACGACGGGCTGATCCCTGAGGACACCTCGCAAGTTCGCATCCCCGGCGCCGAGGTAATCCCGCGCCCAGGCCCCAATGAGCGGGTCTGCTTTGTTGATTTTGTGAACAGGGGATTCTCCTTCCCTGTTCACAACTTTCTTCGTGCACTGATGCACGTGTATGGAGTGCAATTGCACGATTTTACGCCCAATGGGCTTTTGCACATTGCGTGTTTCTTCGTCCTTTGCGAGTGCTTCTTGGGCGTCGCACCCCACTTTGGTCTGTTCCGCCGCATCTTCAACGTCAAGCGCCAGCACAGCGCCAAGGGACCTGGTGGTTTTGGAGTACAGGCTCGACCTGATGTCGAGTACTTCAAGATCAACTTCCTGGAGTCTGTGCAAGGATGGCGCCAGAAGTGGTTCTACATCAAGGATGTGACCATAGGCGCCCAAACATTCGGGTTGCCTGCCTTTGACGCAGACGCCCTGGTGAAGAAGAGGCCATCCTGGATTGCCCAGCCGACCGGAGTCGAAGCCGAAGAGGCTGACATTCTGATGGAGAAGGTGCTGAAGCTTCAGACCACTGTTGGTCGAGAGGTCACGGGCATCCATCTGCTAGCCATTATGGCCAAGAGGCGAGTGCAACCCCTTCGAGCCCGAGCACATGCTATGTGGGGATACAGTGGTGCTTCTGATCCAACCCGCTCACGCGCAGTGGAGCTTTCTGATGCGGAGGCGGAGAAGTTGGTAAGAAGCCTTACCAAATTGACTGATGAAGATCCCTGCGAGATGAACTCGCCTGTGCCTCCTTATGAAACCAGCAACCCTCTACCAGAGGTAACAGTTGATACTATATCTCAGTTGATATGTTATGCATGTGTGATGTTGAATCCTTTGCTGTTTATGTGTGCAGGGACACAAAATGTATGAGTCGATGCCTCCCTTGCCAGAGAGCGGCCCAGTGCCAGACAATGAGCCATTCGAGGCAGATTCTGATGATGAGATGGCCTCACTCGCCACCGCACACACGCCAGAAGCCGATGAGGGCGATGCTGAGGTGCAGGGCAAGCAGAAGCGGTCGCGCGACGAGGAAGACACCGCTGACTCGGAGGAAAAGGAGGAAGACAGGACGGAGTCGATGACGGCGCCACTCGAGGTGCCTCCGATTCGCTCGCTTCCCCCACGACCACCGAAGAAATCGCGCCCGAGCGTGGGTGTGCTTAACCCTGGTCGAATGGTCGACCTTACTGAAGAGTAAGTATTACGTGCCCATGCTTTGTCACTTTATGAATAATGCCACCTTGTATATTTATAATGTGTGATACAGTGTTTCCTCGGATGAGGATATGCCTCCGCCACCAACGGCGGAAAAGAGTAGCGCAGCATCCACTGCACGGACGCTGCCACCAGAGCAGCCGCCTACCCCTGCGACTCCTGCTGCTACAGCCACAGCTACACCACCCGAGCCGGAGGTTGCAGCAACTGAGAGCGGAGCTGCGGCTGCAGGTGTCCCTGCGTCGACTTCTTCCTTCTTGGAGCACGTAAGTTTATGCTTGCCGTAGTTTTAATCCTCATCGAGTGCCAATTTTTTTGCCTAGACTCAGTTATTGAGTTATGAATTTGCCCATGTCGTGCACTTAGGCATTTGTGCGAGAGTTGCTGAAGGCTGGTGCCAAGTATGTGCACAAGGAGACTGAAGCCGCCACCCTGCAGCAGCAACTCGAAGCTGCGAAGAGTGCGTATCTCTTTATGCTATTACCACTTGTTGAGGGTGATTCCTCTTGCAGTCTGCTGACCATGTGTGTTTGTTTTGCAGAGGCCGCCGCTGATGCGGCAGAAAATTTGAACAACGCCACCCGTCGAGTGGCTGATCTGGAGAAGAGGCTGAAAGCAGCCGAGGTTAGAGAGGAGTCGGCAATTGGTCGACTTTCTGCCGCCAGCACCAGCTTAACTGGTACGAATTTTTGCTGTGTTCCTTAGATGTTTGAGGTTTCTGATATATGGTGCTGATTATTTTGTCCACATGCTAGGCGTGATGGATGGCCCTACTGCTACTGGCAAGCAAAGCCTTGGCACCTCACTCGATGAAAGTGTGGCTGTCTCGGAGGTTACCAGTAGCAGAGCAGGGGAGATGCTGACGCAGGCGGCGAGTGCCTTGGGCGCCCTCCATGGCAGCTTCTTCCCCGGCGAAGAGCTACCATCTTCCTTTGCAGAGCTGGTTGAGCTATTCAAGCCTGAAGGGACTGCCGTCGCTGACTTCTGTCGCGAGCAAATGGTAAGTGGTGCTCAGACTACTTTTCTCATGTTGCTCGCGCACGGAGTCGAGGCAGATTTTGACGCAGCTACGAAGAAGTTTCCACGGGGTTCTGATGGCAGAACCGTCGGGCTCGGCACTTGGATGGAAGCCGCCAAAAAATATGCCCAACAGCTGGTAACAACTGTTGAAGAAAGGGCAGCCAAGGTCCAGGCGAAGAAAGCTTCCTCCAAGAAGTCGACGACTTAGCTAGTGATCCCTTTGTTGACTAGGTCTAGGAATTTCGTCATTTTGCTTTTGCTATATGTAAATTATCAGACATCGTATCTGTCTTGTTATGAAATATGAACTTCAGTAATCGGGAGGCGCAGCCCCCGAGCCTTTTGCTTGAGCTCTTCATGCTTCCTTATGCATTTAATTATTCTGACTGTAGAACCGAGCCTCTAAACCATCGACTGGCCCTGTTGTGGGTGGTTCTTCGAAGTCGCGAAGCGTGAATGACCAGAAAATTATGGACTACCTTCAGCAAAAGCTTTCCGAGGTTACTCGCGAGCTGAAGGAAACACAAGATGCGTATGCTGAGTTGCAGTCGAGGCCATCCCCAACTACGGAACGGGAGGCCTTTTTGCTTGAGGAGTTGGAGAGAGTAAATCTGCAACTCGAATGTAAGATATTTTTGGATCATCGAGATCTATTCTTTGCGAGGTGACTCGACTGGGCGATGATGAGCCCTTTGTTTTTGCGCAGGTGTTTGCTCTGACCCGATAAAGGAGGAGGCACGGATTCAGGATCGACTCGACGGTCATGCGAGTAGCACTGAGTACTCCCCCACCCCTTTTGGTCAGACAGGGCGAGGAGCGCCATTTTGGTAAGGCTTCTGGACCGGGCTTGGCGCACTGCCATTCGACTGGAGACTTGCAGGTTGGCTTTATTTCGAGTCCACGAAGCTTTGTTTCCTTTGAATGAGCAACCACAGGGCCTTGTTGCATTGCTGAAGAAATTTCGAAAAGGCAAGGCGATCAAGAAGTTTGTGCGCGAGCAACTGATTAGCGGGGCTAATGTTGCTCTTGCTTTGTGCGATCGCACCTTCCGCACCTTGATTTGAAAAGGATTGCGATGGGACCCGCACCCTACCAGGTGGTGGTCCTGTGCCAATGGAGGAGCACTACCAAGAGACACGGGTGGACGCATTGGTCCTAATCCATCGTGTGCTGAAGGAGGAGGAAAAATGGACCGAGCCCAAGGAAGAACCTGTTGAATAGGTTATGTGTATGGGGGTGACCCCAAGTGTAAAACGCAACACTTGTGAGTATTGTACATTGTTTGTTTACATGTATGCAGCCCCCGAGCCTGTTGAGCGGGGTGTATGAAGCAACTTGCTGTAAAATTAGGACTATCCAGCCCCCGTGCATTTGAGTGAGGTTGATAGAAATACTTTAGAGTATGAAACATAAGCTGCACAGCCCCCGAGTATTCGTGTGCGGCTATGAATTTTTGCAGTACTTGAAGCTTCACTTGATGCTTCTAGGCTCAACTCCCGAATAATTGAGTGGGGTTGAGCAACTTTTGTGTTTATGTATGATTTTTATGACCCAGCCCCCGAGTATTCGAGTGCGGCTGGGGTATTATGTTGTGAACAAGCGGAAGCTCATGCTTTTTGAGATAGCGCAGCCCCCGAGTATTCGGGTGAGGCTAATTTTGTGAGAACAAGTTATGCGAGTAGTAAGCAGGGAGAAATATGAGGAATCATTGATTATATTCCATTTTTGAATGTTAAGCTGCAGCCGCCTCATTAAAAACCTTCCAGTCCCCTTAGGTACCCTGGTAAGGAAAAGAGCGCGTCTGAAACCTGCAGCCATCCGACATATGTGCCTATTACATTGTGCGACTGAGCAATCTAAGCATAGAAACGGCGCAGCTGCGCAACGTTCCAAGGATTATGCGAGAGTTCTCCTGTCTTCGCGTGCTTCAGTCTGTATGCTCCACCACCAATGACCTCGGTGATGATGAAGGGTCCTTCCCATGGAGAAGCGAGTTTGTGCACCTTCTTTTGCTTCAGTCGAAGTACCAGGTCGCCAACCTCGAAGGACCTGGTACGCAGTCGACGGCTGTGGTAGTTGCGGAGGTCCTGCTGATAAACAGCTGTGCGTGCGAGCGCCGTGTTACGTGCTTCTTCTAGCAAGTCGACTGCGTCTTCGAGTGCCTCGTCTGCATCTTCTTCGTTGTATGCTTCGACTCTTGGTGCATTGAATCTTACATCAGATGGCAGGATTGCCTCTGCACCGTACACCATGAAAAATGGGGTAAATTGTGTTGAAGCATTGGGAGTTGTGCGTAAGCTCCATAGCACAGACGGAAGTTCTTCGACCCAAGCACCCGCTGCTCTTTTGAGTGGGACCAGAGGCGCTTCTTGATTCCACTCGTCACAAGCCCATTGGCCTTTTCGACTTGGCCATTTGACTGCGGGTGCGCCACAGATGCATAATTGAGCGTGATATCTTGCTCTTTGCAGAAGGATTTGAATTCCTCAGCCGTGAAATTTGTACCGTTGTCAGTGATGATGCTACTTGGCACACCAAAGCGGTATATGATGGATTTTATGAAATTGACTGCTGTAGTGGCAGTCGAACTTGTGATAGGTACTGCTTCAATCCACTTGGTGAACTTGTCGACCGCCACCAGAAGGTGAGTATGCCCTCCATGGGAGGATTTTTTGAGTGGCCCAACCATATCGAGCCCCCACTGGGCGAAGGGCCAGGCCAATGGTATTGTCTTCAACGCCGATGCGGGTGCGTGCGGCTTTGTGGCGAATTTTTGACAGCCGATGCACCTTTTGACTATGTCCTCCGCGTCTTTGAGTGCTGTGGCCAGTAGAAGCCTGCGCGAAAGGCTTTGGCTACGAGTGATCGACTGCTGGCGTGATGCCCGCAGGTACCTGCATGAATATCACGAAGGATGGCTTGGCCATCTTCAAATGCTATGCAACGCTGGAACATACCTGATATGCTGCGCTTGTAAGTTCACCGTTGATGACAGTGTATGCTTTAGATCGTCGAGTGACGCGTCTTGACTCTGTTATGTCTTCGGGTACCTCGCCGCGGAGTATGTATGCGAGGAAAGGTTGAGTCCAAGTTGGCTCGATGAGGAGTACCTCGACTGGCGGGTCCTCTGTGCTAGGTGCTTTGCTCTTGGCTGGTGCGGCTGATGTAGGAGTTGCTCGCTTTTTTTGATGGATCTGTGCTCGATGCGCTCGAAGAAGACACCAGGTGGCACTGGTGCTTTGGTCGCACCAATGTTGGCTAACTTATCTGCTTCTTCATTGCTCTCAGCCCTATGTGCCGCAACTCGCAGCCTTCGAAGCTGCCCTCCATGAGGTTGTACAGGTCACGGTAGGCATCATGTTATCTGCGATTGCGTCGCAGGCCTTCATTGTTTGCTGCACCACCAGATTCGAGTCGCCGTAGATCATCAGTCGAGTGCACCCGAGGGCTTTGGCCATCCTCATGCCATGGATCAGAGCCTCATATTCTGCTTCGTTATTGGACGGGAACTCGAACCCCATTTGTAGGATGTAGCGGAGCTTGTCGCCTTTTGGTGATATGAGGATAACACCTGCGCCTGCTCCTTCGTTTTTCTTTGAGCCGTCGAAGTACATAGTCCATGAGTTGGACACATCTGGTGCTCCTGGGAGCTGAGCTTCAATCCACTCGGTGTGGAAGTCAGGTAAAACTTGTGCTTTGATGGCCTTCGGGTAATCATACTTGATGTCTCTTGGTGCTAGCTCGATGAGCCATTTTGCTACTCGCCCAGTTGCGTTGGGGTTTGTGAGGATGTCCCCGATCCCTGAGGTGCTGATTACAGTGATCGGGTGCTCGGAGAAGTAATGCGTCAGCTTCCTTGAGGACATGAACAGCGTAGGCCAGCTTCTGATAGTGCGGGTACCGCTGCTTTGATGTGGAGAGCACTTCACTCAAGTAATAGACTGGACGTTGTATGCTTTGGGGTGTCCCTCCTCTCTGCGTTCGACCACTAGAACAGTGCTTACCACCCTGTTAGTTGCAGAGACATATAGGTACAATGGCTCGCGTTCCCTTGGTGCGACGAGGATTGGAGGGCTTGTGAGGACTCGCTTGAGGTCCGTGAAGGCTGCTTCGGCTTCTGGCGTCCACTCGAATTTATCTGCTTTCTTCATCAGTCGATAGAACGGGAGTGCTTTTTCGCCTAGCTTGCTGATGAATCGACTGAGCGCTGCCACTCGACCCGCTAATTTTTGCACGTCATGGAGCTTTGAAGGCCTTTGCATCGTCAAGATGGCCTGTATTTTCTCCGGGTCTGCCTCGATTCCTCGAGCTGAGACTAGATACCCGAGGAGTTGCCCGGCTGGCATGCCGAACGTGCACTTCTTCGGGTTGAGCTTGATGTGGAAGCGTTTGAGGTTTGCGAATGTCTCTCGCAAGTCATCGAGTAGTGTGTTTTCCTCTCTTGTGATGATGACGATGTCATCTACATAGACCTGGACGTTTCGCCCAATTTGCTTCTTGAGGCAATCTTGCATCATGCGCTGGTATCACTAGTACAGAACGACACATCGGATACCCCTCTATGGAAACGGCAGGCGTTAGGCGACGGAGAATCGCGCTTCCGCGCGGCCAGTGCGTACAAACCTGACCTGGGCCGCGGCTGGCCCGTCAACATAGGTAACGGTGAAAGTATTAACTCCGTTACCCATAGTATTGGCAACGGTCTTAATTCTGGCTCCGTTTCCGATATGTGCCTCTATAGCAACGGAGACTTTTGGGTGTCCGTTTCCAATGTGGACACGTTCCATCTTGGAATTCGAAGCGAGGCGAGTAAATGCCATGGCGTAGTGGCACCGCCCACTACTCCTTGAAATCCCCAATCCTTGCTAGCTCAAGACGCCACCGAATCTGCTCTCTCTCTCTCTCGCTCGCTCACTCCCTCCTACTGATTAGCGAAGATGCCTCGCAGCAACGACACACAGGAGCACACTGAGTCGCCGCGGGACAGTCCCCCCGTTAGCGGCGAGTCCGTTGAAGGACCGACGCCGGAGACGAGCGACGACGAATACGCCAACTTCCATGATCCCACCTTGATGCTGGGCCCGCCGAAGGTTGATTCTAATGACGAGTCAACCGAAGAGGAGAAGGAGGAGGAGGAGGAGGACGACGAGGAGGACGAGGCGGAGGCGCCGGTCCCGAAGAAGGGAGCCCCGGTGATGGAGAAGAAAGCCGCCGCAACCGCCTCCGATATGCTGCCGCCGCCGCCGCTGCCACCACCTCCAATGGCCCCCAATAAGCGAGGCCGTGAGAAGGACGAGGATTGCGCGGAAGCAGGGCGCAAGAAAAACAAGAAGTAGCTAGTAGTAGTTCTATAAGTTCTCCAACTGTAATTTACTTTATTATTATTAATATGTACTGCGTATGTAATGTAGTAATCACTAATATTAATAAATCCTATAAGTGGTTTTCTCCATATAGTAGAGATTAGGAAAATATTATTCCAGAAAGTAGAAGAAATTTCACAGAGTGGGCGCGTAGGTCCCACACCTCAGTGGAAGAAACACAAAGGAAACGGTCCTTCTAAAGAACTGTTTCCTATGTTTTACCTATATATATGGGCGTACAGAGCAAAACCTAACACTCGTTTTCTCACTCTGTCCCAGTATGCTAGATCTGTTCGTGGCGGCGCCTCCTGGCGTTGCGGCCATCGCCGGCGCCGTGGCGGCGCCGTCTCCGCCCAGACGACGGCTATCACGGCGAGGTCTTCGCCATCTCCCCCGACACGGCGAGGTGTTCGCCATGTAACCCGACACGGCGAGGTGTTCGCCATCTCGCCTGACACGGCGAGGTCATCGCTCTGTCCGCTTCCTCTGCCTCCACCACTTCCGGATCTGCTAGATCGATCCAACGGCGACGTGAAGAAGGTATCAGATCCACATCCGGTAGTTCTATCTAGATCATTTCTTGATGTAGTTAACTTGCCTATTGTGCACTTGAAACTAGTTGTAGTTTAGCTTACTTGTTGATAGTAGTTCAGTTTAGATCCAGTAGTTCTATCTAGATCATTTCTTGATGTAGTTAACTTGCCTATTGTGCACTTGCAAGTAGTTGTAGTTTAGCTAACTTGTTGAAAGTAGTTCAGTTCACATCCGGTAGTTCTATCTAGATCAGTTCTTGATGTAGTTAACTTGCCTATTGTGCACTTGCAACTAGTTGTAGTTTAGCTAACTTGTTCAAATTAGTTCAGTTCACATCCGGTAGTTCTATCTAGATCATTTCTTGATGTAGTTAACTTGCCTATTGTGCACTTGCAGCTAGTTGTAGTTTAGCTAACTTGTTGAAAGTAGTTCAGTTCACATCCGGTAGTTCTATCTAGATCATTTCTTGATGTAGTTAACTTGCCTATTGTGCACTTGCAACTAGTTGTAGTTTAGCTAACTTGTTGAAAGTAGTTCAGTTCACATCCGGTAGTTCTATATAGATCATTTCTTGATATAGTTAACTTGCCTATTGTGCACTTCCAACCGGTTGTAGTTTAGCTAACTAGTCCATGTGAAAACAGGAGTCTATTTCGGTGACACTGCATAAAAAAGTCGGAGACACAGAACAAACAATGAACATTACTCAAGAGAGTAGTGTTTGTTGACTTTCCCATAATGGCCTCCAATTATATACACAGGTCAGTACACACTATATACTACTGTATACTTCATATTATTGTGTTAAATTGTTTGTTCTATCTAGTAGTGTCAGAACTAATATAAATCCTTATTTACATTTAGGGATATCAAGCTGTTCCCTTTCAAATTCCACCATACATATCCACCGTCGCTATTGTGACGTTTTGGTACACTGCATAAAATACTTTTTTAAGTAAGAGTGTTTTATACAGTGTCGCCGAAATGTCACAACGGTGACGTATTAGATTAGATTTCGGTGACACTGCATAAAAAATCCAGAGCCGGTGGGGGCCTCCATGGAAAGGATGATCGTTGTCAGGCATCCTATGAAGCTGCTGACATCGCAATATCTTGTTGACAAGCCGTGTGTTGGCTGCTCCGGTTCATCAATAAGAGCCACCTCAAGACATAGGTAAGATATCGTTTCAGTTTGCTTAAATTCATAGTGTATTTGTTTTAGCATATGTATTTAACAATTGTAACTCTATTTACTAATGTATAGGGTACAAAGCTTCAACATCCTTCTCATAAGAAGTTGAGATAAGAAGAGATAGCTAGAGTGACACCTGCGAGGATTGTGGAAAAGGATGTAGGGAAGAAATCATATTATTTCCGTCCTTTGACATGATAGGCATAGTATAGATGAAATCTGTTATCGTTTTGCCTCTTATGTTTGTCACATCTTGTGATGCAATTGTAAAGGTGAAATTGTGATGGAAATGTAAAGTTACATTGTGATATGAGTGAAATCTGTTACCGTTTTAGTATTTGAGCTTGTGGTGTGAGATTTTAAGTATCTAGTGGCATTTGTAAACGTGGCATCCTGTAACCGAAATATGAGAAATGCTCAGTGCAAATGGGTGGATGGCAAACTCCATATCTGATGAAGGAAAACTAAGAAAACGGAGGTCTGCGCACAACCGTTGCCAAATGGAGACCTCATCGGAAACAGTTTTTGACCTCCGTTACCGATGAAGGCCTTCACATCAGTGACAGAGGCGGGGACACGGACCCTTTCTCCGTTTCCGAAGGGGTTTTTGGCCCGTTTCCGATGTGTCATTCTGTACTAGTGTACCTCTTGGTATCTGTGAATAAAGAGTAGATAGAGGAGCATGGAGATAAGCATACATGTCCAAGGATGCCAACGAAGAAACAATTTGAGAAAACTGGGCACAAAAATTTGATTTGCACCGGAGTCTCCGGTCACAGAAGCCGGAGTCTCCGGTCCTTGGAGACCGGAGTCTCTGGCCCTAGGGCTGGAAACCATGATGCAGACCACGATGCAGATTCAATCTTTGGTGCAAATTTTTCACAAGTTGTTCCTAGAATGTAAAGTGCCAGCATAATGATTCTACACCAAGAAGTATAGCAAGAACAACTCTCAAAACTACATCTAGGAGTAAGCCCTAGAGGAAGAGAGAGAGAGAGGAGTACCCTTGCCCTTCATGGTGGAGTCCAACGGAGGGGAGGAGGTTCCCCGGCGTTGGAGAGGTGGAGGAGGCCGGTGGCACGGCAGATCCGGAGGCAGGGAGAAGCCGGAGGGGCTCCTTTAGTCGTCGGCGGCGGCGGGGGTGGTTTTGGGGTCAGGGGTGTGTGATGAGTTGTGAGTCAACTCCCCACCCCGATCCCCTTTAGAACCCAGCGAAACTGCCCAGACCGGAGTCTCCGGCCTAAGCACCGGAGTCTCCAGCTGGACCGGAGTTTCCGTGCTTAGAGCAGAGACTCTGTTCAGACCAGAGTCTCCGGTGTAGAGCACCGGAGTCTCCGGCCCCAACGACTCAAAAATCTCAGATTTTTGTGGGGACATGTATGTTGCAAGAAGAGCAAGTTTTAAGATAAGATTTAGTCTTAGGTTGGAAGCAATGGCACTGATGGGTGGATACACACTTGGAAATTGCAAGATCCAAAAATAAAAGCCAATTCCAAATGTTTCTCCCAAAAACAAAATAAAGGTCTAGAAATATCCAAATAAATCCAAATAAGATCCAACTCCTCACAGAGAGGAGGGTGGTGGCCTAGGCCACCATGTAAGAGTTTATGGCGTGACACCGCGAAGATATATCTTGGGTTCACAACCAACACTCGTCATTGAAGCTCACAATTCCTAGCACAAATATAGAGAGGCAAATGAGTTCTTAATGTCAGCATAATGGGGGGAGGGATAGTCCAATGTATTAGGACCGCACTCCCCCTATGTCCATGCCTACACCTAAACACAATAAATAGTCAAGACATAGGTGTGTATGCAAGATGGTCAAGTCAAGCTCCTTGAATCCACGATATTTAGCTCATTCCTCAAGCAAGTGAACCTTGCTTCATCAAGTGGCTTCGTGAATATATCGGCAAGTTGATCTCTTGTGGGAATATAGCCTAGCTCAATATCACCACGGGCAACATGATCTCGAATAAAATGATGACAAATCTCAATATACTTGGTTCTTGAATGTTGCATCGGATTGTGAGCAATCTTGATAGCACTTTCATTGTCACACAAAAGAGGCACTTTGTCACAATTGACACCGTATTCCTTTAAAGTTTGCCTCATCCATAACAATTGAGTGCATGCACTAGCGGCCGCCACATACTCGGCTTCGGCGGTAGAGAGAGATATACAATTTTGCTTCTTAGAAGAGTGGGGTTATGAACGCCATTTTCTCTTCATCCTCTTCCTTCATCCTTATCTGGTGGTAACCCGAGTAGGCATCCAGGAAGGACAAGCGAGCGCACCCGGCGGTGGAGTCGACGATCTGGTCGATTCGAGGTAATGGAAAGTGATCCTTTGGACAACATTTATTGAGTGCTGTGAAATCTACGCACATCCGAAGGATATCTGTGTGCTACTTCTCTACGAGTACGGGTTGGCTACCCATTGTGATTTCTTGATCTCTCTGATGAATCCTGCTGCGAGTAGCCTATCGACTTTGGCTTCGACTGCAGTACTTTTTGGGCCGGATATGCGGCGCATTGTTTGCTTGACTGGTTTAGCATCTGGAAATAACTGGAGGGAGTGCTCGGTGAATTCCCTGGGAATACCTGGCATGTCGGCTGGACACCATGCAAATATATCCCAGTTCTCACGGAGGAATTCGACGAGCGCGCTTTCCTATGCGATAGGCAGACTCGACGAGACATTGACTGTCTTGGTCGGGTCAGTCGGGTGCACCTGATGCGATCTTGTGTCTTGGTGGCATTGAATGCTCTGTCGACTGCCACCTTTTTGTGTTCTGGCATAAGTGTTCGGTCGTTGGAGACCGCTAGCTCGGCGAGTGTTGCTTCCATGCCGAACATCTCAGAGATTTTGCTAAACTCTCGGTCGCAAGTGTCAGATTTTTGAAAGTTTCCCTTGACTGTGATTACTCCTTTTGGTCCAGGCATCTTTAACTGGAGATATGCGTAGTGTGGCACCGCCATGAATCGAGCGAACGTTGGGCGTCCAAGTATAGCATGGTATTGTGACTTCCAGTCCACCACTTCGAACTCAATCGACTCTGTCCTGAAGTGGTGCTTGTCCCCGAACGTCACGTCGAGTTGTATGGTGCCTTCTGGGCTTATTGCTTTCCCTGGAACGATACCGTGGAAGGTATTTGAAGATTTTGACAGGTTTTCGACTGACCTGTTCATTTTGCGGAGCGTATCTGCGAAGATGATGTTTATGCCGCTCCCACCATCCATGAAGACCTTGGACATGGCGTAGCCTCCAATTTGCGCGTCGAGTACCAGAGCAGAATGCCCTGGGCGAACAACCGATGGAGGGTGGTCCTCTTTGCTGAAGCTTATTGTAATTTCGGATCCCTTCAAGTATTCAGTTACCGCAGGAGGTGACATGACCGCCATGTTTACTTGTCGAGTGCGAAGTTTTTGCTCCCTGTTGGAAGGTCGACCTTTCTGTATCATGTACATCTGCCCTTGGGGCGGAGGGTACTGTGCCTCGTCCACCCGAGGTATGTGCTGTATGGCACCCGCGAGGTTTCCGCCTGCGGCAGACTGTGGTGGTGGAGGTGGTGCCATCAGAACAGGCACGTTGTTTGGCTGAGGCACGGGTGCAGGTGCTTGTGTGGCTGCTGCCTTTCTGAGATTTACGTAATCAGTCGCCATTTGGTCGAACTCCCTGCAGTTTCTCATCGAGTGATTGGATCGCAGTTTTCCGTCGTCCCCCTTGTACAGGTGGAATCTGCAATCAGCGTTCATCTTTTCTTCGAATGATCGCTCAGATTGTGCCCGTGACTTGCGCCAGTCCTTCCTCTTGTAGCTATCACTGCGTTGGCCGCGGTCTCGACTGTCCCGACGATCATCTCGACTGTCTCGCCGATCTTCCCGACTGTCTCGCCAATCTTCCGACCGTCGGTCGCTTCTGTCCTGGTCGTTGCGGGGTGTGGAGAACCCAGCCGCCATGAATTCGGGTTTGTCATCGTCGTAGTGACGTTTTGAACGTTTGCGCCTTCGGTCGTCTCTGTACGAGTCTCTGCGGCTTCGACTGCCGCTTTCATGATTGTCACGGGGTGAGGACCCGCGTGTGGTGCGCGCCATGTCCTCTCCGTCTGCCCACTCAGTCGCGGTCATCAAGAGGCTAGCCACAGAGGTTGGCGTTTTGCGACCGAGTGCTTCTTTGAGATCCCGCCTGGCGAGTCCCATTATGAAAGCATCCATGGCCATGTCCTCTGAAATTACTCCGACTGAGTTGCGTATCTCAGTCCATCGTCTGATGTATGACCTCAGCGTTTCGTCTGAACGTTGCACGCAGGCCCGCAGTTCCTCGAACGTTTTTGGGCGCTCACATAGAGGCTCGAAGTTTTTGATGAAGTCATTGCGGAAGTGATCCCACGAGTCGTACTTTGATGGAGGTAGGGCCTTGAGCCAGTCGCGGGCTGTGCCTTCGAGTATTAGTCGTATGTATTGCATGGCCGTGGTGTTTGTACCTCGCTGGCACGCGACAGCCAGCCTGTAGTCTTCCAGCCATCCAGAAGGTTCCTGTCGACCCGTGTACTTGGACTGTTCAGACGTGAGTTTGAACCCTTTGGGCATCCGTGTCTCGCGGACGCGTCGAGTGAAGCACAGAACTCCATGTGGCTCGGGATCTCGATCAGAGTATGAGTCGCTACCGTAAGATCTGCGTGATCTGCTCCTGGATCTGCGCCTACGCGAGCCGCTTCTTTCCTTCGAGTGGTGGCGGCGACCACTGTGATTATGCTCCTCCCGACGCGCGTCGACTAGGGCACGGTCTCGACTCCCACCTGGAGTTCTTGGAATTTGGCGTATGGCCTTCGCCGCTAAGGCGAGTGATTTGATCTGCTAGCGATGCTATTTTGCATTGGGGTCATCGGCTGGAGGTTTGATTGCCTCTAGGTACGCTGCAGCGGTGAAGAGGGCACCCGCAGCTGTTTTGGGTACTGGCACTCCTTCTTCATCGTATGTCATGAAAGAGTTGTCTAAGTTGCGGGTGAGCGCCGCCCTTTCGTCTGGCGAGAGGTGTGACAACCTTGATCTGGGTCCTGTGTCTGCTCGCCCAGTGGAGCTCAGGGAGAGTTATCTTCTTCGCGCACTCGACAAGCTAGCTTGCTTTTTGCGTTCTTCAAGTGTTGCTCTGACCTGCCGCAGTCGAAGTGATTCCTGCCAGTTGAAATACTGGAAGGTCAACATCTCCTCTTGTGTTGCGTCTGCTGGCATCATTGTGCACTCCGTGATGACTTTATCTGCTTTTGCTGCCATCTCAGCAGTGATTGTGAGAGTTGTGACTCCGTCCGGCATAGTAACTGTGCACAGGAATTCTGTAGGTCTGCGGCTGGCCGTAGCATCTAATGATTCTGCGGCTATGGCGACGTAAACCTGCTAGGGTATCACCCGAGGGTATGTATGTGTATCTTCCAATCTCGTCATGGACTCGACCTCTTCATCAAGGCTCATGTCTGAGTCGATATGCCCGTCGAGTGGTCCGTCTGAACGGATCTCGCAGTTGATGCCTTCATCGCCTATGCTCATCTCGGCGTCGACGAAGTTGTTATGAATCTCAGCGTCGAGATTGTTGTTGTTGGTACAGATCTCGACGTGGTTGTCGATATGAGTTTCGAGTTCGTCGAAGTCGCTGAAGGAGATCCCGCAGTCGAAACTATCCTCGAGTGAGAGATCGAGCTCGGGATCGTTTGTGCGGTATGCTGATTCGGCCTCCTCGCCCTGAAGTTCTTCGATGAGCTCGTGCATCTCTCGTGTGGACATGGTTGT
Source organism: Poa pratensis (assembly GCA_947311845.1). Lineage (NCBI taxonomy): Eukaryota > Viridiplantae > Streptophyta > Magnoliopsida > Poales > Poaceae > Poa > Poa pratensis. The sequence continues at coordinate 77,587,850 of CAMZMU010000085.1, forward strand.
TGCGGACGAGTGATAACCCCCAAGAGCAAGGGATCACTGTAGCACCTCTCAATGTGGAAGTAAGGTATCGATCCGCAGGAGTAAGAAGGAAAAGTTATCTATTCCCTACAACTAAAGTGTCACAAGTTTTAGTTGATTATGCACTAAACAAGTTTGGAGAACAAGGTGGTTGATGGATGGAAGTTCGATGTAGCAAAACAAGAATGTAAAAGTGTCCCAATCCTCTTCAACGCAAGAGGACAAGACAAAGGTTTTCTCTTCTAGGAACAGTGGACATGGGTTCATGGGTTCACTTAATCCTCTCTCTCATCTATGGTGATTATCATGTTATAGATAAAGTACACACAATTGTCATGTTTTAATGGTAGCTTTTATGACAGCTATATGTCCTAAAAACACATAGTTGAAAGAAATATTCATTTGTGTTGCTAGGTCACCCTCGTAAAGCTAGCGTGGTTGCTCTCACTCCCACATCATACTCTTTCTTTTTACCCCCAGATAAAGGATGTTGGGCGGTACTGTGTCACTCAATACCTACGCCGTGTCACATCGGCCATCCCGTACCTACAAACATCATACTTCTTAATGGACAATATTCTAAACACAAGTGCAATGATTTATATTTCGCGTGTGTGATCACAACTCTCTCATCTATCTACACTTGGTGGTGTCAATCACCTCATGACAATGATAAACAAGGCATTATGAATAAATCAAACCATCACATGCATCATAAAATATCTCCAAAGTATGACAAATCACAAAAGCTCCAACACAACGGTAAATGCATAACAAATCATCTCATACCACAATATTCACCACAAAGGTATTACATAGTGACCGTAATCATGTTTAGCAGCTCATACGATACTAATTAGTGAAGCTCAAGAGAGAGGAGAGATACATAAGTTACCACCACAAACCCAAGTCCAGGGGGTGGACTACTCCCCCTTCATCATGGTGATGATGGTGGAGATGTTCTTGCTGTAGATGTTGATGATGAACACGCCGGAGGGGGGTTGGAGCCCTCCGGAGGTGACTCCGGCGGCGTTTACCCCCTCCGATCTTCTCCGGCGGCAGCCTTCTGACTCTCTGTTTCGTGGTTCTGTGTTTCTCCGCCGCCTCTTCGCGAAACTCCTCGGGGGACTATTTTATAGGCGTTTTTAGGTCAAAACCTAGTCGGTGGAGGAAAGATCGATGGCAACGGAGCCACGAAGGCCAAAAGAGTGGGCCCCACGCGGCCAGGTACTGTGGCCGCGTGGGCCACCCCCTTTTTGTCCTCGGACCTCCGTTTGTTTGCTTCCTTCGCCCACAAGTCTTCTTCCTTCCAAATATTGACGCCCGTAAATTTGCAGGTCATTTAGACGACGTTTGGGTCCCTGAAACTTAAAAGGAAAGAAATTGGGTTTTCTGCCTGTGCAGGGTTAATTCCATAAAAATAGGAAATCATTAAGATATTTCCAAAATCATGATAAAACATTGATATAACCCTTATATGATGCAAATATGATTGGAATATGAGTAAATAAAGTGCAAAGTTCATGTATGCATTTTACATGCATCAACATCCCCAAGCTTAACCCATGCTCGTCCTCGAGTATGAAGGTGATAAAACTAACATGGACTTTGCAATTTAATACTAACAATGGATATCAAATATGATTACAATTGCTACATAAAGTCAAATGATTCATTCTTCAAAGGAGTAGCAATATGCAAGATAGTTTATGAAGTGATATCAAGTATTCAAGACAAGGATGTTCATTGATAGCTCACAAAGTGTAACATAGAAGCAAGTAATATGGACCACATGTATGCATAATGATAAGTATGAACATCCTACATAGGTCATAGAGTGATGATGAAAATCTGAATATGTTTGGTGGACACTTTGGAAAGAAGTATAAGTGAGTAGAGGTAAATCATGCATAAGTTTCATCCAACCTCCAAACTCTTCTACTTAAGTTAATGATTGCAATGTGGTAATACTTGGTGTCAAGCTCTCATTCCCCTATCATAGCATCTTGAATGATTATAGTTTAATATGAGAGCAAATATGAGTAGTGTGCTTGACAAAGTAAAGGTTAGGTGTCTCATGCCCCTTGAATACAAGTACCTACACCATGATTACTCAACTTAGGAAACGAAGCAAGTTCAAGTTATATATCATTGTAAGTAATAATGGCATCATCAAGAGTGTCAACTGGTACCTCTTGTCCCAGGATATGGAACAAGCCCATATCAAAATGACAAGACAAACAAACAAGATGAACAACCTCAACACCCTTTTTATTTACCATTGGAATAGCTTTTTATTATAAGGTGCATCACAGACGGTTCACCATAGCATGTAAGTAAATTTCCACCATGAATGATGCATGGCTTAGATTAGCGGCCCAGGCGTCTCTCTAACCATTTATACAAACTCATTTAAACTACTTCATTTCCACCTCATTTCACCATGATAGGCATCCATAAACAAAAGCACATGATATCAACTAAATGAGATGAAGGAGCATGTTGAAAGCTTTGCATGTGACAGCACATATGGGCTAACTCCCAACCTCGGACATTTATCAAGCCACTAGCATCATAATCTTAATCACAACGGGTCATGTTTTATTTATTGCAATGATAGTAAAATGTGCATCAAGTTCATGAGAGTTATATAACCAACTTTCACATGGCAATCAATAACATAATCATTTTCATTCAGAGGTATAGATAACACAAATATCATGATGAACATACTCGAAATAGCATATAGCTAGTAGGTAGATATGGTGGACTCAGTGGAATAACTTTGGTTGAAGGTGTTGGAAACAAGTTTTTACTTGTGGAATGATTGGGCTAGCAAAAGGGAGAAAGTTGACCATATAGATGCACGCATGAGTGTCCATAGAACTAACTAATCCATGTTAAACCAAGTAAAATAACAATCAGCTTCAAAACATGAATAAGTGATAGCTCTTCAAAAAGGATTTGCAAACTATTACTCATAAACAAGCTCATGAATCATGCAACTATATGTATCATTAAAAATCAACTCAAACATCCCTTTTCCCAATCTTATAAAAGCATCCAACATATTTCAACCCATATTTCCAGTAGCTCTCCCATATATAAATGATAGTGTGTTGGTCTCTCAAAAAATCAAACCAAAACAAAACAAAAGACGCTCCAAGTTCATGCGATAAAGTGTTTCGATCGAAAAACAGAAGTTGGACGTGTGCAAACCGAGATTGTGTAGTTCCAGTGGGGTTCTCTTCACATCCCCAAGCTTATGGTCTTCACCATCCTTGGATAGCTCTTGGTGCATCTCCTCCAATCCCTGTGAAAAAACTTCAAAACACCGTTTCTCCCATTTCTTTTCTGTGGGGTGCATTAATAGTGATAAACAAATATGTTCCTTGCTGCATATAATCCTTGAACAAAAATTCATATGAGATGTCCAGAAAGTGTATAATGTTGTATGCCTACTCATAAACTCAATTGGATCAAAAAGATTCAACTTAAAAGCTCAAAGCATGCATCAAACAAAATGGGACATAATCTGTCCAGAAAAACAGCAGCAGCAAAACGTATTTTTCTACCCTACCAAACTTTCTCGAACAACTCCGAAAAAATTCATGCATACATAGGATGAAAAGTTGCAACTACAGTTCAAATATGAGCTCATTCGGAGTTACAGAATAAGAATTAAAAATCATACCGTGCACTGATTCGTGCAGGAATAAAATCTCCGAACGCTATAAGCAACTTTTTCAAACCAAAAAGGTAAACTTGGCACTTTGTTGAAAATTCCAGAAACTAAGCTAAAAACAAACTCTCTTGTTACAGCAAGAGGACTCAAATAAAATCACACAAAAAATAACCGGGTTGCCTCCCGCAAAGCGCTTTCTTTATAGCCATATAGGTAGGCTTCTTATTTGGTATCATGATGGTTGAAGTGAGGTGGACTGAAAATATCATATTCATCATCATAAATGGGAGACATAGTATCATTAAACAAGTTAAAGAACCTCCCCAAACTTAGATGATTGCAAGATATAAAAGGAACCTCCCCAAGCTTAGTCTAGTGCACACAAGAATAGAAACTTAAGCGATACGCTCCCCGGCAACGGCGCCAGAAAAGTACTTGATAACCCCCAAGAGCAAGGGATCACTGTAGCACCTCTCAATGTGGAAGTAAGGTATCGATCCGCAGAAGCAAAAAGGAAAAGTTATCTATTCCCTACAACTAAAGTGTCACAAGTTTTAGTTGATTATGCACTAAACAAGTTTGGAGAACAAGGTGGTTGATGGATTGAAGTTCGATGTAGCAAAACAAGAATGTAAAAGTGTCCCAATCCTCTTCAACGCAAGAGGACAAGACAAAGGTTTTCTCTTCTAGGAACAGTGGACATGGGTTCATGGGTTCACTTAATCCTCTCTCTCATCTATGGTGATTATCATGTTATAGATAAAGTACACACAATTGTCATGTTTTAATGGTAGCTTTTATGACAGCTATATGTCCTAAAAACACATAGTTGAAAGAAATATTCATTTGTGTTGTTAGGTCACCCTCGTAAGGCTAGCGTGGTTGCTCTCACTCCCACATCATACTCTTTCTTTTTACCCCCAGATAAAATGTTGGGCGGTACTGTGTCACTCAATACCTACGCCGTGTCACATCGGCCATCCCGTACCTACATACAACATACTTCTTAATGGACAATATTCTAAACACAAGTGCAATGATTTATATTTCGTGTGTGTGATCACAACTCTCTCATCTATCTACACTTGGTGGTGTCAATCACCTCATGACAATGATAAACAAGGTATTATGAATAAATCAAACCATCACATGCATCATAAAATATCTCCAAAGTATGACAAATCACAAAAGCTCCAACACAACGGTAAATGCATAAAAAATCATCTCATACCACAATATTCACCACAAAGGTATTACATAGGTGACCGTAATCATGTTTAGCAGCTCATATGGTACTAATTAGTGAAGCTCAAGAGAGAGGAGAGATACATAAGTTACCACCACAAACCCAAGTCCAGGGGGTGGACTACTCCCCCTTCATCATGGTGATGATGGTGGAGATGTTCTTGCTGTAGATGTTGATGATGAACACGCCGGAGGGGGTGGAGCCCTCCGGAGGTGACTCCGGCGGCATTTCCCCCCTCTGATCTTCTCCGGCGACAGCCTTCTGACTCTCTGTTTCGTGGTTCTGTGTTTTCTCCGCCGCCCCTTCGCGAAACTCCTCGGGGGACTATTTTTATAGGCGTTTTTAGGTCAAAACCTAGTCGGTGGAGGAAAGATCGACAGCAACGGAGCCACGAAGGCCAAAAGAGTGGGCCCCACGTGGCCAGGTACTGTGGCCGCGTGGGCCACCCCTTTTGGTCCTCGGACCTCCGTTTGTTTGCTTTCTTCGCCCACAAGTCTTCTTCCTTCCAAATATTGACGCCCGTAAATTTGCAGGTCATTTAGACGACGTTTGGGTCCCTGAAACTTAAAAGGAAAGAAATAGGGTTTTCTGCCTGTGCAGGGTTAATTCCATAAAAATAGGAAATCATTAAGATATTTCCAAAATCATGATAAAACATTGATATAACCCTTATATGATGCAAATATGATTGGAATATGAGTAAATAAAGTGCAAAGTTTATGTATGCATTTTACATGCATCAACGAGCAAGCTTGGAGGATCGACGATGGTATGGACATGGTTGAGGGATCCGCAGTAGAAGGAGGCGCAACCGATGGAGCCTCAGGTGCGTAAATCGCGAGTTGGCGTGGATCGGTCAAGTCCTGCACACTAAGCTTGTTGACGAAAAAATTGAACTAACCAACGGTTAAACCCAAACCCGACTCGAGATCGGAAAATTTCTCCTGGAATCCTGGCGAGTGTGGCTCGAAATCCATCAGAGGATCGGAAGCGCTTTTTGCGGGTGAACCTGGCGTGTTGCCGTTTGTCGAGTGAGCCGGCGAGTTGCCGTGTGCTGCCTGAGTCGGCGAGTTCTGGTTTGTCGATGCAGCCGGCACTACTAGGAAAAGGGTTATAGGTAGGTTGGCATTCTGTGGCACACCATGAAGCGGTGCGCCACAGAAATATTTTCTGTGGCGCACGGTTTTCGGTGCGCCACAGAAATCAGCATTTCTGTGGCGCACCAAAAACCGTGCGCCACAGAAATTCAGCTTTCTGTGGCGCACATATTCCCGTGCGCCACAGAAATTAAGTTTTCTGTGGCGCACCTAGCCCCGTGCGCCACAGCAATTAAGTTTTCTGTGGCGCACCCAGTCCCGTGCGCCACAGAAAATAGCATTTCTGTGGCGCACTCGCTCCCGTGCGCCACAAAACTTATCAGATCTCAGATCTGTTTTCTTTTTTCCTTCTGGTCAAACCCCACCAGGCCACGACACGCACACACCACTTGACACCCCACGAACCCACGCCACACGAACCCACGCACGCAACCCACGCCACACACGAACCCACGCGCTGCACGCAACCCACGCATCCACGCCTCTTCTCTTTCTGCTCTCACCCGCCTCCACGCCGGCGGAAGATCGCCGGCCAGGGACGGCCGCCGCCATCTCCCGGAATGCCCCTGCGGCGCCGCCCCCTCCGACGCCACCGCCGGCCACTGGATCCCCACCCCATCTCTCCTCCTCCGCCCTCTACACCCCGTCCTGCCCCTTCCCGCTGCGGCGGCGCCGTCGTCCCGAGGCTCGACCTTGCCGCTTTCCTCGCCGCACCACAGCCCTGCGCCGCGCCCGCCCCCGTGGCCCGCGCTCTGGTTCTGCCCCTTCTCGGCTGCCTCGTTGCCCGCCGCCGGCGGGGGCTGGTCCGCGGAGCTGGAGAACGAGAGGCGGGGGAGCAGCGACGGAGGAGGCTGGGAGATGCCGGAGAGAGCGGGGACGGACGCGGAGGCGAGGCGGCGGAGGTGCTTGCTGGCCGCCATGCACGCTCTCCGTCGATCCCGACCGCAGCCTTGACCTCGGCGCCGGCACGCTCTCCGTCGTCCGCCTCCGTCAGCTCCTCGCGCGCCTCACCCCGGACGACAAGCCCCAGGCCTCTTCGGCATCTTCAGCAGCAACGGCCGCTCGTCCTCCTCGTCCAGCTCCGGTGGCGGCGCGCAGGAGCCCGTGCAGTGGCCGCTTGACGAGGTCGCCGTCGTCGTCGTCGTGCCGTCTGGACGAGGTCGCCGAGCCGCGCCAGAACGGGTCCTCCGTGTCCGGCTGTCGCAGCGAGTGGGAGATGTTGCTGCTCTAGCTCTGGCTGCCAACGAACGCATACACCTCGATGGACAGGTTCTCATACCGCACCTCGATGGCCGGCGCGCGCCCGTCGCCGCCGCCGCCGCCGCCGCCGCGAGGAGGTGGAGCAGCCACGGCACGGCGTCGGCCTCCACGACCACGGCGGGAGGGGCGCCGGAGCAGTGACGCCTGGTCGGGTTGACCAGGACCACGGCTTTTTTTTAAACCTAAAAACAACTTTTAGTGGCGCATGCATGTGTAGTGCGCCACATAAATCTTTTAGTGGCGCATGCATGTGGAGTGCGCCACAGAAATATTTCTGTGGCGCATGGCTAATGGTGCGCCACAAAAAAAATTAAAATTTAGTGGCGGGAATTCTGTGGCGCACCAAGCAATTTGGCGGGTGCGCCACAGAATTCCAAAAAGGTGCGCCACTGATAGGCCTTTTCCCACTAGTGCGGCGAGTTGCCGTTTGTAGATCCGATCGGCGAGTCGCCGTTTTCCGATGGAACTGAAGAAACCGCGAGTCCAGCACTATTCTTTCCCACAGACGGCACCAATTGACAAGGTGTACCCTCATAAAATCCCATGTTTAAGGACCTAGGGTTGAGATTATGGGGAGAGAACATGGTAGTACTGGTAGTTTCGTCGGCTGACAAGCAGAGGCAAAGATTTACCCAGGTTTAGGCCCTCGGTGGAGGTAAAGACCCTACTTCCTGCCTGTCTGTTATTGATCGTGTGAGATTATCCGATTACAAGGAGGCTCCGGCGAGATGTCGATCTCGCAAGAGCTTTGGTGGTTTGAGTATGGCTTGGTCCTAGATCGGCACCCCTCCCAGCCTTTAATTAGGCTGGGTCTCGGGAGTTTGTAACCGACCTAGTTTACACATAAGGAAAGTATAAAACCGACTATGTCTATGTCTAAACTTGGAGGGTACTCCATCTTGTTGGGCCTCTCGTCTTGGGCTTCGAGTTGTCTCTTCGCTATTAGGCCTTTAGTCATCACGTGCACCAGGTACCCTCACGGTAGGGTACCCGAGATGTATATCCTTGTCACTTCTTGTCTCCCGCGCCGTCGTGCGCTTTCAAACCTTTCGTCTCCTGCGTCGTCGTGCGCTTTGGAAGTTGATCAAGGAGCCACCGTCCGTTTTAATGAGCTTTGGAAGATGATCGATCAACCCGCCATTTTAACTGTGCATTGGAAGATGATCAGCCGCCGCCGTTTTGATTGCTGCCCGGCCGCCGGCCTTCGTCTCTGCCCACCGGCCTCCCTCTCCACCCTATATAAAAGGGCACTAATCCATGGCCTAAAGCACACACAAATCTCTCTCTAATCCTCGCTCTCGATACCTCTCTACTATTCCAGTGGAACCACTCGCGTGCGTTCCTCGGTCTCGGTTGTACTACTTCGTCAAGGAGGATATGCGCTTCAAGGTATGGGTCACCCTCCGTGCATCACGCGTGGAGAGGTGGATCCGCGACGTGAAGAAGTTCTATCTCGACGCCGCACCGATCAAGTGCGTTGGACTCGACTGCGAGTTCACCGACTCTCTCCCGGGTCGACGGAGCGATCTTTCACCCGAGAAACGGCAGCGCGCCGCCATCCTTCAACTCTCGGTGGCGACCGAGACTCTTGTCTTCCAGATCTGCAGGGTTGATCGGGTGCCACAGGTCCTCTTGGATTTCTTAGGTGACAAGACCATCAAGTTCTACGGCGTGGCTATCCACAATGACTTGCGGATGCTGCGCTGCTACAGAATTAAAATTCCGTCCGCGGTCGACCTCCAGAGGGATAGGCGGAACCCAACCGGCAATCCTACTCCGAGTCTCGTTGCTCTCTCCAATGCTATCATTGGGACAAAACTAGAGAAGAAGAACAAGAAGAAGAAGGACAAGAACGACGACGACGACGAAGAAGACCTCCGGATTCGCGGATGGGGCAACGTTCCATTGAGCTACGATCAAGTCGAGTATGCCGCTCTTGACGCTCGCCTCGGCTTCGAGATTGCGCGGAAGTGGGATAGTCTACGTGGCTATAATACCAATGGCGATCGTCTTAATGTCGTTGATGAGTAGATCTATATAGCGAGATGTGTGTGTGACGTTGTATCTTCTCTCATGTATCCGGTTACCTAAAAATTAATGATCGAAATATTTAGATTCCTATCATTTTTTCGATCGAATTCTTTAATTACTTTTTGAATTTCGATTTACCGGTATAAAGATATGGATACCGGGAAGCCGGGAAAACGTGAAACCGGGAAGCCGGGAAGCCGGGAAAACGTGAAAACGGGAAGCCGGGAAAACGTGAAACCGGGAAGCCGGGAAAACGTGAAAACGGGAAGCCAGGAAAACGTGAAACCGGGAAGCCGGGAAAACGTGAAACCGGGAAAACGTGAAATCTGGAAGCCGGGAAACCGGGGAACCGTGAAGCCGGGAAGCCGGAAAACCATTGTCAGTGTACTAGTTGCTATGTGAAATGATAAACTTGATTTTCGACAAAAGTTTCACAAACATTCTTCACAAAAAGCACTATCATCTAGAAACATCTACAAGTTTCAATTCGATCAAATGACCAAGTTATGTCAATTCTTAACGCATAGTTTGTGATAAATGCTCATATTCGACACATAGGTGTGTCTTGGTATAGGAAGCAATGGTTCCTAAGGAAATTTACAGATTATTTTTATAAATACAAGTTTCCTAGTTTATGTGGATTACAGGCTAATTTAGCGTTGGCGGACGCTTTAGTGTGCCCGCCAGCGGTACTAAACTAACCCTTGGCAGACGCTCTAGTGTGCCCGCCAGCGGTAATGTCACCCTTTTTGTTCGCTGGCCTCAGCCGAGGCAAGAACGCTAGCGGGTCCGAATTAGCGTCCGCCAGCGGTTTTGCCCCGCTCCTTTCCAGATTCCTGCGACTACCGCTGGCGGGCAAAGTTTGCGTCAGCCAGCGGTACGTCCAGAACCAGCGGCGGACTCGAAAAACCGCCCGCCGCTGTCCGCCTGCGGTATGCTGGTGGCTATAAGCCTTTTTCTACTAGTGTTGGTGGCTCAAGGTGCACGGGTGCCTTTGCCGTGTTCCGAGAAACTTGTGCACACGGCAAAGATATGTCCGCACGGGGAAGACAAATTTTCCGGTAGTGGAGACAAAATCTCCGTGTTTGAGGCCATGCTTTAACAATAAAAGGAATGTGGCACATTGGATGTGCGAAGTTTCAGCATGATCCTAACTTGTGAGAACTTTAGGTTTTGTTGCTTTGAAAAGAAAAATTGCATGCAAGTGCTAAAATATCCGTGAAGCTGAGACAAATAGAAAACTTTAGAGCAAAGGAGTAAATTCAGAACATTATATCGGTGATAACTGAAAGAAGCACTGACATGAACTACAAACAACTAGCGCATTTAGTTTTGATCGGCACCATAATATATGAGCACAGGAAACGGAGGTGGAGGTTTTTTTTAGACGGAAGGCTCGCAATGAGCCCAGCTTTGAATTAACAAAGTCAACAACCGGCTAACAGTTTACAACTTACAACACTCACCAACCAAACACACTCACCTCTTACAAGCAACAAAGTATCACAAGGGAGAACATCCAAGCAACTAAATGAGGCACAAACTAAAAGAGAATTGCTTGATCATGGAGACGCCTTGACTTCAGTTGCCCGGAGACGCCGTCGGAGGAATAAAAACTAACATACCTCCACTGCGCCATCCCCATCACCACCATAGACACGCCGTCGAGGAGCCGAGCAGAGCTTATGAATCCAAAGGGAGGGGCTTACAGCAGCGCCTCCAAGAAGGAAAACAACATCCAAGACGTCGTCATTGCCGGCAGAGATCAGCTTTCGCCAAGACCCGGGACACCAACCCTAGAAGCAGGGCGATTCACAGACCGCTATGATAGCCTTCCCCAGACACACGCACTTGGGAGACGGGGTGGAACAGAGAGACGGTTTCCGACCGTCCAGAAAAAAGGGAAGATCTTCATGGCGATGCCTTCAACAAGGGAATGACACCCGAAGGTGTTGTCATCGCCAGCACTGGACAAACCAGTGCACGGTTTTCACCGAGACCCGTCCGGAACCGGACGTCAGCCACCCTCACGAGGACGCGGAGAAGAACACCAAAGGACGGCGTCACCGACCTCCAAACCTCGGGAAAACTCGGTAGGCTAGCCCAGCACGCCGGAAAACACGTCACAGACGGAGAGCAGGGACAACACCAGAGTTCGCCACCGTGCTCCATCGAGGGGAGGAAGGAGGAACACCACACACACCCAAGCATGTGAGGGAACTCCCCGCCACCACCATCAGCCGCAGCGTCCGCGGCGACCTCAGGTGGCGGCGGGGGAAGCGGGAGGAAGAGCTCTCGCTCATACCAACCGCCGGCCGCCAGTAGCATATCTCAGGCCGCCGGCCTGGGCTGCCTCCGCCGTAGCAGGAACACGGACGCCGTGACGCGCGCGGCCCGCGCGACCCAGCTCGGGCCCACGAGGCCCAGCTCGAGCACCACCGCGCTGCAGTGCCATCGAGCTCCTCCGCGCAGCAGCAGCCAGCCCTGTGCGTCGCACAGGAGGCCGCCCAGATGAGAGGCCCGCCGAGCCCATCGGGGCCTAGATCGGGCCCTGGCCGAATCCACCGAAGGTCGCCGCGCCGAAGGACGCCGCCACCCCTGCCGCACCCAACCTGTCCACGTCGTCGTCAAGCCGTGTCGCGCTCGCTGCAGAAGCATCGCCGCCGCCGCGGGAGAAGAGGCGCCGCGCTGCGCGTCCACCGCGAGCTCGCCCCGCGCCGCCTTTGTGGAGGCTGGGGGCGCCGCCACCGCGGCCAGGCTGGCGGCAGCGGCGGAGGGGCAGGGGAGGAGGGCGGCCGGCGGCGGCGCGGTTAGGTTCCCCCGAGTCGCTCCGCTTGAGCGACGCGGGGGTCGGGGGGAAAAAGAGCTGGAGGTGGAGGTTTGAAACACAACTTGATCCCGACGCAACAATGATCGATCGACTCGGACATAAGTTTATCTGTACTATCTAAGAAAAAATTGATCACCAGCCGGTCTAGTTATCGCCGGTGAGCAGCTTCCGGCCGACCTCGAAGGAGACAAAGGCGTCGATGCAGGCGTATTCGATCTGCTCGTCGGAGAGTCTTTCGGTGTCCCACAGGCTCATCGTCACGCGTCGTGGCTTCTCGAGGTTGGACCCCATGACGGCGCTCGCCAGTTTCTTGAGCCCGGCACGGCGGAGCCTGGGCATGCGCATACCGTCCGCCGCGAGGTCGCGCAGGTCCACCGTGTTGGCCACCTCGAGGTTGTGGTCGCGGCTGAGCCGGTCGGCGTCCTCCTGCACGCCGACGCCGACGAAGCGTAGGTCAGGGTCGGCGAGGAAGTACCCCAGGGCCCGGGGATGAAGTCGGCGTGGAGGAGCTGGAAGATGAGGCACCGGCGGCCGACGCAGAGCTGCAGGAGCGCCGCGGGGTTCTGCTGCCCGCTGGTGTAGATGGGGCGCCATTCCACGTCCAGCCCGACGGCGGGCTTGTACACGTGGCTTCTGTCCCGGAGCCAGCGCTCCACGGCCTCGCCGGAGGACGTGACGGTAGTCACGATCTCGTCGTCCTCGAAGGCGACATCCATGACGAACGTGGTCGCCATTGGCTGATGCTATCTTCCCGTCGAGATTCACCCTCAGGATCGAAAAACCTTTGATAAGAGCTTGTATCGTGCCCTTCGTTTTCTCTTGTAATCTCTGCAGGGTACACGATCTGGTCATAGCAGCACCCTATATAGTTCATCACCTTGTAAAAAAGTTTTATCCACTATAGTTCTAAATTTATCTTCAAGTTGTACACAGATACAAAGTACTAGGAGTAGATCCCTAAGGGAGTACATGATTTGTTACTTTCCAAGCAACTACACCACGTGACACACGAGGGCTCCGATTTTCAGTAGACCACAATCTCTCAAAATTACTGCTAATAACACTTCTGAAGGCATACGACAAGTGAAGGAGGATGGATAAAATCGATTGCTCAAGACTCAAGAGGAAGAGAAGCCGAAAGACTGAATGGTTTCTAGAGACACATCCCATAATAAATCCTAAACTATTTGTTTTCCTGAACAAAAGTATAAACATCCAAAAACTATCTGTTTCCCAAATTGACGTATCCATATATTTAAGATACACTGTAGTACTTTTTTTTCTGAATGGAACACATTTAAATTTATAAACAGAAACAATATGTTTCTTAAAGGGAAAGCGCTCGACATAGGCCAACCTATAGGAACCCTAAAAATTGGTCTCCTTCGCTATCGTCGGATCATCATCTTACGCCTAGAAATCCATGCAGCACACTTTGCATTATAACCTCTCATTTGTTCTGGAAAATCATTCTGCAATATATCTCTTTGGCCCTAATCTTTTCGATACTACCGTTGTGATTTATCTTAGTATTGCAACAAATTTCAATCGCAATAAAATCTCGCACCCCATGTCAAAGGAAATTTAAAAAGTGATGATACAAAAAAGGTTACCCAACACTTTTTTGGTTGCAAACTGGTTTGCTGCATAGAGCACCAACAATTCCAATAAAAATCGCAAACATTTATAATAACCAGATCATGTGTTTGCAGATGCAACATCGAATAATCAGGAAAACACAAACTTGTAGCAAACGGAAACAAAACCTTACAACATCTTGGTGCGCTTTCTCAACAAAACAGTACTCACTCTGTTCCAAATTACTTGTCTCAACTTTGTTCAAATTTACATGTATCTAGACATATTTTAGTGTGGAGATACATCCAAATTAAGACAAAGTTGAGACAAGTAATTTGGAACGGAGGGAGTACTAGTTAAGGTACGTACTACAGTACTAGTTAAGGTAGAGTTTGCAGAAGCCACGACGGGCGTACGGCCATCACCTCAGTACTCCCCGGAGCGTGTGGAGCTCGAATTTAGCCACTCCCCGAAGATGAACTGCAGCTCCTTCCGCTGCGCGATTCTGACTCCGTTGAGTTGGCGCGTTCGGAGCCACTCCGCGCTTCTGTCTCCGCGGAGCTGGTGCGTTCGGAGCCGCTCGGGGAATGCAGGTTAGAAGCGGCGACGATCCGAACAGGCTCAAAGTCTGCCGGAGGGTAGTCGCCGGTGAGCAGCTTCCGGCCGATCTCGAAGGAGACGAAGGCGTCTATGGAGGCGTACTTGACCTGCTCGTCGGAGAGGTACTTGGCGTCCCATGGCCCCATCGTCACCCGTCGTGGCTTCTCGAGGTCTGCTCCGATGACGACGCGCACCAGGGCCTGCAGCCCGGCCTGTACATCCCGCTGGCCGCGAGGCCGCGCAGGTCGACGGTTTTTTCCACATGGAGGCCGTGGTCGTAGCTGAGGAGGTTGGCGTCCCCACGCACGCCGACGCCGACGAAGCTGAAGCGGGGGTCGGCGAGGAAGCGCGCCAGGGCCTCGGGGACGAAGTCGGCGTGGAGGATCTGGAAGACGAGGCAGCGGCGGCCGACGCGGAGCTGCAGGAGCGCGACGGGGTTCCGCTTCCCGCGGGTGTAGCTGGGGCGCCACTCCACGTCCAGCCCGATGATGAGCTTGTGGTAGACATAGCGGTAGGCGTGGCAGATCTGCCGGAGCCAGCCCTCGACGGCCGCGCCCGAGAACGTGACGGTGGTGATGATCCTGTTGCCGTCGAAGGAAACGTCCGTCACGTACGTGTCGGTCGCCATTGGCTGATGCTTGACGAAGGATGGAAAGAAGAGAAATGGATAGGATCGATGGGTGAAGAGGAAGGAAAAGAACCAAGGCAACGACTGAAGGGCGTGGTGCAGAGGCCTTTTGTGCTTGGTACCGTAGCTACGTAGCAGCAGGTCGACTGGCATGCTCGACATGACCAGGGTAAAAGAGGAAGAAGACAAGGGGCTGGCAGGAGATGAGAGAAGGAATCAGGCTGTCAGGCGCATACGAATTTTGGCTTGAAAATTTAAGGAGTGCTATATCTCGACTTTATCAACATCTATATATAATTGTTTCTCAAATTTTTGAAACATTAAATGTGGATTCAAATTTATTTTGAAAATCGAGCTACAGATAGCTTTGACCTCCAAAACGCAGTGCACAAGCAACTTAAAATTTCAACATTTGCCACTTGCAAAATTGATTGAGATGTGCCACAGTTAAACACACACCAACACACTCACACGACTAATGTAAGAGCATCTCCACCGACACACTCCAAACGTTGTGTCCGGCACCCCTCAATTGTCCTCTCTTTGGGGGTGCCGGAGACACGTCCGGACGTAAAAATAAAAATTCCTCCAACGGCACCCCTCAAACGACACACTCCATTCTCTACTTTTTTTCTAATAATTGAAACAAACACCTTGTGGGCAAGGTCTTCACAAGCAAATCACAACGCAAAGAGAGAGAGCAGCAACGCATGCACAAGGGTGAGCAGCAGCAAGGCACGCAGCAGCACCGCGCTCGACAGGCCGGCCAACACCGTGGCCGCACGGTACCAGCAGGCTGAGGCTCACCTTGCCGTTCGCCGCTTCGGCAGCCTCGATGCCCCGAGCACCCTGGCGCCATGGCTGTCGTCTTGTTGCGCTTGCCGGTTGGCTCGCTGCACTGAGCACGCGAGCACAAGCTCAAGCACGACCGGAGCACAAGCCCAAGCATACGCGCACGACCGGAGACACAAACACATCCACGCGAGCACGCGAGCACAAGCTCAAGCACGACCGAAGCATAAGCAAGCACTCGCGCACGGCACGACGAGCGCGAGCTCGTGCGCGGCACCAGACGCATGCCCTCCAGGTCGCGGTGCTGCGGGAGCATGGCGCCCGCGCGCACGGCCACCAGCTGAAGTGGCGACCTCGTCACTGGCCGTATCGGAGCCGGGGCCGGGGGGGAGCAGGCGTGAGCGACCTGGAGCTTGCCGGCGCCGTCACGGCAACGCCCTCTGCCACAGCGAGCTCGTATGCTCTGCGCCGCCGCGCCGCACGCTCTTCAGGCCATGGACGCGCTCCTCGTTGAGGTCCCCGTCACGCTCCTCCTGGCCGGCGCGGCATCTCGCATCCGTGGACACCCAACGCTGCTGCTTGTGGAGATCTGGTGCACGGAGAAGAAGCCGGCCGCGCACGACTGCACGAGGCGCCCTGCTCCGTGGAGACCGGCGTGGGACCTTGCTGACCATGGCGTTCTCCCCGTCCACCGTTGCTGCTTGGGGAGAGCCGGAAAAAATCTCTTCTTTTTTTTGGTCCTCGGCGGCGCAGATGCGACGGCAACGGAGAAGGAACAAGGGTCGACAGCCTGCGCAGCCACGTCGGGGACGGCAGCCATCTACCGGAGAAAAGGGGAATTGCGGTTGAGGAAGAAAGAGGAAGAGGAATTGTGGAGTGCCACGCATGCAGCTGTGGGTGAACATGTCCAGCACCCCTAGAGCGCCTCTATAGACATATTTGGAGGCCAATTTCGTTTGGAGTGTCATTTGGAGGCCCCGTTGGTGGGCATTTTTTACGTCTAGACTGTGAGGACCCCGGATTAGCTATCCGAGATACTTGTTATGTTTCCTGCAACAATCCCGTGATCAGTCTGTTGTTGCACATAACTCGAATTGACATCACACAACACCCATAAATACCGAATGAATTTACTTACTTGATTGAAGCCATAACTTCAACAGGTACTTGCAGCGGAATTCATCAAACAACGTGGAGCCCAAGTCATTTGCCAAAACCCTACAGGCAGCTGACTGGGAAGCGCCCTAGTTTGCATTGACGTCAGTGAAGTCTTCTTCTTCGACTGCTCATCTTCAAAATCTGGCTAAGACAATAGACAGGGACGAAACCAATATGAGTACATTTGAATGTACTCGCAAACTACCCCCGAAATGAGCATGCATTACTCTTTTTATTGTTTAAATAAAAAATTTCTTTGCTTTGAAAACTCTACATCCTTGTTGAAAAAGCGAAGGATAGACTTTTGTTTAATAAACCTTGGTTTGAAATTCTTATAACTTTATTTGGAAAAGGAAAGAAGGCTTTAGAACTTTTTCCCATAAATCTCTCTGTGTAAGAAATCTCTTTTAAAACTTTTTCCTGAAAATACATCCTTGTTGAAAAAGGTAAGAAGTATCTTTTATAAACATTTTCCTGAAAAATCACCATTTGGTTTATTTCTCCAAAACTCCTCCTTTTTCGACCATAGCCCTTCATGGTCAAATCATTTCCCAACAACCTGATACCAGCCCTTCGGTATAGTTGCCTAAAACATTTTCCCCTTTCAAATCACAAAACTCTTCAATTCTCGACCATAGCCCTTCATGGTCAAATCATTTTCCAGCAACCTCATACCAGCCCTTCGGTAGAGTGCAGATACAACACATCTCCATTTTATTTTCAAATCTCAAAACTTTGCAAAACTTGCACATAGGTCAGAGTAGGGCCTCCCAACTGTCCATATCCGATGACTCGGCTATTTGAATAGTTTTACACTCTGCAGAGGTAGCACGCTTTTCCCACATCCATCCGGCAACTCATCGTGTCAGCCACGTCCCGCCATACAAGGTGTATGCGAAGTTGAGTCACCGACCATAGCCTATCTTTTGCTCGTGCTACCATAGGACCCTACCGCTACGAAACTTCCCATCGACACTCAGTCCAGATTCCCCGTCGGGAAACCTAAGTGTGAGGACTCGTAGTTCTGCCCGGCGAGCGAACCCTTCAATCCCCCATCCTCAGATGCCAGGACCCAGGTCAAGGGGTAGGTCGCCATGACCATCCCCTCATGGAACGAGGTCATCCTCGTTGTTGAGGAATCTCATACTAATACGAGCAAATTATATGACTACGCCCTTTCCCATATGTGGGTAAATGTGGTCGCACAGAATATCGGCTGGTTGACGTAAGTACAGGGACACACTGTGCATTTTTCATAAACATCTCCATTCTCCACTTCTCCATTTCAACACCGACATCTCGGTATTCCATAACCACACAAGTATTTTCAAAAGAGTTTTGAATAAACAACATTTATTTTTCCCATCCTATAATATTTTGATATAACTATCTTATATTTCTACATAGGTGGCAAAATAATTTTCATACATGTTTTGAAAAGGTTTTATAAATCTTTGCCTTAAGAGTAAATCATGATATCAAAATAGATGCATATATTTCTGGTGCAAGCTCAGAGAGCAGCTTGCCTTGCTCGGCAAAGTGGCCTTGGTCTTGATCTTCAGATTCAACAAACTCTCCTTCGTCGATAAATCCGACAGCGTTCTCGTCTAATTAATAAACAAACAAATACAAACCATCACTAAACTACTCAAGCAACATCACAACATTACAATCCTAAACATCACAAATAGCTACTGCACATAACAAACAATACAATTTGGTTTCAATTTAATTGAATTAAACATTATTTGTTTATGCCTAAATTATGGCAGAAACTTGTTGATCATGTTTAATTCCACAACTTGAGTTCTGTTGGTCACAAAAATACAAACTAAATATCTGCAGAAAGCTACTGATATGTAGAAGACAACACAATTTGATTTGGATTAATTGGAGTTACCAAACTCGCTACAAAAATGTTTTAATCCAGACACCTATTAACCAAGTTTTAGCTACAACTTAAGTTGTGTTGCTCCTAAAAATAAGTCCTTTTAGGGGTAACTAACCATGACTAAATGTGATCTAACAAAATTGGTTCTAACTCATTTGGATTAACCATTAAACTTTTATAATTGTTTTAGTACAGAAGGGTTTGCTAATTTTAATCTAATACTAAATAATTATAATTGCTCAATTAATTCTACAAAAATTAAGGAAGCTAAGTGATCACTATACTGAGCTAAAAAAAATTGGAATCATGTTATTTGGATTAACAGAGCTCCCTAAACAATTAATTTGGTATTTTAAACCCTCTGTAGCACTTTAAATAATACTCATTTGTTATTAACCTAAACAAGATGAAACAAATTAGGTTGGATTAACAACTTCCTAAGTTATCCATAGAATTTTGATTTGATTTATTTGGAGTTGTAAATCTCGAGATATTGAATTTTGAAGTGAGGTCCAGTACTGTTTTTCAGGGTTTTAGATTTTAACAGAAAATTCGAATTATAACTCTGAGTGGATAATGTTGAAATCTCTAACGGGTGGGACCTACCCGTCAGTGACCCATGATTTAATTCTCCTGCGCTGGAAAAGATCAAAGCGCCGACAGGTGGGGCCAGCCCGTCAGCGGCTCAGCTAATCGAATCGGTAAGACACCGTTGGATCTAGATCCAACGGCTCAGGGGAGAAGCGCGCCGGCGACGACCACAAACATGCGGCGCCGCCGTGGCCGTGCGGTGGAGAGGAAGCAGCAGCTCACCTAGGGGCTTCTGGGGATCCGGTGGACGGCGGAGGCGGGTGCGGAGGCCACGGGAGAGAGGATGGCGTGGACAGCGAAGCTCGGGGAGGTCCAGAACGTCCGCGACGATCTTGGCGGCAGCTCTGGTCACGGGTCCGTCGACGGCGAGCTCCCGTGTGGCTTCCTGGGAAGGAAAGAAGAGGGGGAGCGAGGTGCGGTGAGGTTTGTGCGTCGACAGAGCAGAGAAACAGAGAGAAGGAAGAGAGAGGGGAACACGGCACGGCCGTGGTCGACCTCGGATTCCGGCGGAGTGTGGTCGTGCTCTGTCGTGGCAGCGATGCGCGGCAGCGGCGTGCTCGCCCTCCTGGCGGTGCACGGGAGAGAGTGGAGTGAGGGAGAGCCGTGGAGATGGTGCGGAGCGGAGAGGATGCGAGGCTCGGGTGGGGATTTTATAGCCCGACGACCGGTCCATGGTGGCCTGGGTGCACGGAGGCGAGAGAGAGGGGAACGAGGTGTCTGCGGGGTCCGGGCGAGGTCCAAGAGAGGCTGGGGCGAGCTGAGTTTGCCGGGGTGCAGAGGGGACGGAGATCGGAGGCGGCGTGGACGGGCTCTGGTCGCGCGGTCTGGGCGAGCAGGGACAGCGAGGGAGAGCATCCATGCCCTCCTCTGCAGGACAGCGGCCGCGGAGGAGCAGGGTCGAGGGCAGCGCGGCAGGAGAGGGCGGGGGCACGGAAGCGCGAAGCACGGCGACCACTGTAGCCACGCCGCGCTGCGGCTACAGGAGGAAGACGAAGTCGTTTTTTCCAGATAGCCCCCTGACTTCTTTTTTCTATTTACAACTAGGTCCTTCTATGCTCCTTTTTATTTCCTTTAAAAAAAATCCAGTAGCGTTTTAGGGATTTATTTGAGGTATTTAAACATTTTAGAAAATTATGAGAAAAATCAGGTAGCCTCCCATATACAGGTAGAAGCTCCACAAAATTTGGTATTTGAAAATAAAATGTTTTGAACAATATTTGTTCATAGGGTTTAAATAAGTCATTTTTGCTAAACTAAAAATTATTACTCCTTTAATATTTTTAAATCAAGTGAGAGATATTGTTTTGAGCTCTTGGAACTTTCTTGACAAATATGGTAACTTCAAATAATTTATATTTTCATAGAGAAAATATTTGTTTGAAGGAAATAGAGAATTAGGGGAGGAAAATAACTTATTAAGTCCATTTCTTTAACTCATGATCTTAATTTCCTTTTGTCAAATAATTTGAGGGTTTTAAATTGAAAAGTATGTTTACTTGAGGAGGGAGTGAGATGGAGTTGAAATGATTATTATTTCATCTCATCTCCAGAATAAGGAAAAAAATATAATTGTTTTCATAAATAGAGGAATAGATAGAGAGGGAATTTTAATAGGATCATTTCCCTAAATTTAAGATTTTCACTTAGGTGTGGATAATTTTAGAAGGGTTTGTTTTTATTCAAGTCACACTCCAACTTGGTTGCCAAGTGTGTTCTATTTTAGTATTGAGCACAACTGAGGAATTATCCTCACAAGCAACAAACACAACAATATTAATATCACAACCATGACCACACAAATCGAACCACATGAATTTAATCACACCACCATTTTTAAAATGTTATCTTGTGGAAAAGTGATCACTCTTAATTATGACAAGATGAAGTTTTAAAGAATATCTCAACTCATAACTTAATAGTTTTCAAAAGATTTGATAAAGAGAACTATGTGGGGTAACATATTTCCCACTAGTGTTATTTTCAAATGGAGTGGAAATCAGAGTTTATAAAATGGGAGTTGCATACACATGCAAAAATATCAAGGTTGAAAGATAGATAGGAGATAGCATATAGATCTCCATATTTTTGGGGACACATGGTTTTGGAAATACTTTTACTTTCTCAAATAATGGGTATTAATTTTGGTTGTTGCTAAACCAAGTATCATTGAAATGGACTTTAGCCAGAAATAAGAATGGAAAGATATATGGAATATTTTCTTGTCATAACATGATCACCAAAGTTAAATATACTTTTATCTTGGTGTGGTCTTTAGGTTAATATTTAGTGGTCAAAAAACTTCAACATCAAGTCTCACAAGGTCAGACAGAGCAGCGGGAAGAAAAATACAATCATTACAGCAAAAGTTTTTGTTGGCCCTCATTTTTGGGTTAATAATTCTTATTATAAATTTGGGATGTTACAGATCCTTCCCCCCTTAAAATAAATCTCGTCCTCGAGATTTGCCCGGTGGTAACAGGGGTGTACGAGGGCACGGGTTTTGGGCTGACTATACTTCCGAGGTCGTTGCTTCTTCAGTGAGGTCGCCATTGTGAGATCTTGACAAATTGATGTTGCCGGGCTTTCTTTGTCGATAACTTTTGTGCTGAGTTCAGATCCTTGAAGATAGGGTTGACTTGACGATCGACTCTGATGGATAGTCGTGGTTGGTTGTTTCCAGATACTATAAGGTTAAGGCGCAAGGAACTAATTACTAATATGTTCTTGTATACCTACTGTAGGTCTTCCCCCTTAAAAAGGGGTTCTGAAGGTTGCAGCTGGAGTTGACTTGGAGGCATTGTTCTTCTTGGGTGGCTTGACGATCTTCATCTTGGGTGTTACTCCTCGATGCTTGGGGTTGGTGCCGACGTCACTTCCGGATTTTGTCTCCTTACGAGGGTTGCAGGTGGGGACGCGCTGTTTTCAGGATGCGTCAAGTCTGCGTACTCGACTCTCTCCGATTCTAGTTAGAAGAGGGATGTTAAAACTTCTAGTTGCGTCGGAGGTTGCTTGGTGGTTGACGTTGTCCACAGCAGGTGCTTCCGTCGTTTGATTCTTCTGGTTACTCCGTTGGTTGGTTGTCTTCATTTTTGTCCCTCTTTATTTGAGCAAAGGAGGAACTTCATTGCTGACTTCCTTGGTTCTTGAGCTTCACGAAGCTTTGGTAAAAATCTTAAGAGGTAGAGTCTAGGGTATCGAGCTTCCAGAGGAGTCTAAAAGTCAGTTCGAGTGTCCTGAGGTAGATGGTTTGGTACGATGCTCAAAGAAGGTGCAAGGGTCGCATTCTTAGTTAGCCGTAAGAGTTAAAGAGGACAGCTTCATGTCAGTTGTCTCCATTTGCGTTCTTGCATCCTCCCTTGGTTTGATTTGTCGAGGCAGGTTGAACGGAAAGGTCGTTTGTCAGAGGACGCAGATGGTGCTTGCTCTTGAGTTAACTTCACGTGGATGGCCTTCGATGTTGGACGACTTCAGCCTTAATCAAGGCGATCTTCTCACTACCAACTGTAGGTGATTCTTCGTCTGTCACTTCTTAATAGATCCTAGAAAAAGTCAGTGAAGGACTTTCGCACCAGTTGCTTTTCAAACGGGTACCTTTTTCTTTTCTTGTTTCGGAAATCATATCGTTGGAGAAACACTATAAATTTCCATGTGACTTTCTTATTTAGAACTTGAACATTTCTTAAGTTATACACTTGATTTAAGAAAATTATTATTGCCCTTTATTTAAGTTCCAACATCATTTGCCTCACCCTGCGGTGAAGACATCCACTAGTTCCAGCAAAGCTTTCCATTAGTTAGTTGTATAAGAATGTGGGTGTCCTTTATGACATCGAATTGCCTTAGTCATACAAGAAGAATTTGTTAACAAGGTAGCTAGTCTTGTCATCAAACTACTTTTCATATTCCAGAGGCTGAGATGTACTGGATTATCCGACGTTCCGTTTATTTGTATATGACACTCAATTGTTTGAGCATACAAAAGTGATTTGTTAACAAGTTCATGAGGCTTGTTACCAAAGTACTTCTATATAACATGAACATTGGAAGATCACACGATTTCTAGAGAGATTAAGAATAATAGATTCTGATATAAGAGTTTTTTCCAATTATTCAATGATAGTCTGTATATTACTTCTTTGCCAACCTAAGAAATCTCTCTTCAATGTCTTCTTGTCGTAGTTCCTCCTTCTTGCGGTCTCTGAGCTCAAATCTTCATAGCAACTCTTATGCACTCCTTGAGTTCCTCTAGTTGTCAACCCTAAATGAGTCTCCTTATGTCCCTGTTTCTTGTGAGGCTTGTAGTCCTAGAAGATTAGTTGGTACTATCGTGGACTTGAGTCAGATGTTAACCTAAAATTAGATACGATAAGTTAATGTGGTATTCTTGAAATTTCACAAATTAATTTTTACGAGGTGAGGCTCGTGTCTTCACGAGGTTGGTGTAAAATTGCAGTTTCCTTCGAGATCTTGACGTACTTGCTCCAGATGGTGCTTGAAGGTCAATGTCTGACCTGCCGGTTAGGTTGCAAAATCTCAGGCTATTTGGTTAAAGATCGGGGTCTTTTGTATCTTGCGGAACTATCAGTTCTTATCGGGAGATGGTTTAGATGAGAGGGAAAATATCTTAGAAAGATTTTCCTTGGCGGGTTTATATCTGCCACAAGGTGCAACTATGGAGAAGAGGTCAAAAATGGTTTTTGTTAGGTGGCAAGAGGAATTTTATAAAAAGAGAATTTTGGGACTACTTTGTGTTGCCGTCAAGGCGTGATTGTGAACACACAAGAGAAACAACACACAAACAAAGAACTCACAACAAACAACACATCAGCGGAGTACACACAAGCAAAGAGCACACAAGGTACGTCTAGTACCAAAGGACGTCTAATACTCGTGGTAGTCGGGTAGTATACCCAAGGTTCCTATCAGGTTTATCCTATGGTCTCGGTTAAACATGGTTGGTAAAGTCTTCACTTTGTCGCCTTAGGCTTCGGCGGGAAAAATTGAGACTGTCGAAGTTGCAACTTGAGTAGAATTATTGATGTTGAGTTGAGGTCTTCGAGGTCTCTTGCTTTATTGATATTGACGATCTTGGTATTTGCAGATCAATCACCTTGATGTTGGATGTTGAATATTTGAAATGGAAGCTTCTTCTTGTGGGTGCTAGCTAATTAGGTCTCACTTGGGTTCATCATCAAGTATTTTGAACGGGTAAAAGGGAGTAGAGAAATCCTTGGAAAATCTTAAATAGAGGGATAAGAATCAGAAATATTTGAGAAGGTGAGAAAAGTGGAAGCTCTTTTCTTGGGCTTCCTTGGATAAAAATACCTTTGGTATTAATAGATTTTTAACAAAGTATTTCTTTACTAACTAACGTCCATGCTAACTAAGGTCTCCTATAGTCAGGATGGCTCTGATACCAAGTCTGTGAGGACCCCGGATTAGCTATCCGAGATACTCGTTATGTTTCCTGCAACAATCCCATGATCAGTCTGTTGTTGCACATAACTCGAATTGGCATCACAGAACACCCATAAATACCGAATGAATTTACTTACTTGATTGAAGCCATAACTTCAACAGGTACTTGCAGCGGAATTCATCAAACAACGTGGAGCCCAAGTCATTTGCCAAAACCCTACAGGCAGCTGACTGGGAAGCGCCCTAGTTTGCATTGACGTCAGTGAAGTCTTCTTCTTCGACTTCTCATCTTCAAAATCTGGCTAAGACAATAGCCAGGGACGAAACCAATATGAGTACATTTGAATGTACTCGCAAACTACCCCCGAAATGAGCATGCATTACTCTTTTTATTGTTTAAATAAAAACTTTCTTTGCTTTGAAAACTCTACATCCTTGTTGAAAAAGAGAAGGATAGACTTTTGTTTAATAAACCTTGGTTTGAAATTCCTATAACTTTATTTGGAAAAGGAAAGAAGGCTTTAGAACTTTTTCCATAAATCTCTCTGTGTAAGAAATCTCTTTTAAAACTTTTTCCTGAAAATACATCCTTGTTGAAAAAGGTAAGAAGTATCTTTTATAAACATTTTCCTGAAAAATCACCATTTGGTTTATTTCTCCAAAACTTCTCCTTTTTCGACCATAGCCCTTCATGGTCAAATCATTTCCCAACAACCTGATACCAGCCCTTCGGTATAGTTGACTAAAACATTTTCCCCTTTCAAATCACAAAACTCTTCACTTCTCGACCATAGCCCTTCATGGTCAAATCATTTTCCAGCAACCTCATACCAGCCCTTCGGTAGAGTGCAGATACAACACATCTCCATTTTGTTTTCAAATCTCAAAACTTTGCAAAACTTGCACATAGGTCAGAGTAGGGCCTCCCAACTGTCCATATCCGAGGACTCGGCTATTCGAATAGTTTTACACTCTGCAGAGGTAGCACGCTTTTCCCACATCCATCCGGCAACTCATCGTGTCAGCCACGTCCCGCCATACAAGGTGTATGCGAAGTTGAGTCACCGACCATAGCCTGTCTTTTGCTCGTGCTAGTATAGGACCCTACCGCTACGAAACTTCCCATCGACACTCAGTCCAGATTCCCCGTCGGGAAACCTAAGTGTGAGGACTCGTAGTTCTGCCCGGCGAGCAAACCCTTCAATCCCCCATCCTCAGATGCCAGGACCCAGGTCAGGGGGTAGGTCGCCATGACCATCCCCTCATGGAACGAGGTCATCCTCGTTGTTGAGGCATCTCATACTAATACGAGCAAATTGTATGACTACGCCCTTTCCCATATGTGGGTAAATGTGGTCGCACAGAATATCGGCTTGTTGACGTAAGTACAGGGACACACTGTGCATTTTTCATAAACATCTCCATTCTCCACTTCTCCATTTCAACACCGACATCTCGGTATTCCATAAGGAGTTTTGAATAAACAACATTTATTTTTCCCATCCTATAATATTTTGATATAACTATCTTATATTTCTACATAGGTGGCAAAATAATTTTCATATATGTTTTGAAAAGGTTTTATAAATCTTTGCCTTAAGAGTAAATCATGATATAAAAATAGATGCATATATTTGTGGTGCAAGCTCAGAGAGTAGCTTGCCTTGCTCGGCAAAGTGGCCTTGGTCTTGATCTTCAGATTCAACAAACTCTCCTTCCTCGATAAATCCGACAGCGTTCTCGTCTAATTAATAAACAAACAAATACAAACCATCACTAAACTACTCAAGCAACATCACAACATTACAATCATAAACATCACAAATGGCTACTGCACATAACAAACAATACAATTTGGTTTCAATTTAATTGAATTAAACATTATTTGTTTATGCCTAAATTATGGCAGAAACTTGTTGATCATGTTTAATTCCACAACTTGAGTTCTGTTGGTCACAAAAATACAAACTAAATTTGTACAGAAAGCTACTGATGTGTAGAAGACAACACAATTTGATTTGGATTAATTGGAGTTACCAAACTCGCTACACAAATGTTTTAATCCAGACACCTATTAACAAAGTTTTAGCTACAACTTAAGTTGTGTTGCTCCTAAAAATAAGTCCTTTTAGGGGTAACTAACCATGACTAAATGTGATCTAACACAATTGGTTCTAACTCATTTGGATTAACCATTAAACTTTTATAATTGTTTTAGTACAAAAGGGTTTGCTAATTTTAATCTAATACTAAATAATTATAATTGCTCAATTAATTCTGCAAAAATTAGGGAAGCTAAGTGATCACTATACTGAGCTAACAAAATTGGAATCATGTTATTTGGATTAACAGAGCTCCCTAAACAATTAATTTGGTGTTTTAAACCCTCTGTAGCACTTTAAATAATACTCATTTGTTATTAACCTAAACAAGATGAAACAAATTAGGCTGGATTAACAACTTCCTAAGTTATCCATAGAATTTTGATTTGATTTATTTGGAGTTGTAAATCTCGAGATATTGAATTTTGAAGTGAGGTCCAGTACTGTTTTTCAGGGTTTTAGATTTTAACAGAAAATTCGAATTATAACTCTGAGTGGATAATGTTGAAATCTCTGACGGGTGGGACCTACCCGTCAGTGACTCATGATTTAATTCTCCTGCGCTGGAAAAGATCAAAGCGCCGACAGGTGGGGCCAGCCCGTCAGCGGCTCAGCTAATCGAATCGGTAAGACACCGTTGGATCTAGATCCAACGGCTCAGGGGAGAGGCGCGCCGGCGACGACCACAAACATGCGGCGCCGCCGTGGCTGTGCGGTGGAGAGGAAGCAGCGGCTCACCTAGGGGCTTCTGGGGATGCGGTGGACGGTGGAGGCGGGTGCGGAGGCCACGGGAGAGAGGATGGCGTGGACAGCGAAGCTCGGGGAGGTCCAGAACGTCCGCGACGATCTTGGCGGCAGCTCTGGTCACGGGTCCGTCGACGGCGAGCTCCCGTGTGGCTTCCTGGGCAGGAAAGAAGAGGGGGAGCGAGGTGCGGTGAGGTTTGTGCGTCGATAGAGCAGAGAAACAGAGAGAAGGAAGAGAGAGGGGAACACGGCACGGCCGTGGTCGACCTCGGATTCCGGCGGAGCGTGGCCGTGCTCTGTCGTGGCAGCGATGCGCGGCAGCGGCAGCGGCGTGCTCGCCCTCCAGGCGGTGCACGGGAGAGAGTGGAGTGAGGGAGAGCCGTGGAGATGGTGCGGAGCGGAGAGGATGCAAGGCTCGGGTGGCGATTTTATAGCCCGGCGACCGGTCCATGGTGGCCTGGGTGCACGGAGGCGAGAGAGAGGGGAGCGAGGTGTCTGCGGGGTCCGGGCGAGGTCCAGGAGAGGCTGGGGCGAGCTGAGTTTGCCGGGGTGCAGAGGGGACGGAGATCGGAGGCGGCGTGGACGGGCTCTGGTCGCGCGGTCCGGGCGAGCAGGGACAGCGAGGGAGAGCATCCATGTCCTCCTCTGTAGGACAGCGGCCGCGGAGGAGCAGGGTCGAGGGCAGCGCGGCAGGAGAGGGCGGGGGCACGAAAGCGCGAAGCACGGCGACCACTGTAGCCACGCCGCGCTGCGGCTACAGGAGGAAGACGAAGACATTTTTCCAGATAGCCCCCTGGACTTCTTTTTTCTATTTACAACTAGGTCCTTCTATGCTCCTTTTTATTTCCTTTTAAAAAAAATCCAGTAGCGTTTTAGGGATTTATTTGAGGTATTTAAACATTTTAGAAAATTATGACAAAAATCAGGTAGCCTCCCATATACAGGTAGAAGCTCCACAAAATTTGGTATTTGAAAATAAAATGTTTTGAACAATATCTTAATTTCCTTTTGTTAAATAATTTGAGGGTTTTAAATTGAAAAGTATGTTTACTTGAGGAGGGAGTGAGATGGAGTTGAAATGATTATTATTTCATCTCATCTCCAGAATAAGGAAAAAAATATAATTGTTTTCATAAAATAGAGGAATAGATAGAGAGGGAATTTTAATAGGATCATTTCCCTAAATTTAAGATTTTCACTTAGGTGTGGATAATTTTAGAGGGGTTTGTTTTTATTCAAGTCACACTCCAACTTGGTTGCCAAGTGTGTTCTATTTTAGTATTGAGCACAACTGAGGAATTATCCTCACAAGCAACAAACACAACAATATTAATTTCACAACCATGACCACACAAATCGAACCACATGAATTTAATCACACCACCATTTCTAAAATGTTATCTTGTGGAAAAGTGACCACTCTTAATTATGACAAGATGAAGTTTTAAAGAATATCTCAACTCATAACTTAATAGTTTTCAAAAGATTTGATAAAGAGAACTATGTGGGGTAACATATTTCCCACTAGTGTTATTTTCAAATGGAGTGGAAATCAGAGTTTATAAAATGGGAGTTGCATACACATGCAAAAATATCAAGGTTGAAAGATAGATAGGAGATAGCATATAGATCTCCATATTTTTGGGGACACATGGTTTTGGAAATACTTTTACTTTCTCAAATAATGGGTATTAATTTTGGTTGTTGCTAAACCAAGTATCATTGAAATGGACTTTAGCCAGAAACAAGAATGGAAAGATATATGGAATATTTTCTTGTCATAACATGATCACCAAAGTTAAATATACTTTTATCTTGGTGTGGTCTTTAGGTTAATATTTAGTGGTCAAACAACTTCAACATCAAGTCTCACAAGGTCAGACAGAGCAATGGGAAGAAAAATACAATCATTACAGCAAAAGTTTTTGTTGGCCCTCATTTTTGGGTTAATAATTCTTATTATAAATTTGGGATGTTACACAGACCCCCAAACAGGCTTTAGAGGGTCATTTGAGGGGTGCCGGTGGAGATGCTCTAACACCCACAATAACTGCAACCATATCACATTCCACACCATATTTCTTCGCATAGCATAAACTAATCACGACCATCAGACCTTTTGAAAGAATATATAGAAAATGAAATTATGTTTTACTGTATGTATATCATACGTCTAGTATAACACTACAACTAAAACACAAAGCAAACTAAAATAAATCTTATGTGATCTGTTGTGGTTGTGGCATCATCAGAGCGACCTCCGAATTTGGGCTAGCTGCTTGGTGAAGAAAACTAGGATAATTGCAATAGGGCGATGTCAACTTACTGTTAGAGTTGCCACCCTAAACTTTTTGCTTATTTAAAAGAGAGATAATTAAGAAAGAGAGTGTTGTCTTCTCTTAGCTACAACAATCTCTTAAAATTAAGGCCAAGCTATCTTCTTCATTGTACTATTTGTCTTCCTTAGTAACACAATTTCCCACTAAATATTATTAGTAATAATCATTTATAAGAGATGATGCATCGTACACCTAATATAAATTGTCTTCTCTAGAGAAGGTGGAGGGTTAAACAAGACATGTCTTCTCTGCCATTATATATGCCCCAAGAAACGGCACATGGATAATTAGTATTTTGCAAACTAAGAAATAAAAATCAATTTCCATATTTGATGGAATCGAGAAATAAAATCAATTTCCATTTTTTTTCTATCATAAGAAAAAAAAAAGGCGAACCTTGTCTTTGGACAAAACATTTTGCACGTGCAGTTTGCAGACATGCATGATTGTTGTTCCATGAGTGCAATTGTTTGATTCTCGCGGTTACGAATAAGCCACAAATCAGCAAGTACAGAATGTGGTGTAAGTGTGTAGCAAATACCCACTGCTAAAATAAATGGGACCCAATTTCTTGAACTGAGATAAGTGGCAAACCTGAGAGCAAATGAGTAAAATTCGGAACATTCTATGGTGAAAACTGAGAGAAGCAGTGACATGAATGAATCACAAGAATAAAAAGTAATAATTGGCAGCGGTGAGCAGAAATGTCACAAAAGAAAGTTTTGATCCCCACAAATGAACCATACTTCATTACAGAGCATCACCAATATCTGCCTGATTCCGTTTTTCATTTATTATTACAGACCGATAAACTCGTAGAACCACAGTTCTGCTTAACGCTACGAGATCACGAACGCGCTACTAGTACTTAGGGTAGAGTTTGCAGGAGCCATCATCACCTCAGTGCTCGTAACCTACGCTGCACGGATACCTTGCTCGGAGCTCGTGTCGGATACCATATCTGATACCAATTCGGACACGATACCTCTTCGATACCTATTGGCAACATATCGGTCAATAAAGCATTTAAAAGAATTGGTGATACCCTTGCAAGTCACAGGCAGCCAGCAGCACACTGCTTTCTCAGCCTCCTCTCTGATGCTCTCACCCAGCCCGTCTTTGAGGGTGCACGGGGTGCACACCCGTTCAGGGCCCCCGTTTTTCTTGGGCCCCCTAATTTATAAGCTGATTATACATCGCAGGTTTAATTCAGTCAAAAAAATTAAGGCCCAGCGGCCAGGGCCACGAGCGGCCGATCGATCCAGCTAGCTTACGTCCCGAGCGTACAGTGCGATCGATCCAGGCTCCAGTCCAACTCCTATCTAGCTTTGTATTCCCCACTCAAAAAAAAAACTAGCTTTGTATTCGTGTATTGATCGATCCAAGACGGAGAGTACTAGGAGACCTAATCGAAACGAAGGATGGACGGTTGGTTTTCGCGACCTCACGACCAGCAAAGCTGTGACGGCGAGTCGACGAGTCGACGACGCCACGCCGGTCAGTTTTCCCTGCCAACAAGCGACGGAACGAGAAGGAGAAAGGGCCCTGCGGCAGCTCCTCGCGTGACTAGCAACTAGCGAGTAGCGACTAGTGATGAGGTAATTAGGCCGCGCTGCCACATCAATCAGATGAGGGATTGAAGTTTTTGACGATGTAATTACTGATTTACTGATTATGTGTCATTACAGTAGAGATTGGGGATTGGAAATTTTGAAACATATGATCCGTGCGACGCGATCGGGGCGGGATTACTGATTAAGGTATTGCTGCATATTGGCGTGTTTTCTGTGCTAATTATAAACCACTAAGTTGATCTACAGTTACTTTTTTGTACTCATTTTTATTATTTTTTTGTTAATGAAACAGGATTAATCATGGATTCTAGAAAAAGGAAGTGTATGTCTGGTGCAGAAAAGCGGAGGAATAAAGAGAGAAAAGAAGCAGCCGCTCGGTCTCAAAAAGGTGCTATGGATAGATTTGTCGTGAAAGAGACTCGTATTAATTCTGATGATGATCGTGTTGATGATGCGGTCGAGGTTGAGGCTCACACTACAGAATTAGACGAGGCTTTGTTACAAGTGAGTGAAAGTGATAAGGATCCATTGGCTAGTAGTCAAGCTCAATCATTGGCAGAACATGAACTTGGCGACTTTGAATTTCTAACATCATTAATCATCTGGTATGACATATTATCTGCTATCAATATGGTCAGCAAGAATCTACAGTCAAAGGATATGCTTATTGATATTGCAATTGAGTCTGTACAGGGGCTGATTTCATTTTTCACTAAGTACAGAGATAATGGCTTCTCAAAAGCATTGGAATCTGCAAAAGAAATTGCAACAGAGATGGATATTCCTCTAGAGTTCCGCACCAAGCGTAAGATTAAAAGAAAAAGACATTTTGATGAGGAAGCAAATGATGCATCTGTTGATTTAAAATCTGCAGAGGAATCATTGAGGGTCAACTATTTTATACCTATTGTTGATCAAGCTATAGCTTCACTAAACAGGAGATTTGAACAATATCAAGGGTATGAAAAAATATTTTGTTTCTTGTTTACTTCAGATAGGCTGAAATCCATGGATGATGATAGTATGTCGGCTGCTTGCACTAATCTTGAGAATGCACTTAAGATTCCAGAACATGAAGATGAACATGGGAATACGATTGAAGAGCAAAACGATATCGATGGAGCACAATTGTTTGTTGAGTTAATCTTTTTTCAGGATTTGCTTGAGAAATCCATGGGTCCTATTGATATTTTGAACTTTTTGAAGAAGCGCCCCTATTATCCTGTTGCTAATATTGCATACAGAATTTTGCTAACAATTCCTGTTACGGTTGCATCGGCGGAAAGGAGCTTTTCCAAACTCAAGTTGTTGAAATCTTACTTGCGTTCTACTATGACGCAAGAAAGACTCAATGGATTGGCAACAATAGCACTTGAAAATGATATCCTAGACAAGATTAACTATGAAGATATAGTTGAAGATTTTGTTTCAAGAAATACTAGACGGATGATGCTTTTTAGTAGAACATGAGGTCAGTTGTTAATTTAGTTTTACTTTTAGTAGAAATAAGATTTGATAAGCGATGTAATTATTGTGGATGCTTCAAGCAGCAAGTTTCAGACGCACTCTTTTCCTTACCAGGGTACCTAAGGGGACTGGAAGGTTTTTAATGAGGCGGCTTGCTAGCTTAATATATTGATTTCGAAAATAAAGATTTGATATGTTTCTCTATATTGTTAAAAATAACACATAATTAAATTATGTAATAAAATGAAAGTATTTTTAGTTGCTATGTCATTTAAATTTTCAAATTATAAGGCCCCATTTTCCGTTTCGCACCGGGGCCCCTGATTTCTGGAGACGGCCCTGCTCTCACCAAATGCAAATATAAGTTATGTGATCACGTTGGCACCTCTAGCTACTACATGTATTTATTTATTTTAAAGACTATGAAAACGTATCCTCGTATCGACGCTTTTTCAAAATGTCGTATCTTCGTATCCGTATCGGCCCGATATCGATACACGTATCCGTATCGGTGCTGCATAGCTCGTAACAGGTATAGCTTTAGGCCGATCTCAAAGGAGACGAAGGCGTCGATGCAGGAGACATCTTCGAATAACTCAATCTTCTGATATATTCGACGCGATGTTGTGTTGGTGTTGTCCAACGATACCTCGTGGCGTTTGTGGTTTTGTTTTTGTTTTGTATATGTGTGGGCGTTGAGTTTACATCAGTTTTTGGGCCAGTTTCCGTCATAAAACTGGTCAATTTTCTTCTTCTTGGCGAAAGGCAGTGCTTCTCCCGGGTTCTTAGAAAATACGTTTTGCACTTGTTCCCATGGTTCCAAACTTTTAAGCTAATCTGTTGCAGCTAGCCCAAATAGACGATCTGGAGGCTTAACATTGTATTTGACATGTATACCTAAAATTTATATACTACCTTATAACACATATATAGATGAAAACTAAAAAAGTCGAAAACATGTAGAAATTATGCACTATGTTATCTACCGCTAGTCGTACGTGTAACTGGTGGGATCTCTATCTTTTCTTAGAGATGCTACCGTATTTTAGGCCATGCTTCAACAATACAGGGAACGTGGCAAATTAGATGTGCGAATTCTCAGCATATATATACTCCCTCCGTCCAAAAATAAGTGTCTCAAATTTGATAAAAAGTGGATGTATCTATACATGAAACATGTTTAGATACATCCACTTTTGAGCAAACTTGAGACACTTATTACGGGACGGAGGGAGTAGATGATAACATTTTCGGCTTCACAATTTCTTGGTTTTGTTGCTTTGAAAAGAAAAATTGAACGCGAGTGCTAAAATATGCTTGAACTGAGACAAATAACAAGCCTAAGAGCAAAGGGAAAATTTCGGAACATTCTGTTGGTGATTTCTGAAAGCAGCACGGACATGAATCACGCAAATATCACAAATAGAATTTTGATCGGCACTACATATAAGAACATGAAACGAAGGTGGAGGTTGAAACACAATTTGATCCTCGCAACATTGATTGACGGACTTGTAAATAGATTTATCAGTACCATCTTAAAAGATTTCACCGAAGAGATCCAAATAAGACGTAGAGCAGATTTCACCGTACAGATGCAAATCTAAATGCAATAGTAAGAGGTAGAGCAGGACAAGCTAAAATATGTTTGTACTTAGACAAATAACAAGCTTAAGAGCAAATGAATAATTTCACAACATTCTATCGGTGATAACTGAAAGAAGAACAGGCATGAATCACGCAAATAGTTGAGCCGAATATAACAGAAAATAGAATTTTGATCGGCACCACATATAAGAACAAGAAACGAAGGTGGAGGTTGAAGCACAATTAGATCCCGACGCAACATCGATTGACGGACTTGTACATAAGTTTACCAGTACAATCTAAAAGAGATTTCACAGTATGGATCCAAATCTAAATGCAGGACAGGCGACGGCGTCAACCAACAAACAGATTGATCATCAGACGGCTGGGCTAGTGATCGCCGATGAGAAGCTTCCGGCCGACCTCGAAGGAGACGAAGGCGTCGATGCAGGCGTACTTGATCTGCTCCGGCTTGAGGCTTTTGGCGTCCCACTTCCCCACCCGCACGCTTTGTGGCTTCTCGAGGTCGGCCCCTATGACGGCGCCCGCCACGGCCTTGAGCCCGGCATACCGGAGGTCCGGCCTGCGCATCCCGTCGGCCGCGAGGGCGCGCAGGTCCACCGTGCTGGCCACCCGGAGGCCGTGGTCCTTGCTGAGGCGGTCGGCGTCCTCCTGCACGCCGACGCCGACGAAGCGGATGCCGGAGCCGGCGAGGAAGCGCTTGAGGGCGCCGGGGAAGAATTTGGCGTGGATGAGCTGGAAGATGAGGCAGTGGCGGCCGACGCAGAGCTGCAGGAGCGCCGCGGGGTTCTGCTTCTTCTTGCTAAAGGTGGGGCGCCACTCCACGTCCAGCCCGACGACGAGCTTGTGGTAGACCCAGCGGTACATGTAGCGGACGTCCCGGAGCCAGCGCTTGACGGCTGCGCCGGAGGACGTGACGGTGGTCACGATCTGCTCGCCCCGGAAGGTGACATTCGTGACGGATGTCTTGGCCGCCATTGGCTAAGGCTTCTTCCGAGCGCAGAGAGAGGAGCAAGAGGAAGGAGGCGAGATGGATAGGATCGATGGGGGAAGGCGAAGACAGAAGGGCGTCGAGAATTAAGCACGGCGGCGGCGGCCGAGGGGGAGCGTTATGGGAGAGGCAGCAGGAGACATCTTCGAATAAAACCCTGGGACTGTTTGATATTCCGAAACAAAAGTACTCAAATCGAGATATACTAGCATCACAACTACTTTTTCTTGAGTCATGGAATACGTCCGAATTTATAAACGGAAACCTTAGGGGCCTCGTGGGATTGTATGATTTTTTCTATGGATTCCAATCCTTAGATTTTTTCTATGGATTGCCCTTTGAACCAAAGGAATCCAACTACCCAAATTCCCATGAATTGGATTCCCATGTCTCAATTCCATATGAATTTAAACATCGTTTTAGACTCAAGTGTGTAGGATTGAGACACTTTTCCGGTAATTTTCTTGCATTTCATCCAAACGATGATTCCTGAAATTTTCTTACAATCCTCTGTTTTGCACGGGTAAACTTGTGAGATTCCTATGTTTTACTATTTCTTGGTTTTTCAACCCTGTGATCCAAAGAGGCCCTGGGAATTTTGAGTCCTCTCCTGAGAGTACAAGTTGTAGTATCTGATCGGACATACAGGTACGCACACCACACGCACACACACCACACGCACACACCCCACCTATATGTCTAAACTAGACCTACAACCTATATTCCTAATACGTCCTTGAGAGACTTATCTGAAGACCAGTGCTCCGGGACCGACGGGCACGTCGACCTCGCCTGTGGCACGTGGACGAAGAGAGGCACCTGCGATTTATTGCACTGTTCAGAGAACAGTGTTGCTACGGTGCGCAGGTGAACAGTGTAGCAGTGAGACACCAGAAATTCGCTCCCGTAGAAGTCAGGAACGAGATAGTTTATTCTTGATGGAATATACTACGGTTGAATTTAGAAACTGACGGGCTCAAAAATAAATCTTACAACTCAGTTATGCCCTATTTTGGTCTTTCGAATTCACTATTTTAAAAGGAAACAAATTGCATCTTATTGAGGTAATCTAGAAGTAGTTCATGTATTTGAGTATTTAGACCTTGTTTGGGAGTCATCATTTCGGACCAAAACGGAACCATGTAGTTGATATTTCATACTCAATCGTGTTTGGTTGTCACGGAATTTGAAACATCATTTCAATTGAAATTTTTGGAAATGTCTTGGCATGCTAAGTCAATGCATATCTCTTACTAATAAAATGAAGGGTGCCAAATCAGTTCTTAGAATATTTTTGGATATTAGTATTAACGTAATGATATTCGAGAATTTTTCTCTCCCGGATATCATTTTGTATCATGTCATTATGGTTACTCAAATCCATTTGAATGTTTTCCATCTATCCATAACTTCGTGTCGATCAGTTCGATCTTCAAAAGAACCCTAACTAATAGCCACACCCGATTAGGATTTTTGACCAACTCATACAAAACTTCGTAAGCTAGAAAATTCGTGTGTATAATATTTCTGACCAACTCATACTAAAAGGTTTTTTTTTACTATGACTAACGTACAACTGTGAGGAAACTTTTCTGCTAAAAATCTGGCTTAGCGGCTAAAACTTTTCTGGCTCCGAAAACCTAAAGTACTCCCTTCGTCCGTAAAGAGATTTCACTAAAATATATCTAGATATGTCTATTACTACGACATTTTTTATTTGTACGGAGAAAACACAATTTAAGGAGACTCTCAGAACTTTTTTCTCGTTTCAAAAAAAAAGAAATGTGAGGGGAGTTTTGGAAAGAGAGCGCCGGGAAACTCGCTTTGTCCCTGCTGCTTGCTTGATGGTACTACTGTGTAGTCGTGTAACAGCAGGTCGCCTGGCGCTGTAGCAGTTGGAGGAGACAGCACACGGAGCGAAGCAGGAATCAAGTTGTCAGACGAGGCATTTGACCCGTCCTCCTCCTGGCTTTTCCGTGCTCAACACAGCAGCAGTTCTTATCGGTTTTGACTGCACAGCACGCATGTTATTCGTCGTTTCTCCACCGAGGCTAGTGAGACTTTATGTTCAGAAAAAAAAGTCTGAGAGCATTTCCACCAGGCGAGTCCAATAAAACGTCTGACAAAGTGGACAGATGTTTTTGGGCGCGCCGTCATCGGTTGCCGCCTATTGGGAGCGGCGTGCCCCACCGGTCGCTCCCAATAGGTTTTGTAAAAAAAAAATTGAGACGCATTTCATTCAAATTCGAAACTTTTTACAAAATACGACGAAATTTAAACTAAACCTAGTCTAAAGGCCGGTGAAGTAGCCGTAGAACTCGTCCAGGGCCACCGCGTCGTCGGCGTTGTCCGGCTCCTCCACCTCCTCCTTCACCTCCTCCTTCACCGGCGCGGCGGGAACAACATCATCCGACTCGAGGTCGATGATGTTGTGGTCGAAGAGCGACCAGCTCTGGGCGAACGCGAGCGGCGCCGGCTGGACCTGTTGTACGACAGTTTCAGCGTGATCTCCATTTCGCACTCGTACCGGGCCTCGACCTCCTCCTCCGTCATCTGCGTCGGCGGTGGTGTCGTGGCGCGCTTCTTGCCGCGAGAGGAGGACGCCCCCGGCTCGAGCTTCACCGTGGCGCGGGATGAGGACACCCCCGGCTCCAGCTTGACGCGGGGAGCGGGCGGCGGCCCGAAGTCACGGATGGTGACGCCGCTGTTCTTGGCAGGTGGCGCCGACCATACGTGCTCCTGCTTGAGCTTGATCCTGCGGCCGCTGTTGTTGATCGGCGGCGGCGACTCGATCTTGACGAAGCGCGGGGTCGTGGGCGTCGTGGACCACGCGCTGGAGGACGACGACGAGCTGGCAGGCATCTGCCATCCGCCACTGCGGCCGCTGGATGGGCCGGTCCAGCCGTACTCCCGCATTGTCGCGTAGAAGTCGCGGTCCTCCCACCAGCGCCGCCTCCACGCCGCGTTGTTCTGTCGGGGAGCCTCCGTCCCCTCGTGGACGTCGACGGCGGCGGCGCGCTCCGCCTCCAGCAGTGGGTGCCAATTTGGATTGTTGAGGGCGAAATCAGGATCCGCCCGCTGATCCGGCGTCATATGGCGACGGCGGTGGCGGACGAGGTCGGTGAACCGCTCCCCCGTCGGCAGCGGGGGCACGGCGTAGCCC
Organism: Poa pratensis; assembly: GCA_947311845.1. Taxonomy (NCBI): domain Eukaryota; kingdom Viridiplantae; phylum Streptophyta; class Magnoliopsida; order Poales; family Poaceae; genus Poa; species Poa pratensis. Next base: position 77,626,661 of record CAMZMU010000085.1, read on the forward strand.
AGCGAGCTCACGTTCCAGCCGCTGGGGAGGCGCATCCCTGGCGGCACGGGATGCGGTGGTGGGCGAAGAACGCCGCCACCTCTCCTTGCGGAGGCAGGTCTTCACCCCGCTGCTTCCCGACGCCTGCCCGTTGTTCGCCATGGTCGCTGGGGAGAGTAGTAGACGGGGAGTGCGGCGCTGGAGTGCGGCGGTGGAGGTGAGCGGCGGGGTCTTTATATACAGGGGAAGCAGCACGGGAAAGCGCGCGAACGCGGCACGGGAAGACGCGGGAAGTGCCATTAACGCCGGCGCCGGTTCCCGAGGGAGACGCCGGCGACGCGCGTCAGGGGAGGTGACGCGGCACCGCCTGACTGTCGTGGTGGTGTCACGGCAGATGCCATAGGTATGGCTAAGTGTGGGCCCGAAAGGACGCTGGAGGTATCCGGGGAGGGCTTGCACGCTGAGAAGCGCGCACGGACGAACATCGAACCAAGAACACACAAGCACACACACGCGATTTACCCAGGTTCGGGGCCCTCGTGAGGAGGTAACACCCCTACTCCTGCCTGTCTCTCGATGTATATGGGTGAAGCACAAGCACAAGTACAAGATCTGCTCCTTGAGCTGTATTGCTAGACTGTGAACAGTGGTACGAGGTAGAAGATGAAGCTAAACACAAAGGGGGCAAGTGAGCTCTTTCTCCTTTCGTCCCTCACGCAGGAGGAGGTACAGGGGTACTCATAGCAGTCCTGGTGGCAACGGCTCTGTCCTCCACGGTGGCAACATGTGCTCCTGCAGAGATCTCCGGGATTCCTGCAGGAGACCCGCGCCTCCGGGATCTCCGGGTCGTCTCTGCCAGGACAGGACCCTTCCTGTCTTGTCCCAGCTTATCCGGGTTGTCCCATCCCGGGATGTCGGTCTTGTCAGGCTCCGGGTTCTCCGGCCTGGCGTGCTCCTCTGCCAGGCGAAAAGACAAAAGCCCTTGACTTCCTATCCGAGGTAAGATTTCTTCTCTTCCTTAACCCGGCATGGATATGCCTGGTTTCCTTCCTTGCCCCGGCAAGTATGTGCCGGATCATCATCGTCCCTTTCCTGCACATGAGAATAAACAAGAGCAGACCGACGGTGATATGTCAGTTAAGGTGACTCAGCTAACATGACCCGGCCTAAATGATCTGGTTGTCATAAGCCGGTTTGTATTACGCCATGTCTCGATCCCTCCGGGACTTGGTTGACCCGGTTTGATCTTGACCCGGTCCACTCTTTAGAGCTCTTTATACCACAACTTACCCTACCCGGGGGTAGCCCCCCGACATTAGTCCCCGAAGCTGGTGCGGTTCTACAGCCTCGGATGGAGGGCCACACCAGGTTTAACCAAACAAAATCAACCAACAGCCTTTCCGACTCAAGTATGTCTCGGTCTAACCGAGTTTCTCCGAGTCAAATTAGTAACCTTATTCGAGTTTCCTCCTCAACTAGGTCTAACCGACACAACAGGATTCTTTTTAACTCCACCGAGTTCCAGTCTCTAAATCCGGTGCAAAGATATCTCGGTTTGCCTTGATTTGCGCGTACGGCCGACCGTGCCTCTGCACGCGCCGCGCATCGCACGTCGCACACGTCACACGTGTCGTGTCCGGTCACCTCAAACACAGCCTTTGACCATGCTTGACCGCCCTGTGCGGCGCCTGGGTAACCACGCCAATGATGACGGGCCCACCACTACGCCCACTAACGGACGGTTTCGAGCGCAGTTTGGGGAACTGCCCCCGCCGTTTCGCCAACCGCACGTCTCCGCGCCTATAAAATAGGGGAAGGAGGGCACGGTGAGGTCTTCTTCCTCCTTCGTTCTCTCCATTGCGAAAAACACTTCCGCCGCCGCCGCCGCCGTGAAGAACACTCCGCCCTCGTACGTCGCCGGGAGCGCTTCGCGGCCATCAACAACCGGAATCGATCGCGCTGCCGCCGCCGGACTCCTTCCCGCGGGATCTGCATTGCGGTATGGATCCCCAATCTCTTTCTTCTTCGTGAATCCTTTCTTGTGTTTTCCCTAGCGTGTTCTTCATATTTCATTGTTAGGATGTTCTAGATCCTTCACGCTGGACTTGCTAGGATTAGTTTTGTTTGTTCACAGATGCACCCGCCTAGATCCATTGCTAGATCTTTCTCGCACTGACGTCCTGGCATGGTTCCTGTTGGTTTCATCCTTTTCTGCCTTAGACTCATATTTTACTTTCTTTTTTACTTGCTCGGTAGATCTTGCTTGCTCACAGATTCATGCGAATTCATGTTTGTAACTTTTACCCGAACCACTTAACTCGATTTTCCAAATCACTCAACACTTATCCTTCCGAATCATCCTTCCGGGTGACTCTACCTCGGTTTCCGAATTAAATAACTCGGTTTCCGTGCTCTACTCCTGAGGCATTTGCACGGCTCTTCCGGGTAATATGTCTCGGTTTCCGAGTTATTTGCATCATCTCTCCGAGTCACTTGTCCCGACTCTGGATTCATAACTCCGAGTTACTTATCTCGGTTGTATTTGTACTTTTTTGCAGGTTTGATTCTGAGATGTCAGGCCGCAGTACTCCCGACCCGGCCGAGTCATTGGCTGCACGAGGTGGATGGGAGGGATCTGATGTAGTGCAAGATGACCTCGATTGGCTGCTCAAGACCCGGCTTATTACGGCCGAGGTCATATGCCGGCGTCTTGGATCGGAACTCGAACCGATTCTTGAATCGGGTGAACGGTGGTCTTTCTTGCGCATTTTCAGCGCGGGTTTGGACTCCCAGCTAGCCCCTTCTACCGGGACTTTCTCGACTACTTCGGTCTACAACCTCACCATCTCCCTGCCAACGCCATTACATCTCTCTCAGCTTTTACCTCCTTCATGGAGGGGTACCTCGGCCTCTGGCCCACTGTTGCCGCCTGGGCCAAGTATTTCCGCCTCCGGAAGCAAACCATCCCGAATAAGGAGGAGGTCGTGAAGGAGATGACCGCATGCGGTGGCTAGCATCACTCCGAGGAAACACCCCCCTTTCCCTGGATTACTGGCTTAGAATCTGCCGGAAGTGGCAAAGGTCCTTTTTCTACGTGAAGAGCCCAGAAGGGCGGGATGTTCTCAACTTGCCGGAGTTCAGCATTGCTCCCCCCACCGCCGAGTTAAACTGGAACTATGACCCGCAGGACACCATTCCTGAGGTCCAACTGATCCACCAAACCCTTGAGGGTGCTGGAAAAGAAGTTCTGTGCAGACGACCTCTTGAGGACTTTCACCATTCGTCGAGTCAACCCTCTTCAGTATCGTGTGCACAAGATTTGCCACATGAGTGGCTTGCTGGACCCTACCCGGGTCAGCACCCATGATCTCACCCATCCTCAGTTAGGAGACGGGTTAAGGCCATCGCCCAGACCGACATGGAGGATGACTGGCAATGGGGTGTAGAGCCATTTGAGCGATCCCGGCTTCCACCTCCGGTTAGTTTGTCACCTTTGAACTGACACAACTCTGCCTTCTGAGGCTACTTTTTCTTGGTGATGCCCTTCTGACTAATCCGAATCTACTTTGCTTTTCCTGCAGCTGTTTACTCGACAAGCCACCGAAGATGGGGACTGAAGACCAGGAAATGGACAAAGATCGCCGTGCGCGACCCGAGGAGACTGAAGATCCGGACAACGAGGATTATATGCCGGTTCCTCGTGCCAAGGCTTCTACCTCGGGTAAGCCATCCGCCCGTGTCTTCGTTCAAGACTTGTCCGACGACGAAGATGATGATTGTCAAATCCTAGATCCCATTGATGCTATTCCTATTTCATGGTCTGCACCTCCTGCTACAGCCAATCCGGGTGCGCAAGGCACATCTCGGAAACGCGCCGGTGCGTCCGGGTCAGCGGCTCCTCCGGCTAAGAAAGCCAAGAAGGTTGTTACCAAGCGCAAGGCTAAGGTCCTTCCAACCAGCAAAGGGTAAGATAAACTTCGCATAACTTTTCCGGCTTTCCTTCTTTCTCTCTTTCCTTTAACCGAAGTTAACCTCATCCGAATTAACATTCTACCTCGGTTTATGCAGTGACCCGATCGCCACCAAACAGACCCACAGTTCTATTCGGTCTCCTGTTCCTTCATCGCCACCTCTGACGACCCACATCGAGATTAGCAGCCCCGGAGGAGCAATCCCTTCCCCGGTGCGCGCTAGCTCAGCCGACATTCCGCCGCCGAATCTTGATTCGGATCTGGGAGGGGACCAAGGCCCGAGCAAACCTCGGCTCCGGGTCAAGACCAATCTCCCCTCTCTCCTCTTAAGGATTTGGAGACGAAGCGGGGTAAGACTCCAACTGAGACCTCGTCTAAGTTGGAGCCTCGACCCTCACCTCAGAAGCACACCAAGCAACAGCAACAGTTGAAACAACAGCAGAAGCAGCAGCAGAAACGCAGCAGCAACAGCAGAAGGAGAAGCCGCAGCAGCAGAAGGAGAAGGACCAGCAACAGCAACAGGAAAGACAGCAAAGGCTGCAGCAGGAGAAACAGCAGAAGCTGCAGCAAGACAAGTCTCGGAAGCAGCAGCAGCCCCCAGTGCCGGTCCATACTCCGGTACCACCGCCTCCAAGTGTGCCAACTCAGCAAGCCTCTGGCCAACCTTCAACTGTCCAGAGCAAACAAATTACTGTGACTCCAACAGCAAACCGGGCGTACCAAGACCTTCCGAGATGATTTCCCGCCCCCGGGTCAACAGCCATGTTCTTCCGAGTCTCCGCACTCCGAGTGATAAGAGCCTCGGCTCGGTTGGACAGTACGTGATGGATTGGAACGCCGCGGACCCGAGTGAAGTTTCTTCTACTCCGGCAAATCCACACCCGGTTGGCCCCGGCCTGGTTGCACAATCCCTACACTCCATGCAGGTCTCGGCCCTTCAGGCTAGCAGGGTTGTCGAGGTAAATCTCTCGGAACTTAGCACTTGCTCTAAAATGATCAATAGTCACACCATCCACAGTCCCCGAGATTCGGGCTGAGTAACTGATACTCGTCCGAGTAATAGGTAACTCGGCGCGAATCTTCAAAAACTTGATCATTTTAATCTTAACTTGTTAAAAATACTGGGATTCCCAGTCCCCGAGTCTCATGTCGAGTTTACCCGGCATGAGCTTACATTAAACTCGGACAACCAGTCCCCGAGTTTCATGTCTAGCTGACTCGGTATGACCTTTTATCAATCTCGGGCTCCAGTCCCCGAGATTCTTTTTACCCTTACTAACATCTTTCCTTCTGCAGGATTGCACCAACACTCGGAGCCGGATCTTCAAGAACTAGCCTTGGAGCACCGGCGCTTAAGCTCTCCTTCCAGAACCAGCAGGAGGAAATGAAGAAGAAGGAAACGAGCACAAGCGTGCTCTTAAAGAAGAACAGTCCGAGGTGACTCGGCTCAAGCGGGAGCTTGACCGGGTCGAGAAAGAGAAGATGAGCTGAAAAAGGAGAGGAACACGTTAAGACAGCTCTGGAGAAGCGTGCCGCTGGTGACCAGAAGATTCAAGCGCACATCACTGCATGCGAGGCTAAGGCTACCAAAGCTTCAGAAGAGTCGGATGCCCTCAAGGCAAATGCTGCCAAGTGGCTGGCTGAGCTCACCAAACTTAATGCCGAAATGGACAGTAAGTTCTCCGAATCATATCCTTTTTGTTTATATCTTCACATGAAACTTTGTGTCGGTGTCTCATTTGATTCGGTGTCAGCCTATTTGCTCTCAGAACACTTTGAGCACTGCCAAGCTGCAGCAGCCAACACTGTGAAGAAGGCCCGAGCTAGGAGGGCCGAGGCATCTGGAGCTCCGCTACCCGAGGCTTGGGACATCGACGATCACTTGATCGCACTCCAAGCTCGCATTTCTCCTTTGAAGAGCATCGGCGTCGAGCTTCTTAATGCCAGTATCCGAGCCTACAATGTCTTGTGGCCCGAATCTCCCAGTGTCAAGACCATTGCCGAGTTATCCACATGCTTGCAGCAAACCGAGACTCGGTTAAGGGAATGGAGGTCTTCTTCTGCTCGTGCCGGGGCCGACGCAGCCTTGCTTTTTCTGATGTCTGGTATGAGGAAATTAACCTCGACGGCTTGCGCACCCTTCGCGATGGTCCCCATGGGCTACTGACCCGGCATTGATCGCGAAGCGTGAGGAAGCTGCTACCTTCATGGCCAGGTTTGCCAATACTCGGTCTGTTGAACCTGGTGTGGTTTACTCGGATGATGAAGAGAAGAAGAAGAAGAAGTCAACGCTGAAGGTGACTCTGAGCAAGAATATGGTGACTCTGATTCCGAGTCTTCAACTCCCGATGACTCGGCTAAGACTGCGAAACCATCTGCTGCCGAGATTCCAAAGAGCCAGCGGTTGACCCGGCCAAGCAAAGTGCTACCGATATCTCCTTGAAGACAATGTCTGATCTTATCGATGCATCGGCAAGCAGCAAGATTACCCAACTGCCCCCGAGTCTGCTACTCCTCCGACCAAAGTTACTCCTGCAACCGAGGTTCCTCCTTCAACCAAGGTTGCTCCCTCATCCGGGTCTGTCCCTGAAACCGAGGCTGCTCCTTCAACCGAGGTTCCTCCTTCCACCGAGGCTCCTGCGTCATCCGGGTCTGCCCTGCAACCAAAGCTGCTCCTTCCTCCGAAGCCGCTGCTTAACTTACATGAATTCAAACTGTTAAATCCCCGGAATGCCGGGTGCAGATGTAATATACATTTTAAGTTCCTCCGAGACTACTTTTATTTTGCTTAATTCGAACAAGACGAGGTTTATGTTGGATCAATTTAAACCGAGTCCCCGAGTTTATTTTCTTGTTCACTATACTTGTCAATCTTTGCTCTTGTCTACCATTTAGGCGTTCGACAGTCGAGTCACAAGATAGGAATTATAGCATACAATACTTCATAACATTCGAGTTGGGGTTTAAAGTCATCCGACATAAACAAATATGAAAAACAGGGTTAGTAAACAAGCTATGCCGAATCATTTTTGGCCGAGTCTCCGAGTTCATTTTCATGTTCACTACGAACCATCACCTCAGCTCTTGACTGCCTTTTTTGGCGTTTGTCAGTCGAGTCACAAGATCACAATAAGATAGCATACAGTACTTTGAACTTTGAGGCAAGGCTTCAAATCATTCGGCATAGGAAAAACATAAATGAAAAAACAACAGATGACACAAGCATATAGACGAGGCAGTCCCCGAGTTTTGATTCGGGGTGCCGACATTTCATTCATATAGAAACCGAGATACATACACTGCACCCTTTATGAGTAAAAGGGTCGGAGTAGAGCTATATTCCATGGACGCTTGGTTTCCTCTCCGGATTTGTCCATCCTGTGCTTCATCGGTTCCTGTGCATCTATAAGATAGTATGAATCATTGTGCAGAGCCTTGCTCACAATGAACGGTCCCTCCCATGGAGGTGTCAACTTATGTCGGCCTGCAGTGCGTTGCACCAGCCTCAGTACCAAATCTCCCTCTTGGAACACCCGAGGGCTGATCTTCCGGCTATGATAGCGTCGGAGATTTTGCTGGTATATTGCTGACCGAGATAAGGCCAGCTCTCGGGCCTCTTCAAGTAGGTCAACACCATCTTCCCGGGCTTCTTTTGCCTCGGTTTCAGTGTACATTGCACTCTCGGTGCATCATATTGTATGTCGGTTGGCAGAACAGCTTCTGCTCCATAAACCAGAAAGAATGGTGTGTAGCCAGTCGATCGATTCGGTGTGGTCCTGAGACCCCATAATACTGCTGGGAGCTCATCTATCCAACAACCCGGAGTGCGTAACAATGGTGCAATTAACCGAGCCTTTATGCCATCTAGTACCAAGGCATTTGATCTTTCTACCATCCCATTGGCCTGTGGGTGTGCAACTGCAGCTACATCCAGCTTAATTCTCTTCTCGGCACAAAACCGAGCAAATTCTCCCACAGCAAAGTTGGTTCCATTATCTGTGATGATACTGTGTGGATAACCATATCTCAGAATTATGTCCTTCAAGAAAGTCACTGCTGTATGTCCATCACATTTCCGGATTGGCTTTACCTCTATCCATTTGGTGAATTTGTCCACCATCACCAGTATATGAGTCATGTTACCTCGGGCTGGCTTGAATTCTCCCACCATGTCAAGGCACCAAACAGCAAAAGGCCAAGTGATTGGAATTGTCTTGAGTGCCGAGGCTGGCATGTGAATCTTTTTTGCAAATCTCTGACATCCTTCACATTTTCTGACTATGTCTTCAGCTTGTTGCAAAGCAGTGGGCCAGTAGAACCCATGCCGAAATACTTTGGCCACCAAGGCTCTTGAGCAGGCATGATGTCCACACTCCCCTTGATGAATCTCTAGGAGCATTTCTTCTCCTTCTGCCGGGTCAACACACCTCTGCAGCACTGTGGTTGTGCTTCTCTTGTATAGCTCCTTATTGATGATGGTGTATGCTTTTGCTCTTCTCAACACTTGCCTAGACTCGGTTCTATCATCCGGCAGGCTCCCATCAACAAGATATGTCATTATAGGCTGTGCCCACTCCGGGACAGGTCTTACAGGAAATACTGGCATATCTATCCATTGGCTCAGCATCTACTGGCTCGTCCGACATTTCCTCGTCAGTCCCCGGGTTCTGCTTGGCAGTCCCCGAGTTATCCCCGACATAACCGACATCAACATCCATTGGAACTGCATCTGACTTTGGCATCGGCGGGATATAAATTGATTCGGATTCTGGCGATGGCTTAATGGACGGCTTTCTCAAATGCTCCAAAGCTATTCCGGGTGGAATTGGATCTCTGGATGAACCGAGTTTGGATAGTACATCGGCAGCTTCATTCTCTGCCCGAGGTATATGTGTGTACTCGCATCCTTCAAAAAATCCCGAAATTTTCTGACATGAAATCGATATGATGCCATGTTGGCATCCACTGCATCCCAATTTCCCGAGGTTTGATGTATAACCAGAGCCGAATCACCGAAGCACTCAATTCGGCGAATCCCACTTCCTTGGCCACATTAAGCCCATGGATGAGTGCCTCATATCGGCTACATTATTGGATGCGGTGAAATGAATTTGCAGCACATATCTCAGTTGATCCTTCTTCGGTGAGGTAAGAACTACTCCGGCACCCAAACCAATCTTTGTCTTGGATCCATCAAAATGCATTGTCCAGTAATTCGGGTCATGGGCTGGTGGTCATACTGCATCTCGGCCCAATCCACAAGGAAATCCGGCAGTGCCTGAGATTGATTGCATCTCTTCTCTCATACTGTGGAGTGTAAGGGGATAACTCGATTGCCCATTTGGCAACTCGGCCATTTGCATCTTTGCATCCGATGATCTCCGAGATAGGAGCTTCACACACCACCCTTATTGGATGCTCTTGAAAGTAGTGCTTCAATTTCTTGGCTGCCATATAGACACCATACACCATCTTCTGGTAATGAGGGTAATTCTGCTTGGATGTCGATATCACCTCACTCAGATAATACACCGGCCTCTGCACGGTTTTGCCATCTTCTTCCCGCTCCACCACTACTACAGCACTCACAACTCGGTTTGTGGCTGCAATATAGAGCAACATCGGCTCTTTGGGCAGTGGGGAAGCAAGTATCGGAGCAGTGACCAACATCTTTTTTAACTCGGCAAAAGCCGCATTTGCCTGTGGAGTCCACACAAAGTTATTGGTTCTTTTCATCAATTGATACAAGGGCAAGGCCTTTTCTCCTAACCGGCTTACAAACCGGCTTAGGGATGCAAGACAACCAGTAAATTTTTGCACATCTTTAAGATTTTGAGGCAACCTCATATTCTCAATAGCCCGAATCTTTACCGGATTAGCTTCGATACCTCGGCTAGATACAAGGAAACCGAGTAACTTTCCTGCTGGTACACCAAATGTACATTTATCCGGGTTAAGTTTCATCCGGTATTTTCTCAAATTTGCGAATGTTTCTCTTAGATCATCGATCAAGGTTGATTTCTCTTTAGTTTTATGACTATGTCATCGACATACACCTGCACATTTTTTCCTATTTGATTCTGCAAACATTTTTGCATACACCTTTGATAAGTAGCACCGGCATTTCTCAAACCGAATGTCATGACACGATAGCAATAAGCCCCATACGGGGTGATAAATGCAGTTTTCATTTGATCATCCGGATTTAACGGTATCTGGTGAAAACCAGAGTAAGCATCTACAAAGGATAACAGCTCACACCCGGCTGTGGAATCGATCACTTGATCTATCCGAGGCAGCGGGAATGGATCCTTAGGACATGCTTTGTTCAGGTTCGTGTAATCAATACACATACGCCACACTTTGGCTACATTTGGGTCATCTTTTTCTTCTCTACCAGGACCGGGTTAGACAACCAGTCCGGGTGCAGTACCTCCATGATGAATCCGGCTGCCAGTAGCCGGGTCAGCTCATCTTGTATCACTTGCCTTCTCTCGTCCGAAAGTCGCCGCATCGGCTGCTTCACGGGCTTCATCTCGGGCCTCACAAATAATGAGTGCTCAGCCAATCCCTCGGAACACCTTCCAGGTCATGATTCGACCATGCAAAGATGTCTCGGTTCTCACGGAGGAATTGGATGAGCTCGCCTTCCTATTTCTCCGTTAACCCGCTCCCTATGATAGCCTTGCGCTCGGGTGCTCCGGGTCAACAGTGATCTTCTTGGTCTCCTTGGGCGCCTCGAACGCCGCATTTTGCTCCATGTGGCCATTCCCGGCATGCCGAGTTGCGCAGCTTGAGCCATGGCCACCACCTGCTTCATCTTTTTCTTCTCAGCAGCTATGATCAGAGACTCGGCCAAGTTAGAGCCAGCCGAGGCACACTCGATGGAGCTCTTGTAGTTACCCGCAATGGTAATGATACCATTCGGTCCTGGCAGCTTCATCTTCAGGTAAGCCATGTGGGTGGATATCATGAACTTGGCCAGAGTTGGCCTGCCGAGTAGAGCATGGTATGGACTTTCAGGTCTACTATCTCGAACAGGACAGTCTCGGTCCTGGAGTTCTCCTTGGTGCCGAGACATACATCAATCCACATCTTGCCCATAGGTGCACATGAGACACCAGGCACTATACCATGAAAAGTTGTGTCGGTTGGTAACAACATGTTGGCAGTAATACCCAACTTCACCATTGTATCTCGGTACATGATGTTGATACTGCTGCCATTGTCAATCAGAACTTGCTGAATCTGACATTCTGGTTGGGCCCAATGAATGTTGGGTCCACCACCAGAGCATAGCCTCCTGGGGTTGGCATGATTCGGGGGTGATCTTTTATCCCCCAGGTAATTCCTGATCCGACCAGTGCATATATTTTGGCACAGCCGGCATAACAGCATTGACCTCCATCTGGCGCCGCGCCCGACTCTTTTTGTCAGTTGCCTCGGTCACGAACACCACATAACTATGATGGCTTCATGATACTCATTCTGGCGATTAGGGCCGCATTGCCATAGTTGCCTCCGTGGTTCACCTGATTCACATCATTCGGTTCCCTCCTGTTATCATTCGGCCTCTGTTGCTGCTGTTGATTCGGCCGGTTCACCGGAGTGTTGTTTGCCCCGGTCAGCGCAACACGCTGCTGAGGTTTCGGCAGTGGCGGCCTCGGAGGACCAACCCTCTGGTTTCCTCCGGATCCAGCTCCTTCCCTCAAGGTCCTATGGTACCAACTGCATTGCCGAGTCGAGTGATGTGCTGGCCCACGCTTATCATTGGTGTGGTATCTGCATGGTCCATCCAGCATTGCCTCATAAGTGGCAGGCAGTTGTGTATCTTGGCCCCAGGGCTTCTTTCCCTCTTGGTTCTGGCCCCAAGGTGGGCCATTGTTCTTCGGCCTCTGGCTGCTACCAGCACTCGGTTGCTCTTGATCTACCGCAGCAACCATGTTTGACCCGTACCGAAGATCCGGCCGATCTTCCCTTCTCTTGTGTCCAAAGTTCTGGCTATCATTAGGCCCGAACTGTCCGGGTCTGCTGTTACCCGGGTTTCGTCGACTCGGCTCAGCCGCGTTGAGCAGAGGCTGCATTGGATCTCCAAGTGCATAACTGTCTGCAATCCGAATTGTCTCGGCCAAAGTGGCTGGCATCTCCCTTTGTAACCTTTGCCACAGCATGGAGCCATGTCGGCATCCCTGGGCAAACCATGAAATGGCCTGCGCCTCCACAACTCCTTCGCAGGAATTGCGCACTGTACTCCACCGAGTCAAGTAGTCTCGGTCAGTCTCATTCTGCCTCTGCACACACATAGCCAACTGCTGTGGCCGATTCGGCCTCTTGTATGTGCTAGAGAAGTTACTCACAAAGGCTTCTTCAAAATCCAGCCAGCAGTTGACACTGCCCTCACTCAGATTGTTCAACCAAATTCGGGCTGGTCCTTCCAACATCTGAGGTATGTATCTCACAGCCCACCGGCGGTTTCCTCCGGCCACATTTACTGCCGAAAGATAATCCGACAGCCAGTCCTCTGGCTTGGAGTTACCATCATAGGTCTTCGAACCTCGGGGCAACTGGAAGTGCGGCACTGACGGCTCCCCCATGATTCGGGGCCCGAAGCATTTAGGTCCAGGTGGGCCCTGCTCTTCCAGTATCTCAGACCAATGGAGCCTGTCCAACTTGATGCGTGCATCACCCGGCGCCAACATGCGCGGTCCTAACCTGTCTCCCAGTGCATTGTCATATCTCTGATATCCGGCTCTCTCCAGAGCCGAATTGCCATCATCATATCGGTTGTTCCTCTGGTCAACACCTTGCGGTTCCTGAACATGCGCAACATTTGGGTGTTGCTGACCATGGTTTTGAGTCGGATACCGAGGTGGTTGACCTCGGCCAGCTGGATTGGGATTCCCCTGACCCGGATTTCCCTGAGCCGGGTTACTCCTAGCCCGGCCTGCACCGTTCTGCCCGGCCATCTGCTTTTCAGCATAGTCCGGGTTGTAGGTCTGGATCTGCTTGTTCTTTCCCGAGTTTACACTCGGGTTACGATCTCTACTCGGATGCGGCGAGGAAGCTTGACCTTTGGACCTCTGACTGCCGGCCTTAGCCGAGTGTACAATCTGGGAACCCCCAGCCATGGTGTTGCCCTTCAAACATGCCTCATTCTGTCGGTTGGCTATTGCCACCAACTCATTCACTCTTGCTTGTTGCTTCTGGTAAGCTTCGCCGGTTAAACCGGCTAGCTCAGCTCTTGCTGCCTCTGCAGCTCTAAGGGTCTTGGCAGGAGAGCTATAATTCGGCTTTGCTGCCGTTACCCGAGTCGTACTTGACCCGGATCTACCATCCCTAGCCATCTCTACATTGAGGCCTTTGCCTCTCTTACGCACATCAGCCATGCGAGCAGCATCAAGGCCATGAGCCTTGTTATACTCACGCATTGATCTATCAAACTCTTCTCTAGTCTTGGCCATTTCCAAGGCCTCAGCATGCAGGTCCTTGCGCTGCTGCTCTAACTCTTCCTCGGTCAGGGCTACACCCGTACCAGGTACTATGGGAACGGCGAGTCTTTCGATCACCTTATCCAGAGGAAGAGGCCTGACCGCGGACGTGCTCCCGGGTCACCCTCTCCAGGGGTGGCCTGGCCGTCCTAACCGATTTTCCGGAGTCTCGGCATCATCCTCCAGACCAGCTCCAGCCGCAGTTCCGGTCATCATGACCTCTGCGCAGCTCTCGGGGCGAGTGATGCGCCGACCGCGAGCCGCACAAAGAGCAGGAGGATCTTCTGCCTCCAGCACCCGCGCGGGGTACTTGCGGACGAGCTCGGTGGCGACGTAGGTGTGGAGGGAGCCGAAGGCGATGAGGCAGCCGTTGACCGGGAGAGGCCTGCCGCCGAAGCAACCGGCGTTGTCGCTGACGAAGTGCATGTCGCCGAGCTTGCACACCAACCCGCTGAGCACACGCTCGCCGGAGGTGGTGATGGAACCCGTCCGGATGAAGACTCCAGCCAGCGCCGCTGCTGGCCCCACGGTGGGCGCCAACTGTCGTGGTGGTGTCACGGCAGATGCCATAGGTATGGCTAAGTGTGGGGCCGAAAGGACGCTGGAGGTATCCGGGGAGGGCTTGCACGCTGAGAAGCGCGCACGGACGAACATCGAACCAAGAACACACAAGCACACACACGCGATTTACCCAGGTTCGGGGCCCTCGTGAGGAGGTAACACCCCTACTCCTGCCTGTCTCTCGATGTATATGGGTGAAGCACAAGCACAAGTACAAGATCTGCTCCTTGAGCTGTATTGCTAGACTATGAACAGTGGTACGAGGTAGAAGATGAAGCTAAACACAAAGGGGGCAAATGAGCTCTTTCTCTTCCGTCCCTCACGCAGGAGGAGGTACAGGGGTACTTATAGCAGTCCTGGTGGCAACGGCTCTGTCCTCCACGGTGGCAACATGTGCTCCTGCAGAGATCTCCGGGATTCCTGCAGGAGACCCGCGCCTCCGGGATCTCCGGGTCGTCTCTGCCATGACAGGACCCTTCCTGTCTTGTCCCAGCTTATCCGGGCTGTCCCATCCCGGGATGTCGGTCTGTCAGGCTCCGGGTTCTCCGGCCAGGCGTGCTCCTCTGCCAGGCGAAAAGACAAAAGCCCTTGACTTCCTATCCGAGGTAAGATTTCTTCTCTTCCTTAACCCGGCATGGATATGCCTGGTTTCCTTCCTTGACCCGGCAAGTATGTGCCGGATCATCATCGTCCCTTTCCTGCACATGAGAATAAACAAGAGCAGACCGACGGTGATATGTCAGTTAAGGTGACTCAGCTAACATGACCCGGCCTAAATGATCCGGTTGTCATAAGCCGGTTTGTATTACGCCATGTCTCGATCCCTCCGGGACTTGGTTGACCCGGTTTGATCTTGACCCGGTCCACTCTTTAGAGCTCTTTATACCACAACTTACCCTACCCGGGGGTAGCCCCCCGACACTGACCTTCTACGCTCGAAGCGTCGCGTCGTCTGCGCCCGCCAGGGGAACCGCTGCGTCATAAAGACGCCGCAATAAATCAACCGTCGACCGTTGCGTCGCTGACGCGCCGGGCCCGTCCGTCAGGTTTGGACGAGGCGCGCGTTGCCGCAGTTGCCGGCGCGCCCGGTTGCGTCCCTAGAACCTGGGTGCGAAGCGGGGTTGCCGGACATTCTATTGGGACATGCCAGCAACTTTTTTGGTATTGGGCGCGCCGGTGGAGAGTTTTTCCGTGCCAGCGCACCCAAAACGTCTATTGGGAGCGGAGTTGGGTGCGCCGGTGGAGATGCTCTGACTTTGTCCCTGCAAACGGAAAATTTAAACTAATCTGGAAAATTAGAAACAGTTTCAGGACATCATATATATTGCGTTGATTATTCTGCGAAATTTCATTTCCTTTGGATAGTATATTATGATTTAATTTTGTTTCGAGATCAAAATGTAAAAAAACTATTCAATCGTAAATTATTTGTTGAAATTAAACAAAACTTTCCCATAATACTTTATGGAACATGTAAGTTGAGAAATTTTCATATGTTTTTTTTTTGATAGTTTCCGTTTTGAGTTAAAAATTTGAGTGAACCATGTGTGGCTGATGTCCTGGAATTTGTTATACTCCCTCCGTTCATAATTAGATGAATTACATTTTTCTATATACAGATGTTTATAAATGTGTAATAATCTAGATATATCTGTATCGAGACAAATAAAAGTCATCTATTTCTCATTCATTTTATGTGAACGGACACCAGCAGTGTTTAAGAAGATCACAACCAATATGTTTTTATCAGATAAAAGTACAAGTTCCTAAAATGTCTTCATTGTTGGAATTGTGCCTCTTTTGGTCCATTAAACAATTAGTTCTCTATAAGATCTAAAAGCCACATGATTGGGTTGCAATTTGCATGGCGTTATTTTGTGATATGAGTGGGTTAGTGTGAGGCGTTATTTTGTGATATGAGTGGGTTAGTGTGAGACAAGTAGTGGACGCATTGTTTGTAACTAGTACTTCCTTCGTTGCAATTTAATTGACTTGCTATCCACCAATTGTAGATATATCTTTATATATAACATGTCTAGATACATCCACATGTGATAAATAGCAAGTCAATTAAATTAGAACAAAGGAAGTACAACCGTTACCCGTGATTAACGATGGGCCTTACCGATGGCTTAATCACTGTCATTGAGACATGTTGATTGCACTTTGCAACCGGTGCGAAGCAACTGTGGTTCAGCGTCGTCCTCTCCATGGAGAGGAGAACTCCGCTAGAGATTGATTGTCGCACACCCGCATCGGATACGACGCGGAATATCCAGGATCAAGGTTTTGTGGCGAGCAGTGTGCGTGATTGTATCACCGATCATGATGCCAAACCCTCTTTCATCAACAAAGGATTTGGAGATGATCAGAGAAACATACTGCGGTACTCCACGGACGATCTCGTCGACATGCATGGTGCACCATCTGATACATACCACGGATCCGGTGTATTCAACTCAGGTGCATGTATAAAACTGCAGGTTCAGATCATGACAATCAAATTGATTTGATTCATCGGGTGGCGACGCGATGAATCGAAGTTGGAGAACTAATATGTCTAAAAATATATTTAAGTCGTCTAAACCTTTGTCAGAATTGGTTTTTGTAGAACATAAAGCACACAGAACGCTCAAAGCCAACATAAAGTACAATGAACAAAACTACTATGTAACCTTGCCTGACGAAACACACTAACACGAAACCGAGAGTCTATCTAGAAAAATCAAGATGCAGAGGTGAGGGTTTGAAACACAATCCGATCCGACACAACCAATCAACCACGATCGAGCAAGAACTAAGCATTTTTCAGTAGCCTGACGACTAATTAGACACAAATTTAAACGGTATTAGAGTTTGCAAGTCTGGCGGCGGCAATGGCCTCGGAAAAACAAGACCGGCTAGTAATCGCCGGAGAGCAGCTTCCGGCCGACCTCGAAGGAGACGAAGGCGTCGATGCAGGCGTACTCGATCTGCTCGTCGGAGAGGCTTTCGGCGTCCCACGGTCCCATCCTCACCCTCTGTGGCTTCCCGAGGTTTGCTCCCATGACGACACTGGCCACGTCCTTGAGCCCGGCACGGCGGAGCCAGGGCATACGCATCCCGTCCGCCGCGAGGTCGCGCAGGTCCACCGTGTTGGCCACCTCGAGGTCGTGGTCGTGACTGAGGCGGTTGGCGTCGTCCTGCACGCCGACGCCCACGAAGCGGAAGTCGGGGTCGGCGAGGAAGCGCTCCAGGGCCCGGGGGATGAAGTCAGCGTGGAAGAGCTGGAAGATGAGGCAACGGCGGCCGACGCAGAGCTGCAGGAGTGCCACGGGGTTTTCCCCGCCGTAGTAGTAGCTAGGGCGCCACTCCACGTCGAGCCACGATGAGCTTGTGGTAGACCCAGCGGTACAGGTAGCGGATCTTCCGGAGCCAGCGCTTCACGGCCGCGCCGGAGGACGTCACGGTGGTGATGATCTCGTCGTCCTCGAAAGTCACGTCCATGACGAAAGTCTCGGTCGCCATTGCCTAGGGCTTCTTCCGGGTGGGTCAAGAAGAAGGAAGCGAGATGGATATGATCAATGGGGTCGAGAGGAACGATGAGAAGGGGCGAAGACTGAACAGTGTCGAGAAGCACGGCAGGGACCCAGGGTGTTGTTATGGGAGAGGCAGCTGGAGACATCTCAAAATAAAAATCCTGGGATTATTTGATATTCCAAAACGAAAGCATCCAAATCGAGACTTACTAGTAGTACAACTGGTATTTCTAGATGGAATATATTTGAGAGGGACTTTTAATGATGGAATATGCGTTTTGAATTCATGAAGGAAACGGGAGGGGGATTCAGACTCCGGATGGCACCCGCCGGGTTCGGGTGCGGGTATGGCACCCCCATACCCGCACCCGCACCTCTACCTGCCCCCTGTTACCCGTACCCATACCCGCCGTCGGGTATAAAATTTCCCCATACCCGACACCCGCCGGGTACCCGACACCCGCCGGGTACCCGACAAATTTAGGCTGAACAACAATATGACAAGTTTTGCATATTTTACAGCAACAGTTTGACAGCAATTACATCAACAATTCGACAACAATTTACATCAACAAATGCACAGCAAATTCACAATTTAACAACAATATAGGCTAGCAAATAGCAATTGACAGCAATTCAACAAGTTGTTCAAATCACACAATAACAATAACAACGATAAATAGTTCAACGCATCATACAAATTCAGCAGCAAATAGTTCACCAAATCATACATCTTCAGCGACAAATGTTTCACCAAATCATACAAGTTCAACAACAAATAAGTTTCATGACAACATATTCATCGAAGACAAAGAAGCTCGAGTCCAACTCCAGCAAGCTTGAAGCCTTGAAAAGCTCGAACTCTACATTTTCCAGCAAGGATGTCTCATTTCGAGGTCATGCATGAGTCCTAGTTACAGAAAAAATGACAAGAAAGTGAGTTATAATAGACACAATGATATAAAGTTTGCATCCAGAATCTGTTTAGGTACAAATAAAGACAATGTATGAGTACAAATAAACCTCATTCTCTTCTTGTGTGTCTTGAAGACAAGTCCAGAAGCTGCCTTCACCCATATGAGCATCTATAAGACACAAGAAATGGACATACAAGAAGATAAGATTGTGTAAAAAGAGACATAAAAGATCAATGATAGAAAATGCATCATTTGCTCACCTTTGTACTTGTTTCTAAGCCAATTCTGATAGCACATCAATATTTCAAGCATTTTGGGAGTGAGACGACTCCTATGATCAGTCACTATTCTGCCACTCATACTAAATGCAGATTCCGAAGCAACCGTTGTGACTGGAATAGCAAATATGTCTCTTGCTACCTTCCTTAAAGTTGGGTACCTTGTGCCAGCCACTTTCCACCAATCCAGCACAACAAATTTTTCTGTATATGGTACTAAGTCATCAGCCAAGTAATGTTCTATCTCTCCTTGTACTCTAGCTGCTGCAGGCCTTTGTTGTGCTACAATGTCATGGAAGAAAGACATAATGGCAGGAGCTGGCATTGAAGACAAAGAATCTACAACCGGCTCATATTCAGCTTCTTCCACTTCATACTCTTTGATCAATTTATGTAGATTAGCAACAACAGCATCAACCTTTGCATTGCATTCATAAGAGGATGGCTCAATGCCATGCATCATTGCATAACAAGCAACCAACATTTGCCTCTTATATCTAGGGTCAAGTAGTGTAGCCATGCCCATCAGCCCTTGGATATCAGTCCAATATTTATCAAACTTTGTTATCATATCTAGGATAACCTCATCTGTAGATGTTGCCCACTGCCTAATTTTCATCTTGATTTCACATATCTTGGGAAAAAACACATTGGTTGTGACATAATCTCTACCGGAGAACAATGTGGTTGTATCATAGAATAAACTCAGCCTAGGTACAATATCTGCCGCAAAGTCCCATTCATCCTTAGTAGGCAAGTTTACATATTGCTTGTCTACTACTTTGGCTCTTTCAAAGACAGCTTTATAAGGCAAAGCTACGTTGAGCATAAGGTAGATAGAATTCCACCTAGTCTTACAATCTAGTCTCATCTTATTTGTGATTTTTACTTTCTTATACCTAGCCATCTCCTCAAATTTCTCAACTCTCTTGGCTGAGGCAGTCCAATATGCAACACTTTCTCTAAGATTGTGTGTAGCAGATTTCATTGTATCTAAGCCATCTTTTACTATGAGGTTCAAAATATGAGCACAACAGCGCATGTGAAGCATTGTACCTTCTAACGGCAGCTTGGACTTCCCAAGTTTGCCCACCAATTCCTCAAGTGCCCGGTCATTGGACGAGCAATTGTCAACCGTCACAGTCATGAGTTTCTCATCCAAATTCCATTCCATCAATAAGTTGTGCAGCTCTTCAGCTATGGCATCTCCAGTATGAGGTGCTGGCACATATATGAACCTACAATAAACATACATGAACAACAATTTAGAACAGCAGCTTTGCATCAATAAAAACAGCACCTATTTATCACGAAAACAGCACCAGTTCCTCACTAAAAACAGCAACTGTTTATCACTAAAACATCAGCCTTACAACAATAACAAATGCCTAAAACCAACAACTTTGCATCAATAAAAACAGCACCTATGTATCACGAAAACAGCACCAGTTCCTCACTAAAAACAGCAACTGTTTATCACTAAAACAGCAGCCTTACAACAATAACAAATGCCTAAAACCAACAGCTTTGCATCAATAAAAACAGCAGCTATGGCATCACGAAAACAACAACAGTTCATCACTATAAATAGCAGTTATGCATCACTAAAAACAGCAACAGAGGTATACCCCATAAGAATGTTCCGCGGCTTCCATGATTCATCAACGAAATGACCTGTAAAAGCCATGTAGCCCTTCTTTTGGCTATCTGTTGTCCACATATCAGTTGTGACAGCTACCCTTGATTGCAGCATACTCATGTACTCAATTGCCTTAGCTTTTTCCTTCTCATATCTGCCCTCTATATCCTTCCTACAAAACAAAATAGACATGTTAGCTCGTCATTCAAATCTCAACACAATGGCAGAAATATTTAGTGACCACAGTGCATGAACAAACACAAACCTGATAGTGTTCCTTGTATGCAGATGGAAGAGCGGCTGTAGTGCACCAATAAACCTCCTAAATCCAGCATGGTCAACAATACTCAATGGGTAGTCATGCAGCACTATCATGTTACCAAGCTCTTCTCTAGCAGTATCTTGATCAAATGTATAGGTCTCTACATTCACCTTCCCATCAGCTTGGGCAGTCATCCTCAATGAAGCCTGACTCATTGATTTCCCACTCTTGCTCTTCAACTTCAACTGCCTTAGAGTACATGTTTTCAGATGCAATCCCAGATGTTTAGTACCACTCTTGGATCTTGCACTAAGGGCCTTGTGACAGTAGTTGCAGATGCCTTTCCACTGTCCATTCACAAACTCCTTCTTCATCTCGAGCCACACAGGGGAAGTTAGCCTGCGTGACGCTCCTCCTCTAGCTGCTCCTGCAACATTCACCTCCACCACTTCATCTTCATCTTCATCGTCAGAAATTTCGTTCACCGATTCGGATGGGGCTTCGCTACTGCAGCTTGTACCCCTGCATGAATGAACAAACAAAATGAATTAGCAAAACAGAAACAGCAGCTATTGAGAAAAACAAACAAGAAACAACACCTAAAAGGCTAAGATGCAATACAAACAGCAAGATTACAGTAATATATAATAGCATTCAGCAGCTATTCTCCAATACAAACATCAGTAATGAAACATCTGAAATGAATCAAATAGATGATGTTCTGCAATACAATCACCTAAATGAATCACCTAAATGAAACACCTAAATGATACAACAACTATTCTCCAATACAAACATCAGTAATGAAACATCTAAAATGAATCAAATAGATGATGTTCTGCAATACAATCACCTAAATGAATCACCTAAAGGAAACACCTAAATGATACAACAGCTATTCTCCAATACAATCACCTAAATGAAACACCTAAATGAAATAGCTAAATGATCCAGCAGCTATTCACCTAAATGAAACACCTAAATGAATCAGCTAAACATCCTAAAAACAGATCCAGTAGCTATTCTCCAATAGAAACACCTAAATGAATCAGCTAAACATCCTAAAACCAGATCCAGCAGCTATTCTCCAATAGAATCACCTAAATGAAACACCTGAGCCTAATTTTACCTGCTGCAATAAATCTAAACAAGCTAATGATTCCTGCAACTTACATGGGAGACTTGGCCATCTGCGCCCGCTTGTCGCCGGCGTTCATGGTCGTCCCCTTCTTCTGTACGGGGCCGCCGTCGTCGGAGGACGAAGCACGTTTCCGGCTGCTCCCGGACGCAGCTACCGGTGGCAGTCCAACGCGCCTGCCGCCTCCCTTGACTGCCTTCGCCTTGGAGCTCGACGGCGCGCCAAGGTAGAAGCCGAGCCGCTCGCCACTTCCCGTCGGCGGGATCTAGGCCGTCCCATCTATAGGCGGCGGTGTGGGGCTGAGTCCTCCGACTGGATTGCCGGGCTCTCGCCGGACTCGCTCCCCTCCATGTCGCCTGAGATCATGGCTCCGGGGAGCGGCGGCGCAGGAGGTTAGAAGGAGAGGGAGCTCCGGGGCAGGAGGTTAGAGGGAGCTCCGGCGCAAGAGGTTAGAAGGAGAGGGAGCTCCGGGGCTAGCCGCTGGCGGCCGCCGGCGGGGAGAGTGCGGCGCCGGCGCGGCGCGGGGAGAGTGTGACGCGTGCGGGAGAGGCGGCGCTGGGGAGGGAGTCGAGGGAAAGAAAGGTGCGGCACTGCGGGCGTGCGGGGCTGGGCTGGAAAAGAACTAGGGTTTCATGTTTCATATACACTGACATGTGGGGCATACTCACTGACATGTGGGGTCAGTCGGGTATGCGGGTAAACGGGTATGGGTTTGGCCCCCCCATACCCGCACCCGCTTTACCCGATGGGTATTGAATTTTCCTGCTAACTATACCCATGGGTATTTTTTTATACCATACCCTCCCCGTTTAAGCCGGGTACCCGTCGGGTTTGCGGGTATCGGGTACCCATTGCCATCCGGAATTCAGACTTCAGAAAGAGAACACTTGTTTGCCGTCCACGGGATTGAGATTCTCTTGTGCTTGGAAATCACATCAATCCGAGCGAGGTACCGAGCAATCATGGTAATTCTGCACCTATGCGTCCATGCCGGCGTAGGAGCCGGAATTGGAATTGCCGCCATCGAGTTGTAATGGCGACCCTCTCAGCTTTAACCTCTAGACGTCGCCGATCTAGCCTTCTAGCCCCCCTAGGAATAAATTCCCCTACATCGGTTTTGTTTAGAAATAATTAGGAAAAATGCCTGTGCGTTTGCTACGGTGAATCTAGAGGTGCTTCGTGACGCAAGGATTTGACAAATTGGCCATCATGTGACGTTGGCATGCCACTCGTGTGCCATATGCGGGTGTCACTACCTGCAGTCCCCTTTGCATCCCTCGTCTCCCCCTCTTAATCATATTTAGAGCGAGTCCAACAGACTATAAAAATTTGACTCTCCAAATCTACGTTTGGTCTCTTCAATTTCACTCTGTTTCACTTTGCATTTCGATGCCATTCTCTAAAAACCACTCTATATCTGATTCAATACAACAAATATCGACTGGACAAAATAGTGCACATAAATCTCGAAAATGCGAAGGAGCACCCGGCGAAAACGCCCCCTGTAATCTCACCGTTGCCTTCACAACCAACCAACGCAGACCCGCGCGTATGCACACCGTATAATACGCTCCCGGCAGCTCGGACAACAGCGTGGTGACGTCAACCATCAATAAATGACGAGCAGAAGCTCACCCCATGTGAGCAATAAATGATCCACATGCAGCCTCATTAGCTTAATCAGTTATATTCTATTCTATTCACCTACCCATCATTTCAACTCTTATTTTTCAGTTGTTATATCTTTTGAAGCGAATTTCTGATTTTTGATATTTTTATATATTTGAGCGCTTGTTGAGAAGATCTTCAAAACAAGATCAATATTGGATATTTTTCATGCATATTTTCAAAAAAGCTAAAAATTCGACTTTTTGAAAATGGTGTTGAAACCACAAATATTACATGCATATTATTATTATTATTATTATATTTTGTGACATCACAATTTTTAAACGTTTTCTAAATACTAGGTAAATAATCATATTTTAAAAATGTTCAATTTTTAATATATATTACTATTTTTCCAAATTTGGAAAAATTCGGATTTCTGCAAAATATTTATTTTTACAAATGTATTTATTTTTCAAAATCGTGGAGAATAAAAAATTCGACTGTTTGTGGAGAATAAATAATATTTTGAAACATTTTGGAAACATTTATGATATTTTTTTGTATATATGTGAAATTTCGGAAATAAATATCTTAATTTTTTACTTTTTAAAAATTAATATTTAATAGGTATTTGGAAAATATTTAAAATGTTTTAAAAATTGATTTTTTTTCTATATATATATATATATATTGAATTAGTATCCAATATTTGTTGTTACAAAACCATTTTGAAAAGTCAAATTTTGAGTTTTTTTTGAAAATATGCATGAAAAATATCCAATATTGATCTTGTTTTGAAGATCTTCTCACCGAGATCTCAAATATATAAAAATATCAAAAATCAAAAATTCGGTTTGAGAGATATAACAACTCAAAATAAGACTAAAAAGGATGGGTGGGTGAATAGAATAATATATAACTAATCTATTGATTAAGTTAATGTGAGGTTGCATGCACATCATTTATTGTTCATATCCGTCCATTAGACTAATTAATCGCCCGCTAGCTTGTCAGTGCACATGCATATTTAACTCTCCTATTAAATGCACCCTTATAGATGTTATTGGATGTTGTATCAATGATGTCAGCGTCCTGTATTTATAGGATCGGTAGGTGGGAGAGGCTTCTTTGTTTAGTAATCGCGAAGTCCTCACACCCGTCCAGATTCACTTCTCGCGTGTCTCCGTATGCCAAAAGTCCGCGTCCACATAAATCTCTATTATATAATATGTCTTCAGGTGATGGTCCGTTTTTCAATTTCCGATTTATCCTTCCACCAAATCACATAGTACCACAAAACCCCCTGAAAAAACAAGAAATTAACCCACAGTCCCCTTGCCTCAGCCTCCCGACATCTTATCTCTTCGTGTCTTCCATGTCCTGCTCTTGACCTCGAGGATGTCGAGGGATCCGATGAGCCGAGGCTTGCCGGCGGAGGGAGGCGCACTTGGTCGCTGGGACTCGCCGCGATGGCGGATGCCGCGACCGCTGCCTGGGTACCCGCGGACCGGCAAGGCCACGACTACAACCCATAACCGCATCCTGCGCCGGGAGCGAGCCCCTGTGGCGGCGGCGACGTGAGGTACGCCGTGCGGCGGTAACTCGACGACATGCACGTGGAATACAACCGCGCCCCAGCCGCGCATGTGCAGGCAGGCTTCGTTGACGCCCCGGTGCCCGTGCAGCTCCCGGTCATGCCCGGGAGCGGATTCGCTGACTTTGATCCCGCTGACTTTGCTCCCGCTGACTTTGAGTCACTAACATGTGGGGCCCACACGTAAGTGACTCAAAGTCAGCGGGAGCAAAGTCAGCGAATCCCCTCCCACTGCCATGCCCATGAAGTAATGCTTCAGGCCCCGGTGTAAAGCTCTTCCAGTATCCTGTGGCTGCATCCATCTTCACTTCGACAAACCACATGGTCCTTCTACAGCAGCACCTCAAACTCGTAGTTACTTCCTTTCTTCATGCGTGACTGGTTTGACTGTACAGGTAACTGTATTGATTCACGTGTCTTAAGAATCGATGAGTTTGAAAATCACAAGATACATGTATGCTTAGGCATGACTTAGCATGCAGACTTCACCTCGTGTCGTTTTCGTAACATTATTCTTGAGCAATAAGTTGATTATGAGAGTCGCCAATCCGTGACATGCATTGTAGTTGTGCTTTTGTGTCTTCAAATTCTTCTTTTACATAGCTAAAGACATTCTCATTCATAGAGGAGATCAATATTCATACTATGATAGTGTTTGTTAATTAGTTGATAACTAGCGGGGTGGCCCGCGCATTTGCGCGGCTAGACTATCTATGATGTTAGATCTTGCTATCACATTTATTATCTGATTTTTATTAATTTAGTACTTTCAGATATTTAAGTATTTTGAAATTGTATATTATTTTTAGTTTTAATATGCCCTTAGATTTTTTTCTCAATTCATGTCAATTAGCGTGGCTTTAAATGTTACTTAATTATTACTTAATTTAATTTGGTAATATTACAGCGTCTCACAAAATTTGCCGATTCATATATCAATTTTTAATTATTACTATTTTTAATAATTTTATAATATCATCGTGTCGAACAAAATATTTGCCGATTCATGTTTCACTTTTTATCACCTCTCTCCTCTTTGCTTCATTTTCTCGTCTTTACAGCGGTGTCATAATTGAATTTGTTTCAGTTACAATTATAATTTGGATCTTCTTAGTTATTAGATGCTATTTTCCGGTAGACGGCATTTTTTATGTTGACATTTTTTCTAACACACCTAAACCTAGATTATATAGCTATGTATTGTTATTTTTATATTTTCCATAAAATTAGTTGTATATAACCAACCATATTTTTCCCACTACATATTTCAGGACACGTTCTCTGATTGTTAAATCACGTTCCACACCATGTAAAAAAAATCACAGTCCACACTCCACAGTATATCTCTGTTCTGAAAAGCATGGAAGAAAATTCCCTTTCTCTTTTCTACCGCGACTGTGCCCAATCCATTAACCGTACTCATGAAAAATCCCCTTTCTCCAATGTTTTTGCCCGACCATGCTCTTGGAGCTGATTCTTCACCAAGTTGTGGATGCGCGCTGGAGCCGCAGATATGGTGTTGACCGCCGGCGAGGGTGCATCTCGCCGTCGCTGATTTAGAAAGGTAAAGCGCGGTGGCCGGCAAGGTGAGTGCGACAGTGCGGACTGCAGGGTGCGCACCGGGCGCGGCCCTGGATGTGGTCAACGACGACAAAGGCGGCAGCTGTGACCCGCATTCAGCAGGCAAGGTGCATGCCTCGCTGCTCCAACCCCGCCATGCATGGCTGCTTCCTCATTTCTTTTCGTTTCTCAAATTTTGTTTATGGGATAATCCATAATTTAATCATTCATTTTAGTCTTGTCATTGAGAAACATAACAGTTGCTATATAGGCAGACCATCTGATAGCGCTTGTGTCATTTAGCTTGGAGCAGGAGCAGCCACTTGTAGTTCCATCATCCGATCTCCAGCCCACATCTAAATATTAACCCAGATGACAAATAATATGTGCTGCAAACTCGAGGTAACCTCTATAATTGATAGTTCAAAGAAGAAATAAATTCTCCATACTATAGCCATTTTTAAAGATAGCCAATATAAGAGAGTTTTGGATTTTTGTAGATTTGGGGTATTCATTATCTAAAATTAATCCACATGTACATCATAAAAAATGAAAATATGAAGATCAAAGATATTTGTACGTATCTATGTGAAATGAATCACGCCCAGGAAATACATTTGAATCATGATAAATGGTAAGGAAGCAGGAACATGATTAGTTGAATTGGAACTTATTAGCTCTTGTTTAAATTTCTGCTCCCATATTTTGGCATGATTACTCTATGATGTTGATCCGCACTCCACTCCATCAGTCATGATTTTAATCTTCTCTACCTCAGATCCCTGCTTCGGCGCTCGACTCCGGCAGCCGCTCCTACTCTGACGCTCGGGGCTTGTTTATCATCGCTCAGGCTCGACGGTCGTGTCAATTTGTCCAGTTCTCGTGCGCCTATTTTGGTGGTTTGGTGGCAGTTTGATCCGACATTTGGAAGGCAGGGCGGTGTGCGGTCATTAGCTCCAGTCTTAACCTCCACGTCCCCAAGATTCATCACCACACATGTGAAAACTGATCGGCAGCACCTCAGCAGCAGGCCACAAAATGTGAGTTCCCATATTTTTGTTTTCCCCAGTAGAGATTTTTGACCGTAGATGTACCTAAAGAATATGAGCCATCCATTGAATACTTAAACGGAGGTCAGGCGTGAACACTTTAGTTCATATAGCATTGCTGCGAACTCTGAGTTGATAAGGTCTCCCTGCATCGAAAAAACATAGCGAAACCCTCACATTGCTGCGAACTCTGATTTAATAAAATTTCCCTGCATCGGAAAAGCATAGTGAATTCTCTTTTGTATTGTGTTGGTGCAAACACTGAGTTAGTAAATTCTTCTTTTTATCATATAAAATCCAGTGAGACCTTAATATTAACTAATAATTAATAGGCTTTACAATGTAGAGTTGTAATCAAGCCACATGCATATATCTCACAAACAAATATATATAGGCTAGTAGCTGCTAGCTGATACGATCATGTACATGCTCGTTCTTTTTGTTATTTTTTATACGTACCTGGTTGTAGCTTCTTTGTAACTTCCTCCCTATGCCGGCCGGGCCAAGACCAGGAACAAACGTCTTCAACTTGCATATTGTCCCAAATCGTTGGTGTCTATAGTGTAGCACCTAGTTGAAGCCTCATAGTAAATCAATTTGTAGGAGCCTATGCCGGTATGCATGCCTCTTGCGAGAAAACCGCGGGGCGTGCGGGAGGACATGCGCCGACATGATCGCTATGCTGTGATGTCCCAGGGTCCTGCCCATCGATCCAGCAGCCTGAAAGCCAAATATAAGTCGGACGTGTGGAGAAATCTTCTAGTCATACACGATCACAATCACGGCCGGAGAAATCTTCTATTCTTGCAGGATCACAATCACGACTGATGTTCTCCGGCCAGAGAAATTCGCCTTGTCCTACTAATTGATTCTGACCCGCGTCTAACCGGCTTTCTATCCAGCATACGAAGCCGCCATAGGCTAGGTTGCCATCGATCCTAGCTTCAGCAGCTCCGTCAAAGCCATCACTTCTCGACAGATCAAAATCAAGCTTGTCATAGACCTTGCTACCAAGGGCCTTGTTTGTTGGGAACTTCGTCCGCATGAGATCGGCAAATTTCTCAAGCATCATTATATCAGGCTTTTTGTAGACTTTATGCAGGAACAAAATCTTCGCATGTAAACCTGAAACGATCGATGTTTCAGGTGCAATAGAAAGTGGTCAATAGGATGTTAACTGCTCGGCTGCTCGCATCCACCACACCATGACCTGAAGAAATACAAATTAGAAGCACGGTGAACTGAAGAAATCAGTTTGTTCAGTTTGAAATAAGTGACACAGCAGGTCCTATAATATAGGTTTGTTCTCGAAGTTAACAGGCTGCCTGATCTGTACAGACGACAAAGAAGGGCATGAAGACCGGTCCTGGAGGCAAGCCATTCATGGATGATTAAAAGATAGAAACAGGCACCTGGAGAACCACCCGTCGGCGAGCCGCTATGTACGCTAACGACGATAACTTCTGGATTGCTAGATAGACAGGGTAGCAGGTATGGAACGGGGCAGAGTTTTATCATATAGGCGGCAATACCTGTGACCGCTGGCCTGCCAGCCGAGTGTTTCTCTCCATCCAACGATGATACTGGACTCTTTAGGCTGCCCGGTCGTCTTAACCTTCTATGCCCCATGACCTCTGATCAAATAGGCTAAATTCTGTACCCTCTTGGATACGTACGATGCATCAGCAGGGTCTTGTTTGTATGTTCACCAAATCCTCTCGATGACCAACGCATACACCACGCATGTGTTGCCTTAAGGAGAGAACTTGTGTTTTAGATGCCTCAAGGAGCGAATTAAACCTACTTGAATCGACTTGATGCATACGACCGATCCTTTGCCGTTGTCATGTTGTGTCTACCGTCGTCCGTGATGTCCATCGATTCTAAATCTGTAGTGCCGCATATGGTAGGCTTGGCCTTGTTGCTTCGTCGGAGCAAGATCGTCAAAGATCTCCGCCGTTGCCTCGTATCAGGCTTCGGTATGTCACCTCTAAACCTTGTAAAATTTGTAGTAAACACTTATATTCAAATCAATATATATATTCTTACCGTGGTATTACACCTTCTGGATATATGTTGCAGTTCTTGCAAAATTAATTGTCAAATTCATTATAGCAGTTTATTGCATACATCAAATGACATGAACCACCATTGAATGATCAGTTGTGGCCATTTTGTGAACACAAAGTCCTGAAAATCCGTAGTAAAAGTTAGCTCTTCAAAGAGTATGCTATAACACAGAAATATTTAGTTTTTAGATAAAGAAATATATATATTTCTGTGTTGAAAGTTGTATATGTCTTTGAAATATGTATGGTATCATATCTTAAAGAAGAATGATGCAGTCCTCATATGTTGGGTTGTCAACTTGTCATGCCTGTTTCCTGTAAGTTCTTTCAATCTTTTTCTTCAGCAAAATATTTGCTCTTCCAATGTGCCTTGAGTACTTTTATCTATCTCCATACTTTTTGGTAAAGTTTCTTCCGTCGAATGACTAAAAAATGGGAGTACTATTTCAATTAGTAAATCATAATATATAATATATTTTATTTTATAAGTAACTAATAATTGTGTTCCATACATGCCATGAAGTTCGAAGCCTCGGGTATATCCAGATTTGTGTATCCACCACATTCTTCCATATAATAGCATGTATCGTATCTGTATCATATCACCCTTCAAAACAGAAGGTAAGAAAATCTTAGCAGTAGTTTAGGCAATAGAAAAAATCCATTGTTAAATGTGTAAAGAAAGTTGTAGACTTCTATACCTTGGCTTTGGACTCATCCATTATTTAGAAGACTAAATATTCATACAGTAAGAAAACACTGAAGTACTATTTGTTTAAACCACCAGGTTGCAGATCCTCTATGTACTTCCTAAGCAGATTAAAAATTGGATCACCTGTATTGGGAGAACTGCACAACGAACAGATCAATAATTGGTGGCTAGCTGCATACGAATAGAAGCAATGGGCAAACTACATACCGACAAATGTATTGTTAAGAAATTTCGATGCAACCTTGCTCATTCCTGAATGCGATGGTGCCGCTGGATCTGTCATGGCTGTATGTGGACCGCTTTTGCCGTGATGGCTGTACAACTCGTGAGGTCTCTTGCGCAGGGTTGCAGATTGCAACGACGGAGGTCGATTAATATGAAAACAATGATCAATTGGATTAGGCGAATCATCAGAGAATAATAATTATGCCCGGCTGATGCAGAACTGCATGCCGGGTTACCAAATCTTCTACTGCCGTCGGGTGCCGCACCAGCGCTTTGTCCTGGGGTCGGTACGTCGCCATAGATTCAAACAGCCATGTGGGCTTCAAATATTGTGGCTTCATACCAGATCGATTTTGAATATTGTCATACGGATTCCTCGTAGACTGAGAAAACCTCCTGAGTTACCTCGTCTGCGTGAATGCGTGATGTCGCCGTTATCGCCATGAACTTATCGAGGTCCCCATAGCGTTGGTCAAGACTTAATCCTTCTGCGACGGAGATCGATCGATCAATCCATAAAAAAAATCGCCGATCGATGGTAGATCGTGTTCTACCAGAAGTGCCGGAGCCTATGTAGGCCGAGGCTCATGCTTGTGTTTTCCGTATTGTTATGTCCCGAGACATTGGACGTCGCCGGCCGGGGTCGTCGCGCAGCTCTGGTTCCGTATTGTTGTCTCCTGAGACATTGGACGTCGCCGGCCGGGTCGCCGCGCAGCTCTGGTTCGATTTGTGTTCGCTCGGCATGCCTTTGACAGATTCATGTACGTGGTCATGCCGTCGAGATCGGTAGCACGACGATCGATACCAAAGAGTCCAGGATTTTTGTCGCTAGATAGATAGGATTGATTAGTCCACACCATTTATTTCATGGACGTGTCTCCCTTTTTTTCCTTTTGTGATTTCAAGAGGGACTCTGTTCTTATTTGAAGACGTAGTAGAGATGGACACCCTTATGTCCGTATTGAAATTGCCACCGGACGGATGTTACGAAAAGTAAATCCTGGCCGTTGTTCATGACTTGATTATGTCTAGCTAATCTCCACCGTTGATTATCTTGTGTTTTAATTATATAATAGATAGTGGATGTGAATAATTGTTTACTCATCCTGCTAATCATATTTAACAATTTTCTCTTAACAATTTTCTCCCCGTTGCAACGCACGGGTATTTCTACTATATAATATGGCCAGAGGTTATGGTTGGTACGTCATTTTTATTTTCGATTCTACCCTGATGATTTAATAAATATTACCCTGTTTGCCACCCCGAATTGAGTTGTACCGGTTCGTTCTTCTTCTTCTCTCGACCAATACCATGAACAGACTGCCGCCCGTTCCCTCCTCTCCCTCACCTATCGACGCCGGCCGCACCCACTCCGCCACCGCCACCGTCTCCTCTTCCCGTTGCTTTCCTACCCCTACCGCGTCTGCTTCTCCCGGTAATCTGAGATGCACGTGGCGCCGCACATCTAGCCCCGGTTGTCGACTGCCACTATTGAGGAGGAGGAGCGTCTGGGATGGGGAGGGGCAGAGGGGGCGTGCCAAGTCGGTGATAGGCCGCCGCTGGCACATCAGATTGTCTCCAACGCCATGTGCCTCCCAACGGCGAGATCGGCGTTCTAGCTGAAGAGCTGGAAGCCCTCCGCCTGAAACCAGCGAGATCGGACTCCTCCGCCCAAACCCAGGACGACGACGGCCACCAACAAAGTGTCCAGTCCATGAACACAGCTGCCGGATTCGAGTAGACAACGACGCGCGACATTGGAACCTCGGGTGCCACAAGAGGTCCATGCCGTCCATGGCACAGATCTTTAGGTTTTTTTAGAAAAGGAGGGTGCGAGTCCCCGGCCTCTGCATCGAGTGATGCACACAGCCATTCGCACTTATTAATTCCAACCAGATTTACAAAGTACAATATTGAAGAACAAACTGAAGTCAAAACCTCGACAACAAAGGTCGCTACCACTATGATGGGGGTGACTAACACCAACGCACATCATCTAAAAACCTTCAGCTAAACACTCAACGCACACCGATGTGCACGCTTTAGTCGCTGCCGCCGTCTTCCACGAACCCGTCTTCAGAAAGGATCAACACCATGACCTTGCAAAATCAGGTCTGCCGTCGGCATCGCCACGATGCCAGACAGCGCCACCAAGTGCGAGTCCATCAACCCGAAATCGAGACCCCGCAACGCCACGCCACCGAGCCTCACCGACGTCGACGTGGTAGATGAAACACCGCTCCGCCAGCTGACCCCCTCCAGGTGGTTCGTGTTCCAAAACGATGCCCTCAAGAGGGTGAACGACACCGAAGGTGACGCCATCGCCTGATCTGGATAACCAGATCTGGGGTTTCCCCTCGAACAACACTTGTGAAGTGACGAGAGCATCAAGGACGATGCCTTCAACAAGGAAACGACGTCAAGCGACATCGTCATCGCCCGCCAAGACCGAGGTCGAGGTTCGGCTTTCACCGGCTGTCACGTCACCCGAAACTCGTCATCGAAAGGGAGGTGGGTGATTTGCAGCGGCAACTCCTTCAACAAGGTGGCGGCACCCACGGGCGCCGCAGTCGCCGGCCAAAGCCCGGCTTTCACCGGCCGCCATCCTCGCCTCCAAGATCGGCGGGATCTGAAGAACGAGGTCACCACGCCAAGCCCCCGATCTGCCTGGAGATCCGCCAAATCGTGCAGATCGGCTCCGCACTAGCCTCCCAGCCAGGCCGCCAATGGCCGAGACCATGAGACGACGGATCTAGATGGGATCTAGACCCACGGCCAGCCACCCGCTCGATCCGCCGAAGACGGATCAAAGGCAGCAGCGGCCGCCGCCTGATCGATGCCGCCGTCTGACCACCGCGCCCGAAGACCTCCGTCGAAGCCGCCCCAGCCGCCGCGTCGGAATCATCGTCACACCTCCACCCCAGCGCCTTAGGCACCAGGGGTCCGCCGCCACCGCGGCCTATGCCGGCGGCAGCGGCGGATGGGTATCCGGGAGTGGAGGGGGAGGTTGGGCGGCGGGGAGAGGTGCCCCCGGCGGCGCCCTGGGGCGCGCCGCGGGAGGGGTGGGAGGGAGGGGTTAGAGAAGGGGCGAGTAAAAATTTTGGGGGAGAATTTCACTTCCCCGGCCTCTGCACCAACTAGGGATGCACACAACCTTTTAAGCATGAGTATCAGGATTTTTATCTTGATTAATAACCAAGCCTGATCCTCAGGATAGATTGCATGAGTACCAGGAAGGTCTGATCCTCAAGTATAAATAGGAATCTAAATTCGCATCCCTGGGGACTTGAACCTGGGTGTTGGGTTTGTACATCCACAGATCTTTAGGTAGCGTGCTCGCAGTATGGATCCTGATCACTCGCCATGGACGCTGTCTCCCCTCCATGTGATGGAGAGGGAGGAACACATCTCGGGCGAGACAAGTGGCCCTCGACAAATTCGTGCTCGGAGGCCAGGTCCTCTGCCGGATCCTGCATGTCCGGCCGCCCATCTCCATGGTGCCCAAATTCAGTCGTAGTATTTCTCCTATGTATCTCTATTGCTGCAGTTTTTATTTCTGAAGATTGTAAACTGCCAAAAATTGCACTTCTCGATTTCTGAACAAGAAGAAAAATATGTAGTTTTAAAACTCACTTGAATGAGACCAGGATGAAGGAAGCTTGTGTTTTATCTGTCAGTTTCAGTAATTCATCTTGGCAGTACCGCAGTAGTACCATGTATGAACGATTTTTATGGTTATAGTACCACACGGTCACACCTACCCGAGTGCCAACTGAGTGCAGAATTTGACCTTTGGTGTACTGCATTATTAGGTTGATGAATGTGAGTTCGAGAGCTCATTTATGTCGTACTAACTGTGGGCAATATTCAAGAATTTTCATGTTGCTATCTACGGAAAGTTCAGAAAACTGGCCTGCTCTTCTTCGTCTGTTG
Source organism: Poa pratensis (assembly GCA_947311845.1). NCBI lineage: Eukaryota > Viridiplantae > Streptophyta > Magnoliopsida > Poales > Poaceae > Poa > Poa pratensis. The sequence goes on from CAMZMU010000085.1 coordinate 77,661,168, forward strand.
ACAGCGGATGAGAAAGAGACTATTCTTTTTTTAAATCAATTACAGCCCAGATTACTATAGTCCAAGCAAATGTACATGTCGTGAGAGTATATGTACTTTTGATACAATTAGTTTATTTCCTTCCACCTTTGTAGTTAGCCATTGTAGAGACAGAATTAGAGCCGTGGAAGTGGAAAGAAGCATTCAAATGTACATCTAAATTAATTTGTGTGCTAAAATGTAGGGAACATTTACTAAAATGAAAGAGTAGAAAGCTGCACTATTTCAGCTTTATGGACACCTCTATGATGACATGATCAATTATGTAAGGCCTGGCACGATTTATTGCAAGATGATTCGTGCACATTTTATCGTCGCCTTTCTTCTGAGATGAGAGATGCTTTAGGCGTGTCGCGACAATTTGGAGTTATTTCTCGTCTTTTTCCCGTAGCAACGCACGGGCATTGTGCTAGTAAAATAGTAAAAATTTATGAAAACCTACTTGATGATATTCAACTCTAGCTCTTATGTTGTAGGATCACAGTTGATCATGCGTCTCCACTCTCAATCTATCATTTTCTCTCTGCTCCGTGTCTCTCATGCATGAGCAGATGAGCTGCTAGACTGACGAGGGGTGTCCTCGGCAATACCCATAGTTGAGTACCTAGGGTTAGATTTATGTGGTAGAGAACGCGTAGTGTTAGTTGAATCGTCGGCTGACAAGCGGGATTTACCCAGGTTCAGGGTCCTCGACCGAGGTAACACCCCTACTTCCTGCCTGTCTGTATTGATTGTGGAATATGCTGTGGATACAAGGTCTAGCAAGGGGTTGATCTCGCTAGGGTTTGGAGGATCTGGTATTGCGTGTCCTCTATCGGGCACCCTCCCAGCCCTTATAAAGGGGCTGGGTCTCGGGTACGTTACCGACTAGGACTTTACATGTAAGGAAACTATAACCGACTATGACTAAACTTGGGAAGCAATCTTCGTCTTGGGCCTCCCTTAGTGGGCTTCATCGGGGTGTTGACAATTGGGCTTTAGTCATCACGTGCACCAGGTACCCTCATACTAGGGTACCCGTTCGGTATATCCTCGTCATTATCCCTCGAGTGCTTGGCTGACTCGAAGAATCAGGCATGGACTCACTCAATAGTGCACGTCCTATGCTTATGCCTTATATTAATTTTCGACTGTAACTTGTGATTTGCCAAAGGATCATGACTTAGTAGGCCTGGTTTTATTCGATGAATCGAGACCAGTTAACTGCTCTTTTGGGCAAAACCTTACTAGCCTTCAATCAAATTCGAGTCCCCGGGCTCGAACCTGGAACATACTAGACAGACTCGACTCAAGCCGTTTGAGGTCTTACTGAATCGTTCCGCAGTTTCAATTTTGCTACCTAGCGCGTCCGCCAGGATTTTCATCATGTCTGCTGACATGGGAAATTTTAAGGACTTAACACTGCCGGGATTTGACCGGACGTGGCGGAAATTTCGCCGCGTAATAATAACTTCCTCGTTTTATGTGCGTAGTGGGCGGAGTGGCCCGCGACGGTTGTTTTCCAATCATGCCACGTGTCTTACAGATTGTGCACGGACGACTGGGATTGCTTTGCTCGCTGTGGTAAATATAGATCTCTTCTCCGTCAAAATTTTTTACCCTGCCATTTGCTTCCTCTTTCCTCTCGTCTTCTTCCTTGCGCCCCTTTCTTGCTGCCGTTCATCAGAACTTCCGCACCATCCACCATTCACCATGGGGAAACCTACGAAGCGTGCTGCTGCTGCTGTGTCTGCCACCGCGGACACGGCGGACAAGAAGAAGAAAGCTGCGGTTGCTGCTGCTGCTGACGCTGGCCTCCAGAAGTCTCCTGGAGATTGGACGCGGTCGACGATGACCAAGGCCGGCGTCCAGCAACTCCGGCAGAAAGGGTTGCTGCTGCCGGAAGAGGAGCTGCAGGCTCGCGCACCGTCCAACAAGGAGGTATTCCCTGAACCCCGCTCCAATGAGCGTGTGTGTTTTGCGGAGTTTCTTCCTCGCGGTTTTTCTCTCCCCCTCCATGATTTCGTTCGTGGGCTGATGTACGCCTACGGCGTGCAAATCTACGACTTCACTCCCAATGGGATCTTGCACATTGCCGTTTTTATGGTTTTGTGCGAGTGTTTCTTGGGAGTATCTCCCAGCTGGCCGCTTTGGAAGTCGATTTTCAAGGTGCGCCATAACTGCGGAGGCGGCCGCCCGTTCCCTGTCGGTGGCCTGCTAATCCAGGTGCGGAGCAATGTCAACTACTTCAACCTTATGGCAGTCGATTCTGCCCAAGGATGGCGCAGCCGATGGTTTTATGTGCCAGTCGATCAAGCGGTGAGCCCTGCTTTTTCGATTCGCAAGCCTCTGCTGAAGACCAAAGCCCGGGACCATCCTCTGTCGACTGAGGAGATTGCGGAAGCGACGCCTCTTCTGACGCGGATTGGCAATATGCTCGGCACTGTCTCAGGTGTCCAGCTTATTGGCACCTTTATTAAGCTGCGGGTATGTCCACTCCGTCTCCGAGCTCACCCGATGTGGCAATATGAAGGTCCACTCGACGCAACCGGATGAGTCAAGAGGAGCTGTCGAGAGAGGAGCTAGATGACCAGGTGAGGTCCATTACCAGTATCAAGGCTTCGGAGCCTTGCAACCCTGATGGCCCGGTTGCTCCTTTCTCGGCCAACAATCCTTTTCTTGAAGTAAGTGTGTTTTGCTTTTAGTTTCAGATTTCTGCCCCCCTTTACTTCTGGTGTCTATTCCTTTTTTGAGTATCTTTTTGTTCTTATTATTTTTAGGGACACTCGACTGCTGCCACCCTTCCTCCTCTCCCGAGGCTGGTCCTACCGATGAGGTAGCTCTCCTAGATGAAGGGAAAAAGGCCACCTTATCTCCGCCTTCGGCTAACACTTCCGCCACGGAGGAGGCCGAAGTCGAGGAAGTGAACCAGGTGCAGAAGGACGGTGAGTCTGCGACTGAGCCTTCAGCGAAGCGCCGTCGTTTGCTTCTTCAGAATGCCTCAAGCTCTCAATCTGGAGGTGCGGAGAAGAACGATGACGAGGACTCTGGCACCTCCCCACCTGCTAGGGGCGATCCCCTGAACATCTCTCCTCTGGCATCACGCCCTCCTCCGACTGTGAATAAGCCTTTGAGCTTTGGAGGTCCGCCCATTGGAGCTGAACCAGATTCAGATGAGGATGAGCACAGGTATGCACAGAGATCCACATTTACTCGTATTTCGTTTGCTGACATTTCTCTTATGCCTTTTGCTATGATTTTTCCAGCGCTGGTGATGCGCAGCTGCGATCACCACCAGTCGTAGAAGAACCCTCAGTGGTTCCTCCCCAGGCCACTCCTGATACCGCCGAGACCACTCTTGTGGTTGGAGCGACTGATGCGGGGAAGATGGCGCCTGCCTCTGCTTTGGACGCGGGTCCTTCGACTTCCAAGACCTCTTCCTGGACTGATCATGTGAGTATTTTTGTGTTTACCTTGGCGTACTTGAAGCCTATTTTTGCTTATCTGCCACATTCCGACTACGTTTTGCAGCCTGTCTTCTGTAACATTGTTGCGGCGAGCAAAGCTTATGTCCAGATGGAGGAAGAGCGGGACTCACTTCGCTCCAATGCTAACCAGCTTAGTCGTAAGTTACTTTAGCCTCACACAAAGTTATTTGCCCATTTGAAATTATCCTGCGACTTGAGCTGATCTTTGCCCATCCCAGGCGACAAGAAATTGGCCGAGAAACGAGCAGCTGATCTGGAGAAGCAACTGAAGAAATTGGTGAAACAGCTTGCCGATCAGCAGACTGGCTCGAAGAAAGAACTTGATGAAGTTCGAACCTCGGCCAATTTGCGCGAGAAGGAGTATGCCGGGCGACTGTCAAGCCTTGCTCGTGCTATGAAAGGTTAGTAAATTTTCTCTTTTCATGTGCTTTCTTCTTCACTTCTCTTTTTGCTAATAATCCACATGTTCTCTTTTTGATTCTATGAAGAAAACGCCGATGCGCCAGCACCTGCCAATGCGGCGAGTGACGATTTGTCATTTGACCAGGCACTCGAAGAGCTGAATGCCGACATTGCGCACGCCAGGAATTCTCTGTCTACCTCCACCAGCACACTTGGCGCTGTATTCCAGGAAGTACTTCCTTCGAGTGAAATTCCTACAACTGCTCAAGGCTTTGCAGACGTGCTGGGCCCCGGCTCCTCGACTATGGCAGCATTTGCTCGCGATCTTACGGTACGCGGCTCGGAGTCCACCCTCAAGCTACTCCTTGGTAACGGCGTAGCCATTGATTATGAAACCATCCTGTCTGACTTCCCCAAAAAGCCAGACGGGAAGCCATTGTCTTTGAAGGGTGTGACCGATACAGCCGTGCGACTGTCCGATATTTGTATCCGCACTATGGAGCGCAGATCAAATGAGATCGCTACTTGACCGCAGTCGCGTAGGGCTAGGTCTGAGTCTGTGTCCCATGTCTAGGGGCTTTTTACGAATTTGTAAATATAACTCCCACACACCATGTGTGCTTTTGCTACTTGTCGATGAATGAATGCTATGAAGTACTTGTTTCTGTTTTCCTTCCTATTTCTGTACTGTTTTGATTTGTATCATTCTCTGAATGTTTATGCTTATGATCCTGACAGTCAGTTGATAATAACTCGGCCGAGTCCTCACAACCCTGGGTTGATACTCGATCACCTGCTCAAGTAAAAAATGATGCCAGGGTACTAGCTTTTGCAAAGAACAAGGTGGTGCAACTGACTCAAGAGCTAGAAAATGCTCAAACCGAGTTGAAAATACTCAAGGGGATGCCAGCCTTTGCCACCCAACGAGAGGATTATGTACTCACCGAAATAGAGATTGTGAATAGTCAACTGGACGGTAAGGATTGCTCTTCTGCGTGATGCATTAGTTGTAGCATCTCCACTTTGCTTACTTGAATTGCTTCCTGCAGCTTTTGTGCCTAGTTTCAAAGAAGAAGAAGAACGTGTTAACGAACGCTTGGATAACGCGACTGATAATCCAAAAACCGGTCGTCAGCACTTCTGGGGTGACAGGTATCGTGCCTCGTGGCACCATCCTACTCAAGCGATGCAGGGCGGCATTCTTGCGCATCAACTACTACCTGTTTCCAACTGGGCCACAACCACAAGGGATCCATGCCCTAGTTGATCTTTTTCAATCTATTGACTCTATCCGGGATGCGATAACTCGAAAAGTTTTGCTTGGAGCAAATGCTGCTCTGGCTTATGTCCGTAGCCGAAAACCAACTCTGCAGCTTCCTCCTCCTACGATTGGCTCGCAGCTAGATCAGTCGTGTTTAGATGGGACTGTAGACGCAGCCAACACACTGATGGAGCGCTTGTATGATCAGATCCTTGGCTTGACCCTGCCTATGAAGGATGAGCCCATGTAAATTTGATGCTTTGTATAGTTGAGTGTATAAAGATGTGCAGCCCCCGAGCCCATCGAGCGGAGTGTATGTGAAAAATGTTTACTTAGCTATGTAATTACCCAGCCCCCGAGCCTGTCGGGTGGGTGGTATAAAGTAACTTTTCTCTAACCCATGTTTCTTCCAACCCCCGAGCCTGTCGAGTGGGGTGTGTGAGATATATTTTATCTAACTTATGTAATTTGCCAGCCCCCGAGCATGTCGAGTGGGGTGTATGAGGTTAGCTTCGCGCTGGTTTACTTTGAGTTGTTTCCGTATCTTGAGTAATCAAATTATACTTTGAAAATATAACTTTTGTTACCACTTTTGTTTGAGACCCAGCCCCCGAGGACTCGGGCATGGCTAAATTTTTGTTGGTGAAATTAAGGCCCAGCCCCCGTCCCCGAGTACTCGGGTGGGGTGTGATTTTGTTATGACTTGTGAGAAAGATTTTATGATCTTCAGTTATGGAGACATAAGAAAATATGCGAACAACTCATAGAGGAACATTCTTCTTTATTCCAAATATAGACCAGCAAGCCGCCTCATTAAAAACCTTCCAGTTCCCTTAGGTACCCTGGTAAGGGAAAGAGTGCATCTGAAACCTGCTGGCCGTTTGACATTGTGCTCTATTACATTTATCGACTAGGAGCCTAAGCGTAGAAGCGACGCAAGTGCGCCACATTCCATGGGTTGTTTGATATCTCTCCTGTCTTCGCGTGCTTCAGACGATAAGCTCCACCATCGATGACCTCCGTAATGATGAAGGGTCCTTCCCATGGAGATGCAAGTTTGTGCACCTTTTTCTGCTTTAGTCGAAGTACCAAGTCTCCCATCATGAAGGACCTTGTACGCAGTCGACGACTGTGGTAGTTGCGCAGATCCTGCTGGTAAACAGCTGTGCGAGCAAGTGCTGTGTTGCGTGCTTCTTCGAGTAAGTCAGCAGAATCTTCGAGTGACTCGTTCGCGTCGTCTTCATCGTATACTTCGACTCTGGGTGCACTGAAATTCACCTCTGGTGGCAGCACGGCTTCTGCGCCATAGACCATAAAAAATGGTGTGAACTGGGTTGAGGCGTTTGGAGTTGTACGCAAGCTCCATAGTACAGCAGGAAGCTCATCGACCCAGGCACCTGCAGCCCGTTTGAGTGGTACCAGCAACCTTTTCTTGATACCCGTGCATACGAGGCCATTGGCCTTTTCCACTTGTCCATTGGACTGCGGGTGCGCCACCGATGCATAGGTGAGCGTGATGTTCCACTCTTTGCAGAAGGAACGAAATTCTTCGGCTGTGAAGTTTGTGCCATTGTCAGTGATGATACTGTTTGGGACGCCAAAGCGATATACGATAGATCTTATGAAATTGACTGCTGTAGCGGCAGTCGAGCTTGTGATTGGGACTGCTTCGATCCACTTTGTGAATTTGTCTACCGCCACCAGTAGATGAGTATGCCCTCCAGGTGAAGATTTTTGAGTGGTCCGACCATATCGAGCCCCCCTGGGCGAAAGGCCACGCCAATGGTATGGTTTTGAGCGCCGATGCGGGTGCATGGGTCTGGTGGCGAATTTCTCACACCCGATGACCTTTTGACTATGTCCTCCGCGTCTTTGAGTGTTGTAGGCCAGTAAAACCCTGCTCTGAAGGCTTTGGCTACGAGTGATCGACTGCTGGCATGATGCCCGCAGGTACTTACATGGATATCACGAAGTATTGCTTTGCCATCCTCGAATTCGATGCATCTTTGAAACATACCTGAGACGTTGCGTTTATACAACTCACCGTTAATTATGGTGTATGCTTTGGATCGTCGAGTGACTCGTCGAGTGTCTGTTGCGTGTCTGGTAGCTCGTCGCGGAGCATGTATGCCAAGAAGGGTTGAGTCCATGCTGGTATCGTCAGATCACCATGACATAAGAGTACTTCGACTGGCGGATCCTCTGTACTAGGTGCTTTACTCTTTGATGTAGCAGTCGAAACGGGCGGAGGCCGCTGAGCTTTGATGGACCTGTGCTCAATGCGCTCCAAGAAGACACCTGGTGGAATTTGTGCTTTGGTTGAACCGATGTTGGCTAACCTGTCTGCTTCTTCGTTACTTTCTCGCCCAATATGTCGTAACTCGCATCCATCGAACCCACCCTCCAACGTGTTGTAGAGGTCTCGATATGCGATCATGTTGTCTGCTATGGCATCACAAGCTTTATCGTTTGTTGCACGACCAGGTTAGAATCGCCAAATCATCAGTCGAGTGCATCCTAGTGCTTTGGCCATTCGCATGCCGTGGATCAGGCCTTCGTACTCTGCTTCGTTGTTGGACGGGAACTCGAAATCCATCTGCAAGACGTAGTAGAGTTTATCGTCCTTGGGTGATATGAGTATGACGCCTGCGCCTGCTCCTTCGTTTTTCTTGGACCCATCAAAGTACATTGTCCAGGAGTTAGATACATCAGGAACTCCTGGCAGTTGAGCTTCTATCCACTCGGTTGTGAAGTCAGGTAGGACTTGTGCTTTGATGGCCTTCGGGTGATCATATGTGATTCCTAGTGGCCCAAGCTCGATAAGCCACTTTGCTACTCGCCCAGTTGCGTCGGGGTTTGTGAGAACGTCCCCAATTGCAGATTTGCTTATCACTGTTATCGGGTGTTCTGTGAAGTAGTGGCGCAGCTTTCTGGGGTCATGCAAACAACGTATGCTAGCTTTTGAAAGTGCGGGTACCATTGTTTGGACGCGGAGAGGACTTCGCTGACGTAGTAGACTGGTCTTTGCACACTTTGAGCTTTTCCTTCTTCCATGCGTTCGACTACCAAGACTATGCTCACCACTCGATTTGTAGCTGAGACGTATAGGTACAATGGTTCCTTTTCTCTGGGTGCCGCCAGTATTGGAGGATTTGTGAGGATTCGCTTGAGATCGACGAAGGCTGCTTCAGCTTCGTCTGTCCACTCGAACTTGTCTACCTTCTTCATCAGTCGATAGAGTGGTAGCGCCTTTTGCCTAGCTTGCTGATGAAGCGACTGAGTGCTGCCACTCGACCTGCTAACTGCTGCACCTCGTAAAGCTTTGTAGGCCTTTGCATTGTGAGTATGGCCTGCATTTTTTCCGGGTTCGCTTCTATTCCGCGTGCTGACACCAAGTACCCTAAGAGTTCTCCGGCTGGAACACCGAATGTACACTTATCTGGGTTGAGCTTGATGTTGTAACTCTTGAGATTGTCAAAGGTTTCTCGTAGATCTGCGAGTAATGTGCCTTCTTCCTTTGACTTGATAACTATGTCATCTACATACACTTCGACATTATGACCAATTTGCTTCTTCAGCAGTTTTGCATCATACGCTGGTATGTAGCACCTGCGTTCTTGAGCCCGAAGGGCATTGTGGTGTAGCAATATACTCCGAGTGGAGTTGTGAATGCTGTTTTTTCTTCGTCTTCGACTTTCATCCGTATCTGGTGATACCCCGAGTATGCATCCAGAAAGGATAAACGTGCGCATCCTGCGGTGGAGTCGATGATCTGATCGATTCGTGGAAGTGGAAATGATCCTTCGGGCAACACTTGTTAAGCCCTGTGAAGTCTATGCACATTCGAAGAGCTGCTGTTTTCTTCTTCTCGATGAGCACAGGGTTGGCCACCCAATCTGATTTCTTGATTTCTCGAATAAAGTTTGCTTTGAGTAACCTGTCGACTTCCTTCTCTATGGCTTCTCTTTTGGGACCGGAGACACGACGTGTTGTTTGCTTAACTGGCCTAGCGCCTGGAGTAAGTTGAAGAGAGTGCTCGGCGAATTTCCTGGGAATACCTGGCATGTCAGCTGGACACCATGCAAAAATATCCCAGTTCTCACGGAGAAATTCGACGAGCGCGCTTTCTATGCGAGAGGTAGGCTTGTGGACACCCTGACTGTCTTTGATGGATCAGTCGGGTGGACTTGGTGCTTCCTTATGTCATCTGTGGCGTTGAACGCCCTGTCGACTGCTTGCTTCTTATGCTCAGGCATGAGTGTATGGTCATTGGTGAGAGAGAGTTCTGCAAAAGTTTGCTCCATACCGAACATCTCCGAGATTTTGCTGAAATCTCGGTCGCAAGCATCTGACCTTTGGAAATTTCCATTGACTGTGATGACTCCTTGGGTCCTGGCATCTTCAACTTGAGGTATGCGTAATGTGGCACTGCCATGAACCGAGCGAACGTTGGGCGCCCGAGTATGGCATGGTACTGTGACTTCCAGTCGACGACTTCGAACTCAATCGATTCTGTTCTGAAGTGACTTGCATCGCCGAACGTGACGTCGAGTTGTATTGTGCCTTTGGGGAGAACAGCTTTACCTGGAACAATACCATGAAAGGTGTTTGTGGACTCGGGCAAGTTTTCGACTGACCTGTTCATCCTGCGTAGCGTGTCGGCGAAGATGATGTTGATGCCGCTGCCTCCGTCCATGAAACCTTGGTCATGGCGTATCCACCAATCTGAGCGTCGAGTACTAGGGCTGCGTGACCCGGTCGATAGACTGATGGTGGGTGGTCCTCCCGAGTGAACGCGATTGGAGTATCGGATCCTCTTAGGTATTCTGGCACTGCTGGCGGCGCCATGACTCCCATGTTGATGTCGAGTGTGCAACTTCTGCTGCCTGTTAGAGGGACGCCCTTTTTGGATCATGTACATCTGTCCCTGAGGCTTCGGGTACTGATCTTCTACTACTTGTGGTATGTGGTGTATGGCTCCTGCGACTTGGCTCCCGCACTATGCTGTGTTGGCGCTGGGAGTGCCGGACTGGCTGTGCTGGTGGCGCTGCGGCGAGGACTGGCTGAACAGTCGATGGTGCACCCTTCTGACTTTCATCATGTAGTCCATCGCCATTTGGTCAAATTCTCTGCAATTCCTCAGGTGTGATTGGAGATTAATCTTCCATCGTCTCCCTTGAATAGGTGGAATCTGCAATAGTCATCCATCTTCGCTTCGAATGTCCTTTCTGGTCGCGTGTCCGTGCGTCTGCGCCACTCTTGCCTCCTGTAGTTGCCAGTGCGCTGGTCGCGGTCCCTGTTGTCACGGTGATCATCAGTTCGACTGTCGTGACGGTCATCATCCGTCCGTCTCGGCGATTGTCATTTCGACTGTCGCGACGCTCGTCTGGTCGTCTGTCGTCTCTGGCTTGATTGTCCTGTGGTTGGGAAAAACCAGCCGCCATGAATTTGACCCTATCATCGTCGTTGTAACGATTTTTGCGTTTGCGTCGTCTATCATCTCTATAGCTGTCGCGGTGATCTCGACTATCTCGAAGATCTTCACGATCGCGCGGAGAGACTGGGCGTTTAGCCCTTATGGAGTCTTCTCCATCTGCCCACTCGGTTGCTATTTTCATGAGTTCTGCCATGGACTTTGGCTTTTGGCGACCGAGTGCTTCTCTGAAGTCCTCCCGAAAGACTCCCTGGGTGAAGACATCCATAGCTCTGTCTTCGAGAGATTGTGCCTACTGAGTTGCGGATTGCTGTCCATCGTCTGATGTACGCTCTGAGTGTCTCATCGGATCTCTGTGTGCAAGCCCTTAGTTCTTCGAATGTTTTGGGCCGCTCACATAGAGGATCGAAATATTTGATGAAGTCCTCCCGGAAGTGGTCCCAGGAGTCGTATGATGCTTCAGGTAATGCTTTGAGCCAGTCGCGAGCTGTGCCCTCCAGCATCAGTTGTATGTACTGTAACGCTGTTGTAGTTGTTCCTCTTTGACACACGACTGCTAGCTTGTAGTCCTCGAGCCAGCCTGATGGCTCTTGCCTGCAGTTGAATTTTGGCGTTGTGGGTAGCCCGAATTTTTTGGGCATCCTGGCTTCGCGGATGCGTCGAGTGAAGCATCAAGCTCCGCAGGGTCCTGTGTCGCGGTTGTCACCCGAATCGCTGATGTCAGATCTTCTGGATCTGCTCCGTGACCGACGGCGACTTGAGTCTCTTCTTGCGCTGCTCCTGTGAGGGCTGCGACTGCGACGATCTCGCGATGTGTGCCGTGAGCGGCTCCTGCTACGCTCTCTGCTTTTCCCCGTTTGGAGTCCTTTTGCTGCGAGTGCGAGCGCCTTTATCTGTTGTTGATGTGCTACTGTGACCGGATCGCCTGCTGGAGGCGCAGTTGCTTTCAGGTAAGCTCCTATTGCGAGCAAGGCACCTTCGGTTGTCTTGGGTACTAGCACTCCATCTGCGTCCAACGTCATGAACGAGTGTTCTAAGTTGTGAGTAATGCCCGACCTCTCTCCTTCTGGGAGGTTTGCAAATCTCGATCTGTGCCTTGGCTCTGTCCCTCCTGTGGAGCCGAGGGATAACTGCCTCCTTCGCGCACTCGAGATACTGGCCTGCTTTCTGCGTTCCTCGAGTGTTGATCTGTACTGATTTAAGCGCATCGTCTCTTGCCAGTTGAAGTAGTTGTACGCCATCATCTCCTCAGGGGTTGCATCTGCTGGCATCATTGTACACTCCTTGATGACTTTGTCTACCTTCGACGCCATCTCGGCTGTGATGGTCAGTGTTGATACGCCATCTGGTAATGTGACCGTGCACGGGAACTCCGTGGGTCTTCGACTGGCTGCTGCTGCCGAGGTTTCTGCGCTGAACGCAACGCAGACTTGACGAGGTATGATCGGAGGACATGTGTATGTGCTGTCTATGCCAGTCATGGACTCGAACTCATCGTCCAAGCTCATGTCAGAGTTGTTGCTTTTGCTGATCTGGGCGTCGGTGTCGACGTATGCTTCGGTGTCTGCTCAGGATTGTCTTCGTTGTTGGAGAGGACCCGTGATCTTCTTGGATCTCTGGTCCGCCGAAATCGACGAGGCAGATACTGTCGTTTGCGTCTTCAGCTTGCATGTAGTTGAGAACCATGTCGAGTGATTCGGCGTGTTCGACTGTGCCAACTTGATAGGTGGACTGCACCTCATCATCTGGGATTTCCTGCGCCATGAGCTCGTTGAACTCTCGGGTTGACATAGATGAGGCTGGCGATCCTAGCGGCGAGATCGAATCGATATGTGATGAGGCAGCTTCCATAGCTGCTGGCGATGCAATCATAGTCGATGGAGCGTCGAGTGTCTCAGCCGCGATTGGATCTGTCAAGTCCTGCACACCAAACTTATCGACGAAAAAATTGTGCTTTCCAACAATCAGATCAAACCTGAGTCGAGGCTGGCAAAGGCCTCTTGAGTTTCTGGCGAGTACGGTTTGATCCGTTTTGGTGATGCGATCTTTGAAGCTGGCAAGTGATCGCCCGATGATCCGACGTTAGTCGAGCTTGACGGCGAGTTGCCGTTTGCGGATGTGGCCGGTGAGTTGCCGTTTGAAGATGGAACCGGCGAAACTGTGAATCCAACACTACCTGTTCCCACAGACAGCGCCAATTGACGAGGGGTGTCCTCGGCAATACCCATAGTTGAGTACCTAGGGTTAGATTTATGTGGTAGAGAACGCGTAGTGTTAGTAGAATCGTCGGCTGACAAGCGGGATTTACCCAGTTTCAGGGCCCTCGACTGAGGTAACACCCCTACTTCCTGCATGTCTGTATTGATTGTGGAATATGCTGTGGTTACAAGGGTCTAGCAAGGGGTTGATCTCGCTAGGGTTTGGAGGCTCTGGTATTGCGTGTCCTCTATCGGGCACCCTCCCAGCCCTTATAAAGGGGCTGGGTCTTGGATACGTTACCGACTAGGACTTTACATGTAAGAAAACTATAACCGACTATGCCTAAATTTGGAAAGCAATCTTTGTCTTGGGCCTCCCTTAGTGGGCTTCATCGGGTTGTTGACAATTGGACTTTAGTCATCACGTGCACCAGGTACCTGAGGGTACCCGTTCGGTATATCCTCGTCATAGACACACTCACCTCTCTTTCAAGATTTACCGTCCATACTCACTCCACACACACACACAAGGCCATGCATGTCAAAAACAAAGATGGTGACGTCCTAATTACTCGCTCCATTTTTTTAATAAGCTCCCTTCTCATTTTAATTGTTGCGCTGAGTCAAGTCATATTAACAGCACCAACGCCTCCCACTGCCGTCATGAGTCAAGTCGTAGATAAACAGCACCGGCGTGTGCCGCGTTGCCGGCGTCAGTCCGGGAGAACCTGATCTACCTCTCACATCTCTCAGTCTATCGATTACCAATATCTGTCGTTCCATCACGCTGGATAATCAACGTAAACACACCAAATCGACAAATCAACCATCCCAACTACATGCACTAATTCAGCGTCCACTAATTTTGGACCTTCATTAGCAATTAGTAGTATCAACGAAGTAAACACCGTGCTAGCATCGATCAGGTGCTGCTCTTTGCACGCCGGCGCAGGAGACAACGCTGGTAAGTGGATCACGTATACGCTGATGTGCGTGAGTGCGGGCGTGGAGAGCTGAGCGCCGCGCGGCTCTTCTAGCAAGCAGTTCCAGGCGGAGCATGTACTCAGGCGGGTGTGCAGCGCGGCAAGGCAGTGGAAGGCAGCAGGGGACGGTAGAGGAGAAGAGCATCCGCGGAGGCAGCAGGGGAGGGTAGAGGAGAAGAGCATCCGCGGAGGAGCGGACGTGATGGACGGGAGCAGGCAGCTGGGGCCTGGGGGTGGAATCGGGAGAGAAAGGCCAGACGGGGAAGGAAGAGGAGCAGAAGGATGCGGATGCCGTATTAGGTGCGCCGTTCGTTTGGATACGGAAGAAGAAGAAAAAGAACGAAACGGTACCATGTCATTAGTGCGTAATATGTAATTTGGTGGGAGGGAAAATCGGTATAAAAAGTGTCGTACCACAAGAAATGTTAATGATTTTATTATTAGGTATAGATAAGAACCCAAATTTAGATCCGTAAGGATTTGAACCTGGGTGGCTGAGTGTACATCACTTCCTATAACCAAATGAGCTGGTTTCACTTCTCTGCTCAATCTGTTTGATCCCAATATGGCTCCAAAGTCTTTGCATAGTCGTGTTGGGCAGGATTTAATAAGTTAATAATTATTTTCCTGAAAAGGTAGTCGATAAAGCTCTATTTTTTCTCGTAGAAATTTTCACTTGGGTGGAGAAATTTGAAGTTGTAAATTACTTTAGTTTTTGTTATAAGTTTTGAATGCCCGTCCTGATTGTCCTGAAAAGGTAGTCGATAAAGCTCCCTTTTTTCTCGTAGAATTTTTCACGTGGGTGAAGAAATTTGAACTTGTAAATTACTTTTGTTTTGTTACAATTTTTGAATGTCCATCCTGATTGTCTGAAATAAAATTAATAACAAAATGTTATTAAATCATGAACTCTTTTCCGTATTCCGAATCTTGATGCTCCACACATATAATGACGTATTCAACTGAAAGACATTTGTGCTCCCGAGCTCGAGTACTCTCCTTTTTTAATTGAAAAAGGTTACATTTTTTGTCTCCAAAATTATGATTTTTTCTATTAATAGGCATACACACATACATGGGTACGATGTATGACCAAATTTGTATGGAAATGTATTTTCATACACGATCTGTAAAAAAAACACAAATGTAGCAAGTAAATTGAGCTCTTTCACCTTGGCCGTCCATGCATATCGTGCATCCCATGTGTGCCCGCCGTCACCTGGTTGTCGCTGCCGATGAAAAAAAAAGTACTCTCTACAACCTGAACTTTGGAAATGTGTATCCCATTTGTGCTGGTTCTGGATATGAAACTTCGATTAATTTAAATCGACGTCTTTGTTAACTTGCATCCCCATCCAAAATTGGTTTCTTTTCTAATTCAAATTTCACTTGCAAGATGTGCAAAGCAACGTGACTCCACGATCTGGTGTCAGAACTTTCTAAACCTTTTTGAATGTCATGCACATATCACAATTAATTGAACCTCTGATGTGGTTCAAACTATTTTATCACCTTATCTGAAGGAAAAGTATCAAGCTTCTCATAAACAGCCATGTGAATTATGGCCTCACTCAGCCAAATGTGCAGCCTGGATTTCTCTAACAGCTTGGACAACACTGTATTTAGGAAATATAGAATGAGAATCGACTGATACATAAACTTTTATATTTCTTGTAAAATGGAGTCTGAACAATTATTAGCTGAATGGATTTTGTTTCAAAATTACATGTATACTCTGCAATCTGACAGACATTTTGAGCATGCAGATTTGAGGTGGGAAAACCAAAACTCTTTTTGTCGAACCGAATGGATGTTTGATGATCTCTGAACGCTGCTATGCATTACCTTGTGATTAAGAAGTGTAGACGACCTGCTTTGTGCTCGATGACGGATGAGCTGCGGAAATTTTGTTGAGTGTTCGAACTCACCTCACTTATGATCTGTTCACAACACATAGATTTCCCAAGCTTAATTTCTTCCCGCAGGTAGCTTGTACTATGCGATGCCCACTATAACCGAGGACGATTCATTTTGATGGGTATTTAGGATGAATACATCCAAATTTGTTTGGACCAGATGATTCAGTGGCTATGCATTTCCTCATAGCATAGTTGAAACTATCTTAGTATTTTGTTTTTGTCTGCGGATGTTATTTCGGAAAAAAAATGTTACTAATATTTTTTGGGTTTGGTAATATTATGTTATGACAAGACATGCACTGCACGTGCACGATAACTAGTTACTTATGTTTTTCTTATAATTTTTGAATGTCCGTCCTGATTGTCCGAAATAAAAGAACAAAAAAATGTTATTAAATCGCAAACTCATGTTTCCGTATTCCGAATCTTGATGCTCCGCACATATAATGACATAATCAACTGAAAACATTTGTGCCTCCCGAGCTCGCGTACTCTCGTTTTTTAATTGAAAAGTTTATATTTGTGTCCCCTAAAATTCTGAAAACCTATGGAAAAGCATACAAGCACACATACATGTCTACGATGCATGACCAAATTTGTATGGAAATGTATTTTTATACATGATCTGTACAAAAAAAAAACAATGTAGCAAGTAAAATGAGTTCTTTTCACCTTTCTTAGAGTCACGTTTTGTGATTTTTGTGTCCAACTGCAGACTGGCCTTTTTCTTAGCACATTTGAAGCACTAACACCCATGCGTTTTTTTCATGTTCCTTAATTTTACCTTACATGTAAATTCCTTTGAATATAGCTTGTAGTAACCTCTATTTAACCTGTATATATCTCCAAATTTTAGCCATGGATCTTGACATAATTAACTTGGACCCGACGAAATAAACAGAAGAACTGAAATCTATGATGAAGCGCGAATGCATGCAAATTTGTACTAAACTGCAACCTTGGCAGCATCCATATAAAAACTTGAAACAAAACATATTATTTGTTCTTATTTGACAAGGGGAACAAACATATTATTGGTACAAAGTGCACAGTAGTAAGCTAAATCCGAACCATCGATCTAAATCTGAATTCAACGAGAGGTTGAATATCCAGAACGCCAGCCGGGGAAAGTGTTGGGTTCAGACTAGAGCATAGTTCAGAGTTCAGACAGCATTGGCGGCAGTCTTGGTCGCATCTTCCTCGTGGCCGTCGTCGTCGGCGACGATGCCGTCGCCCTCCTCCGCCCTGTCCCACTCCTTGTAGACGTCGAGGAAGTAGAGCGAGCAGACCATGGCGACGCAGGCGACGAACATGGGGACGGGCCCGAAGAGCCAGAGGAAGATCGGGCAGGAGAAGTAGAAGGCCCTGACGCCGAGGGACCAGAAGTAGCTGCCGCGGTTGAGCGTGGAGGTGACGTAGTCGACGGCGAGTCCCGGGTGGCGGAGGCGGTGCGCGTGGAGCGGCACGTTCACGAGGATGCCCGTGTGGCTGTAGTACCGGATGGACTGCACGTTGAGGAGGAACGCCACCAGGAAGCACACGAGGATGGCCAGGAACTTGGCCGACAGCGCCGCCGAGCCCACAACGATGTTGTTGTTGTTGTTGCTGTTGCTGTTGTGGGCGGCGGTGCCGGAGAGGAGGCCTTGGGCGGCGCCGCTGGCCATGAGGGCGGCGACGAGGGAGCTCAGGGTGATGGCGACGGAGGCGAGCACGGAGGAGGCCATGATGGCGTTGCGCAGCGTCTGCACCGCCAGCACGGCGTGCTTCCCCGAGGGGTCCTCCATGACATGACGCACCCAGATGCGGCGGTTGATGGCGTTTATGCCGATGACGGTGGTGGCCGGGCGGCGCCGGATGCGGAGGAGGAGCCAGAGATGGTACCCCACCATCACCGCCAGACCCAACGGCACCAGCACGCAGTCCAGGCGCTCGCTGTCGACCATCATATCTCCTGTGCCGCTGCTGATGATGCCGCTAGCTACAAGCGGCGTATCTCTATGTGTAAGCTGTAAGCAAATGTACCCGGGGAGGGAGCTATATAAACGGTGGCGGAGTGTACTGAGTATACACGGGACTTCCGGAGCTAGTAGAAACAAGCGAAATTCACTTCTACCACATTAAAGCACATGCAAACACATGGAAGTTAGCAACGTCTAGTACTCCTATATGTGCCTACCATATACTCGTCGATGGAAATAAACAAGATCGTCAGTCTTACGTGGTTAAGCAAATTCAAGAGGCATTTCATCCATTTTTGAAAATCCCGGTATGGCGGGCTAAAAAAAAAATCCAGCGCTGAAATAGTGTTTTCCGTTGGGTGTGTATTTGCTTTAGCAGATGCGCCATATTATTGCGGGTTTAGCGTCCAGCACAAACAACATAACGTAGGACCAAGAAGTTCAAACACACACAAATAAATCGACAATAAATAGTATAATTATATTACAAGTCAAACAAATAATTCATCAATAATACAACAAATAGTTCATCAACAATACAACAAATAATCAACAAAACAACAAACATACAACATCTATTGTTGCCCATTCCATGACCACCACTACTAGATTAGATCCTTTTGAAACTCATCATGCGTTTCGGCGGCGAGGAGGATACGCTAGTGGCGGTGAGCCCCGGTGCAGCGGTGCCGAAGGTTTTGGGGTCAGAGGATACGCTAGTGACTCCTTTGGCCGACTGGGATGAAGTTAATGGAGATTGCCGAGCGGTGCCCTTGGTCATGCAGCAATGGCAGCCGTCACACTGGTCACCTCCCTGTGAGTAGGTTGATCGTGGCCAAGGGAGCCGGCAGTCCATGGGTTTGGGATCCATGTGGTCGTACAGAGGCACGGTTGGGGGCTAGCGTGAAGCCTAGATGCACGACTCGTTGGTGATCCAGCCGGCTACGAATTGGGTAGTGACGGAGGGTGAAGACCGAGTCCTGACTTCGGTCATAACGAGTGATGGTGGCGTATATGCGATGTTAAGTTGAAGGTATCAATATTGCAACCATCATACATTTGTTTGGGCTGATCCGGGGATTTTAGACCTGGATCTCCAAGATTGGACGATGACGGCACTATCGGTGTCATCCTCCCTTCTGAGGGCATTGTTGAGGCAACAGGAAGTGGAACTACGTGGCATCTAACACGTCTGCGATGGCGGTGTGAAGCCTCTAGTTTATATGGTATGGTTGATGTGAAGTCGGGGCATATGGCTCCGATTACAATCACCCCATTATCAATTTTAGGTGTAGCGAAATAGATCATCAGAAAGTTAGATTTGGTTCAATCAATGTATTTACTTTTGTGAGGCTTTGTTAATAATATATAAAAAGCCTAAGTGCATCATTTTGATATGGAGGTCACAAGTTTCAACTTCTATTTCGAAAAATGGCACTGGTTGGGCATTTCTTTCATGTGGTTGTGACTTGCCAGCTAGGTCTGCATAGTCCAAAAGAGTTTATTTGTCCGGTCTATTTCAGAAAAGATAACTGATTTAACTATGCATACGACATGAAATCTGTTGATGGAGACCACTTTAAATATCTGTCTCTTACGTATTGTAAGGTGAGTATTTTTTGTACAGAGAGCTAAGCACTGACCTTGAAAATGACATGAAAACTGGAAACTCCTTTCCACGGAACGAAGTGCCTACTCGAATTTCTAGTCTCTAGTTTGACTTCTTGGTTCGATCCGCCGTACTACTACAACACTACTCTCACTCTCCTAGTCTGACTGATGATGAATCCAAATGCGATACCTCCTCCCAACCGCATATGCCACTCATACCAACGGATCAAGTTTTGGTACTCATTTTTTTGACCTTTCGGTCAAATTTTATCCGTGGTAAGGAACTCTAAAAAGAACATTTTGTTTCTTACTCGGCCCAGTTTTTTTTTTTGTGTGTGTGTTTGCAAATCAATGGGCCAAGCGAATGAAAGGCTCGTAGTGCCCTTCGTTCCCTCTCAACCTCTGTTCTCGCCGCCCACGTTGAGTTGTAATCACACGTTCATCTTTAACTTTGCAACTTGTGCTCTCTAATTAAAGTGGTGTTTGTTGCATCTTGACTGTTTAGATCATCTTTATGATCATGGAAAGTGGCGCTGCAAATCAATGTGGCCGGTAGAAACCATGATTAAAATTCGCTAGGTAGCTTTTCTTACCACTGTCCTTTTTGACAGGGTATAAAAATCCTTTATAGGGTTAATGGAGATGTATGGTGTGGGTTGCATACTTCTCTTCCCACTAATGATTTAGCTGGTCAATTTTGGGATGTGATCAGGAAGGTGGGGTTAAGCACCATGGCTTTACTGGTGTGGTGTTAGTGTTAAGCGGGCCGGTATCGAGGAAAAAAACCCTCTCGGACCCCGTGCCTCCCGCGTCGTCTCCCCGAGCGAGGCGACCGGGGCGGCTCCCTCCTCCTCGCCTCTCTAGGCTCGACCTCCCTCAGCTCCTCTCGCTGCCGCCGCCGGCGGGCGCCGCCGGGCGTTGCTCGCGCGGTGTCATTGGGGCCGGCGGCGGCGGCTTCTTCTTTTCGCGTCGCAGGAGCCTGGCTTGGGTGGGTTCTCCATGGCGGCGGTGCAGCTTGGCTGGCGGCGTTCCGGCGCTGGGATGGCGGTGTGGTGATGGTGCTGCTACTTGGCGGCGATGCGGCTTGGTGTGGGTGTCCGGTGGCGCCCTCCAGGCCCAGATCTGGGCCCTTTGGGCCCGATCTGGGTCAAGGCGGGCGACGCGGTTCCCGGACTGCCGCTTCCGGTTGGACTACTGATAAGAATCAACGTGATCCAATAGGGTTTTTAGGCCCGATCCTTCACGGCGAACCAAGAACAGCAACGTTGGATCGATGCAATCAATCCCACGCGATGCGCAAACAACAGATCGAAACGATCAGCAATCATAAACCAACAACACCTCGATACGGCGACCCATCTTGGGACGAACCTCACGATAACTTTAATCTCAAATTCTAGTCTAGGGATACATGGCGGCTGCCGAACCCTTTATATGGGTGACTCAAAACCTAACTCGGTTGGACAGGCCCACACCGAACCTAACACAAACTCAAACCGACTGAACCCAAACATGGTTAGAACCAACTAAAATAAAACACACTGAATAAAAATAAAAGGACTATGTGGACCGCCTCAATCTCCACGTCACGCCTCTAGCTCGGTGGAGTCCTAAAGTTGGGCTTCACCTCATCCTCGAGAGGAACCTCAAAGCAGAATTGTCCAATCTTCAGAATATATGGAGGTGGTACGATGGCAGGAATAATAGGCATCCTCCCCTCATCATCCCCCCCAACTTGAATGGAAACCGTCCTCGGTTTCGCCTTAATGATTTGGACCTTCTTCTTCACAGCAACGGCATCCACTTTGATATCCTTGTCAAGCATTGGCTGCAGCACATGACGCTTGCCCAAATGCCACAAGGAATACACATTGGTACGCCCCTCATGAGTGGAACGCTTATCAAACTGCCACGGTCGGCCTAGCAGCAAATGACATGCATCCATAGGCAAAACATCACAGACCACCGTGTCCTCATAATTACCTACAGAAAATTTCAGGCGCACCTTATGTGTGACTTTCAGTTTCCCGGAGTTGTATAACCACTCAACGCAATGTGGCTGCGGGTGCTTCCATGTAGGCAATGCAAGAGAGTCCACCAAACTCTTGCTAACAATATTGGTGTAGCTGCCATTATCAATAATCAGCTTGCAAGTGGTGTTCTTGACGGTGCATTGGGTCTGAAATATATTCCAGCGCTGCCCTTGTCCCTCTATGCGGTCTTGAGGCACACGTTGCACCATCAAACTTTTGCAATTAGGAGCAGCGTCCTCTGGATACACGTCAACCTTGTTGTCATCAGATTTCTCACTAGAAGGCTCATCAATTGTCTCCTCATCGCTAGCAGAAATATAGCCATCTTGTGTGAGCATCACCCTCTTAGCATTAGGGCATTCGCGCCTCATGTGTCCTCGACCTCCACAAGTAAAACACTCAATATGAGCGGTGGACTGAGAAGACGCAGTCTTAGACACACCAGATTTGGGCGAATCAAGAGAAATATTATTGGAGCGTGTAGAAGGTGCCGGCTTAGCACTATAACTAGCAGCCTCGTCATTGGAACGACGCCATGTAGGAGCAGAGGCTGTAGCTTGACGTCGTTTGAGTTGTTGCTCCGCACGCTCAGCTTGGTGCACAAGGTCCTGAATATCATAATAGAGAACCATCTCCACACGATCTTGCACCTCAATATTCAGCCCATAAAAGAACCGAGACATAGTGGCCTCCGGGTCCTCATGTGTTCCTGTGCATATCATGAGCAACTCCATCTCCTTGTAATATTCATCCACTGATTTAGTACCTTGAGTGAGCCGCTGCAATTTATTGTGCATATCTCTCTTATAGTGCTCAGGAACAAAACGACGTCGCATGATCTCTTTCATACCTGTCCACGTCGTTGGCCTTGTACGCATACGCAGAATTTGACTCCACCAAATTAGCACATAACCGGTGAATTCAACTGCAGCAAGTTGGAGCCTCTTCTCCTCAGCATAATGGTGGGAGGCAAAAATCTGATCCATACGCATCTCCCACTCCAAATAATCCTCCGGTCCGCGGTCACCGGAGGACGGAGGGATGGACAATTTGATACGTCCAAGACCACCATCATCAACGGGAACACGAACAGCATGCCCAACACGATCGCGAGCTTGTGGCTGAACTTGACGAGCACCTACAGTACGAGCATCAAACGCACGTTGTGGTGGTGCATAATTAGCGTCATCTGCGAGTTCATCATTATTGGGTGCCACTAGTCGACGATCTTGATTTTCAGCAGCGCGGCGTTGCATCACGTCGCTGGCCTGTGCAGCAGGAGGGGGCTGCAGGGGTGCATGGGCAGGAGCATCGCCCAAGGCATCAATCCGGGTAGCCAACCGTGCAATTTGTGCCGTCAGTGCAGCATGACTCTGACGAATATAGTCGCACGTGCTATCAAACCCAGCCCGGACATTGGGAGCTAAATCATCAGCGAAAGTGGGTGGCACAAGCTCCTCCGGCTTCTCGACAGTAGCATCTGAATTTTCTCCGTCACGCGAGTTCACCATTGCAATAGAAGTGTCAGCAGCAGAGAAATCGTCGAAAGACAGCTCGCGGCCGGCAACAGAAAAGCTGGACTGTATATAGGCTCGACGGAGAGAAGCAGAACGCAGTGCTGCGGTATAGCAGGCTGACTCCAATACGAACTCAAGTAGAAGCGTCTAAAAAACTGATCGGGAATTGATCCAATGCAATCAGTCCAAGGGAAAAGGAAGAGGTTCACGTGAAGGACACCAATCCGATCTTGAATTCCTTTTCTCCTGATTTTCACGTACCAAAGCAAGGCAAACTGCCTCGATCTGGACAGCGAGCAAACGGAAAATTCCTTCGCGGAATCTCGACGGATGAAGCAAGATCCGATCCAAACAATTCGCAGCAGACAAAAAGAAGCTCCAGCGCCTCCACGATCAAGAACCGGTGTGTTGGCTTGATCGCCTCTGGTAGCAAACTTCAGCAGATAAATCTCTCAGAACCGGTGTGTTGACGAAACGTCTCCGGCAGCAACCTCTTCAACAAGCACGTCAAACTCAGCAGATAAATCTTAGAACGAAATCGCCGTGAGAAACCCGACGAATCTGATACCAAGATGATAAGAATCAACGTGATCCAATAGGGTTTTTAGGCCCGATCCTTCACGGCGAACCAAGAACAGCAACGTTGGATCGATGCAATCAATCCCACGCGATGCACAAACAACAGATCGAAACGATCAGCAATCATAAACCAACAACACCTCGATACGGCGACCCATCTTGGGACGAACCTCACGATAACTTTAATCTCAAATTCTAGTCTAGGGATACATGGCGGCTGCCGAACCCTTTATATGGGTGACTCAAAACCTAACTCGGTTGGACAGGCCCACACCGAACCTAACACAAACTCAAACCGACTGAACCCAAACATGGTTAGAACCAACTAAAATAAAACACACTGAATAAAAATAAAAGGACTATGTGGACCGCCTCAATCTCCACGTCACGCCTCTAGCTCGGTGGAGTCCTAAAGTTGGGCTTCACCTCATCCTCGAGAGGAACCTCAAAGCAGAATTGTCCAATCTTCAGAATATATGGAGGTGGTACGATGGCAGGAATAATAGGCATCCTCCCCTCATCATCCCCCCCAACTTGAATGGAAACCGTCCTCGGTTTCGCCTTAATGATTTGGACCTTCTTCTTCACAGCAACGGCATCCACTTTGATATCCTTGTCAAGCATTGGCTGCAGCACATGACGCTTGCCCAAATGCCACAAGGAATACACATTGGTACGCCCCTCATGAGTGGAACGCTTATCAAACTGCCACGGTCGGCCTAGCAGCAAATGACATGCATCCATAGGCAAAACATCACAGACCACCGTGTCCTCATAATTACCTACAGAAAATTTCAGGCGCACCTTATGTGTGACTTTCAGTTTCCCAGAGTTGTATAACCACTCAACGCAATGTGGCTGCGGGTGCTTCCATGTAGGCAATGCAAGAGAGTCCACCAAACTCTTGCTAACAATTTTGGTGTAGCTGCCATTATCAATAATCAGCTTGCAAGTGGTGTTCTTGACGGTGCATTGGGTCTGAAATATATTCCAGCGCTGCCCTTGTCCTTCTATGCGGTCTTGAGGCACACGTTGCACCATCAAACTTTTGCAATTAGGAGCAGCGTCCTCTGGATACACGTCAACCTTGTTGTCATCAGATTTCTCACTAGAAGGCTCATCAATTGTCTCCTCATCGCTAGCAGAAATATAGCCATCTTGTGTGAGCATCACCCTCTTAGCATTAGGGCATTCGCGCCTCATGTGTCCTCGACCTCCACAAGTAAAACACTCAATATGAGCGGTGGACTGAGAAGACGCAGTCTTAGACACACCAGATTTGGGCGAATCAAGAGAAATATTATTGGAGCGTGTAGAAGGTGCCGGCTTAGCACTATAACTAGCAGCCTCGTCATTGGAACGACGCCATGTAGGAGCAGAGGCTGTAGCTTGACGTCGTTTGAGTTGTTGCTCCGCACGCTCAGCTTGGTGCACAAGGTCCTGAATATCATAATAGAGAACCATCTCCACACGATCTTGCACCTCAATATTCAGCCCATAAAAGAACCGAGACATAGAACTCCGGGTCCTCATGTGTTCCTGTGCGTATCATGAGCAACTCCATCTCCTTGTAATATTCATCCACTGATTTAGTACCTTGAGTGAGCCGCTGCAATTTATTGTGCATATCTCTCTTATAGTGCTCAGGAACAAAACGACGTCGCATGATCTCTTTCATACCTGTCCACGTCGTTGGCCTTGTACGCATACGCAGAATTTGACTCCACCAAATTAGCACATAACCGGTGAATTCAACTGCAGCAAGTTGGAGCCTCTTCTCCTCAGCATAATGGTGGGAGGCAAAAATCTGATCCATACGCATCTCCCACTCCAAATAATCCTCCGGTCCGCGGTCACCGGAGAACGGAGGGATGGACAATTTGATACGTCCAAGACCACCATCATCAACGGGAACACGAACAGCATGCCCAACACGATCACGAGCTTGTGGCTGAACTTGACGAGCACCTACAGTACGAGCATCAAACGCACGTTGTGGTGGTGCATAATTAGCGTCATCTGCGAGTTCATCATTATTGGGTGCCACTAGTCGACGATCTTGATTTTCAGCAGCGCGGCGTTGCATCACGTCGCTGGCCTGTGCAGCAGGAGGGGGCTGCCGGGGTGCATGGGCAGGAGCATCGCCCAAGGCATCAATCCGGGTAGCCAACCGTGCAATTTGTGCCGTCAGTGCAGCATGATTCTGACGAATATAGTCGCACGTGCTATCAAACCCAGCCCGGACATTGGGAGCTAAATCATCAGCGAAAGTGGGTGGCACAAGCTCCTCCGGCTTCTCGACAGTAGCATCTGAATTTTCTCCGTCACGCGAGTTCACCATTGCAATAGAAGTGTCAGCAGCAGAGAAATCGTCGAAAGACAGCTCGCGGCCGGCAACAGAAAAGCTGGACTGTATATAGGCTCGACGGAGAGAAGCAGAACGCAGTGCTGCGGTATAGCAGGCTGACTCCAATACGAACTCAAGTAGAAGCGTCTAAAAAACTGATCGGGAATTGATCCAATGCAGTCAGTCCAAGGGAAAAGGAAGAGGTTCACGTGAAGGACACCAATCCGATCTTGAATTCCTTTTCTCCTGATTTTCACGTACCAAAGCAAGGCAAACTGCCTCGATCTGGACAGCGAGCAAACGGAAAATTCCTTCGCGGAATCTCGACGGATGAAGCAAGATCCGATCCAAACAATTCGCAGCAGACAAAAAGAAGCTCCAGCGCCTCCACGATCAAGAACCGGTGTGTTGGCTTGATCGCCTCTGGTAGCAAACTTCAGCAGATAAATCTCTCAGAACCGGTGTGTTGACGAAACGTCTCCGGCAGCAACCTCTTCAACAAGCACGTCAAACTCAGCAGATAAATCTTAGAACGAAATCGCCGTGAGAAACCCCGACGAATCTGATACCAAGATGATAAGAATCAACGTGATCCAATAGGGTTTTTAGGCCCGATCCTTCACGGCGAACCAAGAACAGCAACGTTGGATCGATGCAATCAATCCCACGCGATGCACAAACAACAGATCGAAACGATCAGCAATCATAAACCAACAACACCTCGATACGGCGACCCATCTTGGGACGAACCTCACGATAACTTTAATCTCAAATTCTAGTCTAGGGATACATGGCGGCTGCCGAACCCTTTATATGGGTGACTCAAAACCTAACTCGGTTGGACAGGCCCACACCGAACCTAACACAAACTCAAACCGACTGAACCCAAACATGGTTCGAACCAACTAAAATAAAACACACTGAATAAAAATAAAAGGACTATGTGGACCGCCTCAATCTCCACGTCACGCCTCTAGCTCGGTGGAGTCCTAAAGTTGGGCTTCACCTCATCCTCGAGAGGAACCTCAAAGCAGAATTGTCCAATCTTCAGAATATATGGAGGTGGTACGATGGCAGGAATAATAGGAATCCTCCCCTCATCAACTACAGAACTGCTCAGGGTGTGGATGGCGACTACGGCGGCTCGTCAGCTGCAGCGTGGCGGCGGAATCTTTACGGGCCTGTTCTGGGCCCGGCCGGGCAGGTTGGCCTGGCGTGATCATGCTACTGTGTCCGGTCTGCTACTGCCTGTGCGGTGGAGGTTGTTCCCTCCTACGAGCCCGCGGTGTTGCCGTCCTATATCTACAGCTTGTTCTTCTCGGTCCGGCCGGTCTCACAGCGCTTGCCATGGGGAGACATGGTGGATGACTCCAAAACTGTTGGCGCATGTTCGTGGGCGGTGAGCTTGGTGGAGTTGACGGTTTGTCCGAGGTGTGGTGTGCAAGGGGTCAGGAGAAATCCGTGTCGGTTCTTGCCGGCACCGACGCAGTGACGCCTTCGAGCGCCACCATCCTTCTTGAAGGGTGTCGGCCGTACCCTTTCCTACTCCCCTCCGTGTACCAGGAGAAATCCTAGGATTAGTCCGGGCAACAGCGTCGTCGTTTTCGTCGCTTCCTTCTTGAAGGTGTTGCTTGGTACGTGGCAATCCGGCGACATAGGATTGTGGTGGGAACTCTCCGGAAAGGGCGCAACAGTTGCGGCTCATCGTCACTTTTGTCGATCCGGTGCCGTTGGCATTAGTTTCTCTTTTCTTTCTTTTATTTTCATTTGGGCTTGATTGTGATGTTTCGCCCCAGCGGTGGTCTCGTGGTTGTATTGGGTGGTTGCTATATTAATATAGCGGGGCGCAAGCCTATTTCGTGGTATCGAGGAAAACAAACAGATTAACGGTTTGAACATCATAGTGTACAATCTTGGGTGGTGAGTTCAGCACTCGACGAGACTATAAACTTCCATTGCCTAAACCAGGTTGCCATACAGAATTTGATTGTGGTTTGTCGCAAATCCCAAATGATGTAGCCAATCTAAAATAATGTCATTTTGTTACGGAACAATACTGGTGCTTGATGAGGTGGATCCAATGCTTCATCGGGATTTCCAGTACCAATTTGACATTATCATTTCTCAGATTCCAAAAGGACAAACTTTACTTTTTTTACTACACAATACAGTTCAGTTATTGACCTTGCGAGGATTAACCTATTAAATTATGAATATATAAGTATCTGTGTAGCTTCTTTAGCAACGTGAGATTCAACAACCGAGCCTTCAACCCTAGCCTTATTACCAACTATTTGACTAAGATGACGAAATGTCTTCTCTAATTGCGAGAAAATTGCAAAAATAATCGCCATAATTCACGACATTGTCACAAAAAACCACCTGTTTTGAAATTTTTCGCAAATACCCACCGGTTCTAGGAACAGACGTTGCAAATAGAACTGACACACCTGATATTGGTCCACCAATGTCCAAGAATGAGCTTGGCAGGAATCAGACCAAAAGAAAGAAGGGGAAATTTGAAGTTCCTGGCCCAAAGACAACATATAGAATGGGTTCTATAACTTGTAGCAACTGCAAATTGGTGGGGCACAGGTACACAAACTGTGGGCAGCCACTAAAACCAGACCTTACGATGAGAAAGAACAAGCACAAGGTAATATAATAAATTATGCATGCTCAATTCATCCTCTCCACTACAAATTTGAAAGTTCACTGAATTACTATCTATTTCCAGGCAAATAGGTCTTCGGAAGCAACTTCACCAGATGCAACTGCTTCATCTTCTACAGCCCCACCAGCTCCATCTGCTGCGATGCCACCGCCAAGGCCTAGAGCTCCATCTGCTATGATGCCACCTCCAAGGCCTAGAGCTATAGCAGCAACATCTGCTCCAGCTGCACCTCGAAGAAGACCAGCAACATCTGCTCCAAAGACTACAGCAAGAAATGCCGCCAGGGCTGGCTTCATTGCTCCAAGACCTGCAGCACCTAGAGCTACTTCTAGACCAAGAAGAGCAAGAAACCCAACTCCTAAGGTTGCTACGTACTTCAATGCAAGTGGCATTGACAATATGTCTGTTGAGCAAGTGCAAAAGCTGATATCACCCTAAGCCTGATGTGACGTTATTCGTCGAAAACCTGTTGTTTATGTGAGAGAATTGACCACACTTGGGCCTTTCCATTGCATTGATATATAGACAAATTACAATCCTAACCATAAATAGGAGATCACATAAACAAGGACTCTCCACGATTTAGGGAATCAGGGGATATGTCACGCTACGTGACATATCTGTCTAACACTCCCCCGCAGTCACAACGGGAGGAGGACGGACGTTGAGACTGGACCGAAAATCCAGAAACAACGGTGATGGTAGACCCTTCGTCAAGATGTCGGCGAACTGCCGAGATGAAGGGACATGCAACACGCGGATCTGGCCCATGGCAACACGATCGCGAACGAAGTGAAGGTCGATCTCGATGTGTTTGGTGCGCTGATGCTGAACGGGGTTCGTAGACATGTAGACGACGCTAACATTATCGCAGAATACGACCGTAGCGGGAGGAGTAGGGCGACGAAGCTCCTGCAGAAGTTGTCGGATCCAACTGGCTTCGGCGACTGCATTGACCACAACACGGTACTCAGCCTCAGCGCTGGAACGAGAGACCGTGTGTTGGCGCTTCGAAGACCATGAGACGAGGTTGTCCCCGAGGTAGACACAGAAGCCCGATGTGGAGCGGCGAGTGTCGGGGCAGCCAGCCCAGTCAGCGTCGGTGTAGGTGACCATGGAGTCCGGCGAGGATGAGTGAAGCTGGAGTCCATGAGAGAGCGTGCCCTTGACGTAGCGCAGGATGCGTTTGATGGCAGCAAGGTGCTGTTCGCGAGGATCATGCATATGAAGGCACACCTGCTGGACGGCATAGGCGATGTCCGGACGTGTGAAGGTCAGGTACTGGAGAGCACCGGCGAGGCTCCTGTACTCGGTAGGGTCAGCAACTGGAGCACCGGCGGTGGAGGCGAGCTTGGGGGAGGTGTCAACAGGCGTCGTCGCCGGCGAGCAGCCGGTGTAGCCGGCTTTGTCCAGAATTTCCGCCGCATACTTGGCTTGCGAAAGGTGCATGCCGGAGAGTCACGAGTCACCGCGATACCGAGGAAGTAGTGGAGGCTGCCCATGTCCGTCATGGCGAACTCGGAGCTGAGAGAGGCGATGATCCGGTCGAGGAGGCTCGGCGAGGAGGCGGTGAGGACGATGTCGTCGACGTATAGCAGAAGATAGGCCGTACCCTCTGCACACTGAAGAACAAACAGTGACGTGTCGGAGCGCGAGCACGTGAAGCCGGTCGAGGTGATGAAGGTCGCGAAGCGCTGGTACCACGCGCGGGGGGCATGCTTGAGGCCGTAGAGCGAACGGTTCAGGCGACAGACGTGGTCGGGGCGAGTAGAGTCGGTGAAGCCGGTAGGTTGGCGACAGTAGACGACCTCGCCAAGCTTGCCGTGAAGGAAGGCGTTCTTGACGTCGAGCTGGCGAGTCTCCCAGTTAAGGGAGAGAGCGATGGAGAGGATGACGCGGACCGTGGCCGGTTTGACAACCGGGCTGAAGGTCTCGTCGAAGTCGACGCCTTGCTCCTGCGAGAAACCGCGAAGCACCCAGCGTGCTTTATAGCGGTCGAGGGAGCCATCAGGCTTCAGCTTGTGGCGAAAGACCCACTTGCCAGTGACGATGTTGGCGTTCCGGGGAGCGGGCACAAGATCCCAAGTGTCGTTGCCGAGGAGAGCGCGGTACTCCGCGGTCATAGCCTCGAGCCAGTTGGGATCCTTGAGAGTTGCGCGTGCCGATGTCGGAATTGGAGAGTACCTGTGGACAGCAGCATGCAAGTTAAGCCGTTCGCGAGGAGGGACGCGGATCCCGGAGGTGTTGCGCGTGCGATGCACGATAGGGGGTGGTGGGGGAGGCGCAGGAGGCGGCGAAGGCGCCGGTGGTGGCATGGGCGCGTGCGGCGAGGGTGGAGGGGAAGGGGCGCGCGGTGCAGGCGCCGCCGGGGGCACGACTATACGAGGAAGTGTGTCGTCGAGAAACTCGTAGGAGGCAGCCGAAGGAGGCTGCGGGGAGGCAAAGGGGAAGGTCGACTCGTCGAAAATGACATGGCGAGAGATGATGATGCGGTCAGTGGTGAGGTCCATGCAGCGATAACCTTTGTGGTGAGGGGAGTAGCCGAGGAACATGCAGGCACTAGACCGGGGAGCGAGTTTATGAGGCATGGTGGCGGCGGTGTTAGGGTAGCATAGACAACCGAAAACGCGCAGGGACGAGTAATCTGGGTGGGTGTCATGTAGGGCAAAGTATGGGGAGGGGCGCTAATGGCTTTAGTGGGGAGGCGATTAAGGACGTGGGTGGCGTGGTGAAGAGCTTCTACCCAAAAGCGAGGTGGTAAACTAGCCTGAAATAAGAGAGAACGCACAATGTCGTTGACAGTACGGATAACACGCTCGGCTTTACCGTTTTGTTGGGAAGTGTATGGGCACGAGAAACGGATGTGTATTCCGTGGGCGGCTGCGAGAGAGTGGAGTTTGGCATTGTCGAACTCACGGCTGTTGTCCATCTGAATGGCCGCAAGGGGTAGGTTAAACTGGGTTTGGGCAAAAGCGCGAAAGGAGGCGAGGGAGGCGTATTCGTCGGATTTTTGGCGAAGAGGAACAGTCCATAAAAAATGAGTGAAATCATCGAGAATGACTAAGAAGTATTTGCTGCCAGAATTACTCAAAATCGTAGACGTCCAAAGATCACAATGAATTAACTCAAAGGGGCGAGTAGTCCTAGTGGTAGAGGAGGAAAAAGGCAAACGTACATGGCGTCCAATCTGACAAGCGTGACAAAGAGTACTATTGGTTTTATTACACGGTAAAGAAATATGCTGCGAAAGACGACGATAAGCGTCATGGCCGAGGTGACCCAAACGACGGTGCAAGATATCATGGGTGGTGGTGGTGGCGGTGAGAGCACGAGGCGCCGGTGGCTGGAATGAATAAAGCTCCCCCGTACTATTGCACCGAAGAAGCTCACGCCGGGTAATGAGGTCCTTCACAGAAAAAGCAAAAGGGTCAAAATTGACGGAACAGTTATTATCTTTAGTAAATTGACGGACAGAGACTAGATTTTTAATGATGCGAGGGGTAACGAGAACATTATGAAGATGAAGTGGACGATTAGAGAAATAGGATGGGAGGGAGGCATGACCGGATGTAGAGACGGGAACGGAGGAGCCGTCTCCGACCTGACATGACGATAAAGAGGAGGGGACGATAGAGAGGTGAGGATACCGGCATTGTTGGAGAGGTGGGCGGTGGCGCCGCTGTCCATGACCCACTCCGGGGTGGGTGGTTGCAGCGTCATGTTGGTGAAGTGCTGAGCGAGGGCCGAGGGGTCCCAAGTCTGCGTCGAAGCAGATGGCGCGGTGGAGGCGACGCCGTACGGGGCGCCGTAGAAGGCCTGGCCGTGGGGAACGCCACCGTGGGCGTGGTAGAGGGAGGCCGGTGCCGCAGGTGGAGGCCCGGTCAGGTAGGCGTGTGGGCGAGGGACAACGCCGAAGAGGCTGCCGCCGGCACCATGCTGCATGGGCCACATCTGAATCGCCCTGTCCAAGGGTTGAAGGGGGTCGGCATGGGAGGCGCTCCGCCGTTGGTCCTGTTGCCGTTGCCGTTGTCGTAGTAGGGTTTCTTGCCCTTGCCCTTGTCGTAGCCGGTGGCGTGGCTAGGGTTGGAGGGAGCCTTCCAAGGTGGGGGCGCGGGACCGCCAGCGTGCCCGCTGGCGGGGGCGGCCGGAGACGCAAGACCGGGCCTGGCGGCGAAGGCCATGGCAGCAGGGGAGGAGGCAGCGGCGCGGCGGGTCACCTTCAGCTCGTGGAGGAGGAGCATGCTCCGAAACTCGAGGAAGGAGGGGTACGGCTTGAGGAGAGGGGCGAGGTCGGCGATGCTATCGTAGTCCTCATGGAGACCCTCGATGACGTTGGTGACGAGGTCCGAGTCGGAGACCGGAGCGCCGACTTCGGCGAGAGCATCATCCGCCGTCTTCTGGAGGAGGAGGTAGTCGCCGATGGAGCGATCTTCCTGCCGGATGGTGCGGAAGGCCTCGGCGAGATAAATCTTGCGTGACTTCTTGTTGTCGTTGAAGAGCGCGGTGACAGCAATCCACACCGTGAAGGCGGTGGCGTCAGTGGCCATGACAAGGTCCACGATGTCCATCGCCATGGAGCCGTACAGCCAGCGAAGCACGGTGGCGTCGAGGCGGAGCCAGGTGGGGTCGGCCGGCGGGTGGCGGTGGTGAGGTGGTCCTCAAGCGCGTAGGTGGTGACGGCCATGGTGAAGAAGGTGCGCCACTTGGGAAACGACGGGACCTTTTGGTCGAGGACGATGGGGACCAACGAGCGCACGTTTTGGATGGCGGTGACCTACGCCCATAGGTGAGCGTGGGGATGGGGCTCTGGTGGTGGAGCCATGGAGGAGGAGGGAGAGGTAGAGGGCGGCGGCGGCGGCCGGCTGGGAGGAGGGTGGCGGCGGCGGCCGATGGTAGGGTTTGGAGGAGGGGAGCGGAAGCGGTGTAGGGTTAGGGTTCGGTTTAGGCTGATACCATGTGAAAGAATTGACCACACTTGGGCCTTTCCATTGCATTGATATATATATATAGACAAATTATAATCCTAACCATAAATGGGAGATCACATAAATAAGGACTCTCCACAATTTAGGGAATCAGGGGATATGTCACGCTACGTGACATATCTGTCTAACAGTTTAAGGTACCGAACCTCCTATTTACTCCCTCCGTCCGCCAAAGAGTGGACGTTTAGGGTGCTGTGTTTTTCCGAAAATAAAGTGTACGTCTCGGTGTGAGCTGGGTACTTTTGCATTCTACTCCCTTGCTTACGCCTCGATCATCTCTCCAACACATTAACTACTGTGTTTGCATTGGGTGTTCCTGCGTCACTTGTGCTTTAATAATTGTTGTTGCATGCGCAGTCACTCATGTGGTGTGAATCGAAGTGCTGCATGGGCCGGTGGAGCAGCGTAATTAAGGGAAAGAGGGTGCTTTTTGCAAAACGCTTAATTTACCTTGGAAAACCCATACGTCCACTCTTTAGCGGACGGAGGGAGTATCTATGTATTTTGTGATGACTACTCTGTGAACTTCATGCAATGGTGTCATGAACCTTGTGTTATTTGAATCTATGTATGCAGTTAAACTTATATATGTTGTTGAACCCGACATGGTGCAGTTGAATCTATGTATCCACTGTTATTCGTTGTTATGTTCATAACTGGTGGTTTTTTGTCACATTTTATCTGAAAACTGGTGGGTATCCGCAAAATATCCTGAAGGGTTAACGGTGCGGCGTCAGTGAACGCCACGTCATGACTGACAGTGTGCCATACCCGTCAGAAACTGCGTCAACTCAGCTGAAACTTGAGATCAGTGCTATTTACAACGTTCGTTCCCAGAACCAGTGGGTATTTACGAAAAATTTCAAAACCGGTGGTTTTTTGTGACGATGTCGTGAATTGTGGCGTTTTTTTGCAATTTTCTCCTAAATTGCATATAAGATTCATAGAATTTATGGCATCCTAGCCAGCTCTTCAACACACAATTGCCTATAGGAAAGGCTTAGTTCATGCAAACAAAGTGGAAAAGCGTTCCATGAAAATATGCCAATCGTGCCTTTGAGGCAAAAAGTCCAAAATTTGTTGTTAGCACCTGAGTATT
Organism: Poa pratensis; assembly: GCA_947311845.1. Taxonomy (NCBI): domain Eukaryota; kingdom Viridiplantae; phylum Streptophyta; class Magnoliopsida; order Poales; family Poaceae; genus Poa; species Poa pratensis. The sequence goes on from CAMZMU010000085.1 coordinate 77,695,674, forward strand.
TGCATACCTATCTGGAAACAACGATTTTGCAAACCATTTAAAAATGTGATGGTTTTGTTATTCTTGTCAAGGAAGAATGGTGCCCATGATCCATCACACTTCCCCAAGGCGCTTGCTTTGCGCCGTGCTGTCGATCTTGCCAAGGAGGAGGGCTTTCTGAAGATTATTGTTCACTGGGATTGCTTGTCTGTGATCAACCGTGTGAACACTGAGCGGGAGGATCGGTCGGTGCTAGGACCGGTGATTCATGACATCAAGCACCTGGCGGCGTCTTTCATGTCTTGCTCTTTTCAACATGTTTCCTGAGATCTAAATATTCCTGCTCATTGTTTAGCTAAATTTAGTGAGTCTATAATTTGTTCTGTGTGACGTGGGTTTGCTCCGGATTGTATCCAGGAGAAACTTTGTAATGACATTATGATTATGTGATCAATAAAGTCCATGTTTCCTTAAAAAAAACTTTCTTTAAATTCAAATGCAGCATAGGGCTGCAACATATTTTAGCGAAATCTTGCCTTTACATTATCTTCGACTTGTCACCCTCGGAGTTGGAGCTGGGCCAAAAAGAGAAAATAGAAAAAGAAAAGCGATGCGTCGCTCCGCCGTGGCTCGCCACTCCCTTCCTCCGGCGGCGGCCGCGGCTCTCGGGTTCGGCGTGGCGCCTCCTCGCGCCCTCCAGTCCCTAACCCTGGCTGCCTCCGCCACCACCACGCCCCCTCCTCTGGGCAGCTGCTTGCCGCCATGCCACCGCCGCCGCAGCAGCCTGTGCTCCTCCTCCTCGGCGGCGGCGTCGTCAGCGTCAGCGACTGCTACAGCGCTGGCGGTGGAGGAGGCGCGGCGCGGGCGTAAGCAGCTGGGCATGGAGCCGCCTCTCTACGACTACCTCCTCGCCAACGTCCGCGAGCACCCCGTGCGCCCCTCCTCCCTCTCTCCATTCCGACCGAATTTGGCTGCAGTTTTTTTAAGGTTTGGGTCTGACACAATGCGTGCTTGTCTATCCTACCCTGGTTAATTATTTAGATTCTCCGGGACCTCCGAGAAGAGACGGCGGCCATGAGAGGGAGTCAGATGCAGGTACATAATACATACTCCTAGCATACATGAACTGCGGTCACGGTTTAGAGTCTTTAGATTGTCAGTACAACACAACTACACGATGTGTATTCTTGTGACAACTGAATCCTCGTCTCATGTTTTGAAACTCAAACACCGAATTTCCAAGTTAGCTGCAGCTTCGGTGTGCCATTTTTCATGATGTGCATTTATAAACACTACGTGTTTTTTTTCTGTACATTTGCATAAGTTAACCGCAGTACCGCATTTTTTAGGCCGGGTGTAACTCTCTTGTTTGTATCGCCTTGATGCGACGTTGGAATCAATAAAGACTCCCTTTATAAAGAATATACATGTTTTCTTTCTTTGGTGATATACGTTGCCTAGTTCTTTGTTTTCTTTGTGAAGATATAATGCATTCCTAGATATGTTACCCAATTTGTGTATAATGATAAGTCACTTTCAGCTGGCTGCTTTGTCTTGGTAGGTTTCTCCTGCACAGGCTCAGCTTCTGGCGATGCTTGTGCAAATTCTTGGGGCAAAGAGATGCATTGAAGTCGGCGTTTTTACTGTATGTGAACTTTTCTAATTTATAACTTCATGACTTTCCGTCTTGGCAAGTAAACATTTTCAGTACTTGTAACCGAAGCATGGACGTTGTACTAATTTCTGATGTGTTATCCTAGCAGGCAACATAGAATCCACACTTAACCTGAACTTGTATACATGAGTGGGTTAAACTAATTATCCTGAACATCTCTGCTATCAGTCATTTTACCTGAAAATAGTTCATGTGTCATGTGTGTATGTGTGAACATGAACTAATAGACACGAGCTGGATTAGTTAATTATCTTAAACATCTCTTTTATCAGTCATTTGACCTGAAAATAGTAAACATGTGTATGTGACTATGTGTGAAGAAGAACTAGTGTACTGTATCTTTCCATAGAATATAACAATAAGCCTTACATGTTTTTTTTTTCAAATGCTGAAGCCTGAACTTTGCATATCTTTTTCCTTCAATACCATGGATGATGCATTGTGTATGTCAAGTGTTTCAATTATTAATATTCATTTTTCGCAAAAGTAAAATTTAATAATGCAAAGGAGCTAATTCTGTACAAAAGCTACGAAATTGTTGAAATTTAACTGACCTTAGGATTGCATTCCCTTGAATCTTTTCTAGGGATATTCATCACTGGCTATCGCACTAGCACTTCCTGAATCAGGTCGTTTGGTTGCTTGTGAAAGGGATGAAAGATGTCTAGAAGTTGCCAAGAGATACTACCGACTGGCTGGTGTTGCACACAAGGTGATTATTTTGAACACCTTCTCTGTGGGATTATTTGATCGACCAAATTAACTACATGATTTTCCATGTTCGTGCTTTACTTCTTGATCCTTACTTCCGTAGCTAAAGTTTTCCAGTAAACTGCATGTGATGTTTCAGTAGGTTGGAAAACTTGTCTTTGTAATGGAAAACTCTCAAGCATTATGATCACGGGGGAAAGTTCAAAATTGGGAGAAAAAGACAAAATCGAATTTCCAGCATTATTTAGTTTCCATATATGTTCTTGAGAGTTATTTGATCTTATACTGACTAAAGTAGCCCTCTATAGTTTATCCATTACATCACATTCGTTTTGTAGGGAATCTAATCGGTCTAGGATTGACCAATAAAATTATCTTTCAAAGATTTTAAACACCTAAAGTGAAATATTGTCCCTAGTTTGAAAACCTTTGGAATGTCCACCACACTATATGTAAGGACCAGTTTGTATTCTTGCTTACTGGATTTACTATGCATGTCTGAAAAATTCTTAGGTTGATGTAAAGCATGCTTTAGCTGTGGATTCCCTAAGGTCATTACTTGACTCTGGTGAAGCTTCCAGGTATAATAATTTTTATTCGGTATAATCCATCATTACATAAGTTGACCTCTTGCATGTTCTAACTAGTCATTTCTTTTTCTTTTTTTCCTAGTTATGACTTTGCATTCGTTGATGCAGACAAGAGAATGTATGGGGAATATTTTGAACTTCTACTTAAGCTAGTAAGACTCAACATGCAGTTTACCTTTTGGGCTTGCTTGTTCTGCTCCATATTATATGTGGTCTTTGAGCTTATGTTGTTCCTGGTTCCCCATAGCGTTCTCTCATAGTAGTGCGGAAGATTACCCATCATTGTACAGCTATTATGATTGCACCTATAATTTCTGTACACAGTGAGCATCAGTTGTGTTTTCTGTATGATGAGCATTCTATTTGTTGTGTTTCAGGTAAGGGCTGGTGGTTTAATTGTAATGGACAATGTTCTGTGGTACGGAAAGGTTGCTGATCCGCTAGTAAGTTAGTTTTTCTTTCTTTGTTTGAATCTTTGCCATGATAAAGATGTTACGGTGTAGATATTAGATTAGATAACACGTCTGGCATTTTCTTACATAGGTGAATGACCCAAAGACAATCAGTATAAGGGACTTCAATAAGAAACTTTTGGAGGATAAACGTGTCAATATCAGCATGGTAACTTCCTCTGTCCACATCTCATTGTGTATTTATGAGTCACCCACATGCAAATGGTGATTGTGAAGCCTTGAAATACCTTTATATATGCACTTTATCTGTTGTTTAGAACATGTGTGCACCAGCAAGCTACTGCACAGTAGTGCAGTGCCATAGTGCAGTGCCAGCACAGTAGATAACCAAACTTCAAAATTTGCTTGTCTAGGTTATTCGAACCACTGTCATATGTTGAGGACCTTATGATCTAGTTTGAAGTTGAGCTAGATCTCAAATTTCACATCTAAGCACCCCTTAAATGTGTGGAGTACTGGGTCCTCTTCAGTCTTGACTACATTTATATTTGTTCAACTGCTTCAAAGTTTCATTTGATACGCTTATACGATGAATTAGTGCATCTTATCCCATGGACTTGTCATGTGTTCTAGTACTGATCGTAATTAACACACTGATAATACATTATTGTGGGGTTTGCAGGTGCCAATTGGGGATGGGATGACAATTTGTCGGAAGCTAGAAGATGATTGACTTCAAACGTACTCTGCACTCCTTAGATGTTGTAAATTTCGCATTGGCAGGTTCAAGTTCTTCAAACTGCTTGGGTGACTGTTTTCAAGAATACTAACCACCTTGGACGCCTGGAGGAAACAGAAGCTCCCTCAGGCTGTCTATTGCCACATCGAGGAAAAAAACATCGACACACCAGAGCTGATGGTGTTGGTGACCAACATGAAGCAGACATATCGACATGGTCTTGAATTGACAGACCCACGTCTGTTTTCGCATTATGCCTTTTTCTCTTATATCTTCTGAAGAACAATTGACATTCCTGGTGCAAAGCAAGCGGATGACATGCATTTTACCCAAGATGCAACAGCGTACTGGCACAACCCACTTACTTGCAAAATTGGGTTGCCGAATGGGTCGCCCATGTATGATGAACTACAATTTTATGTGTTTCTTATTCTTCTAGGAAAGTGATGGGCAACAAAACAGCGACATCGCTGGGATTTTCAAATATGTTAATCGCTAATCAGTCAGCTGGTCACCAGTGTTCAGTTGAGCTCTTCCAAATGTCAAGACTTCAAGACAATACAATATATTCTATGCTCCTCTGTTGTCTCGGGCGGTGAGGTTTAATCACGGTTCGTCTAAAATAAGTAAATATGTCAACCTTGCAGACTTAAATGTGCAATGTACTATTGTTTAGTTATCTGCTCAGTGCTTGGTTTTCTTCCTCACTTATTTTAGCTCGGTTTCTTTGGTCATTGTGAAGTGGACTCGCATTGTCACCTTTGGAACCCTGACTTGTGCTAAGTCAAGCTCTCAGTAGGTGTTGAAATGGACTCCCCGTTCATACCACCAAGGGGCCTCCCTTGGAGATGGACTAATTAAACTTTAGTCCCATGCAGAACCAATTGTTTAGGGTAGCGGTAACAGCTGCTGCCTTGTGACCAAGGTCACGGGTTCAAGTCCTGGAAACAGCCTCTTGCAGAAATGCAGGGAAAGGCTGCGTACTAAAGACCCAAAGTGGTCGGACCCTTCCCCGGACCCTACGCAAGCGGGAGCTACTGCACCGGGGCTGCCCCCTATTCTTTTTTACGGTGGTTAGGGTACCAGTTGGTATGGATGAGTTATGCTTGAACAAACACATCGCCGACTATATGCTACGAAGTAATATTATTTTTTGTACGAGTAAGTATGTTTTGGTCAAACAGCTAGTGTGAAAGTATAGGGTTGGTCCCAGAGACTCTAATACTATTAAGTCTCAGTCCCTTAAGTCTGAAATCTTATCCTAGCTCTACTAATAGCGATTTTGATGATATTATTTTTCGTCTTTGCTTGTTTTCTTCACACACATTTTAAGAAAACAAGCAAAGACGAAAAATAATATTTAGGAAAATCATAATCTTTCGAGTTAGAGTTAACAGATATTTTAAGAATTTTAGAAACATATTTGAAAGCCATGGAATTTAGCAAACATCTAGCATAACAAGAAGTTCGGTGAAATTGCTAACTTATATTGGAGTATTAACTTAATTCGATATTGCAATCCCCTTATTTTTCATATTTTTGGTATATCTCACTCTGTTTTTCATTTGTTTCTTATTCTGGATTTTCTTGTAATTCTCCATGAAAAGTATGTCTTTGCAACAACATTGTTTCTGTTTCCTAAAACTCAATTATTTTCATATTCGTTTTTAGATGTTTTTTAATCCATTGTCTACTTTATTCAAATTATTGAGTTTTTGAGGAAAGTATACTTCAGAAAAGAGTCTTCCTAATATTTCATATGTTTGACAACTGTTGTGCTAACTGGGCTACCATGTGTGCAAAATCTTTGCATTAGCATCACTAGAACCACTTTTTTGGAACAAAGGAATCCACACAGTTTTTACCTTGAGGAGGAATTTTTAGTGTTACCAAGCGGCAAACCTCCAAAGATGATAGTTTTAGACTTCGACGTGGATTTTCTACCATGGTGGGTAGCTGTGCACGCTGTGGTTACCGTTGGATATGGAGAGCATGTGATCCACCTGTTTTGATCTTTCACCGGCTGAAGTTAGCAGTAGTAACGGTGTTCCTTCCTGCCGTTCCTGACATGTAGCCAGCCGTGGTTGTTTTGGTTGTGAGAAAATTTGAATTGCATGGGACCCATGTGTGTCAGTTTGTCAGGCCAAACAGTCGTGGTTGTTTTGTGAGACTTTTAAATTCTATAGGTGACATGCTAATATAGCCAGCCGTGCTTGTTTTGGTTGCGGGAATTTTTGAATTGCATGGGCGGCAGGCCGTATTCGTTCGTTTCTGGGTAGCGTACGAAGGCTCGGTTCTAAGAGCATCTCCAGTCACGTACCCCAAAATCGGTCCCCAAAGGGTCACGCGTCCGCGGACACCCGGGCAGCCCCTAAAACATGCCTCCTACAACCATGTACCGCAAAATCTAGCTACCAAACTACTACAAACCATGCAACGTAGATCATACTACGTACTACTCCTGCTAGCTATTGTTGTAGGCTATCCTACTCCTCGTCGGAGATGACGATGACCGTCGCCCCGGCCCCTTCGCCGGAGCCGCCGCCCTGTGCCTCGTCACCAGTGCGGCCCGCATTTCCCTCCTCGTCGGAGTCGGAGATGGAGAAGGTCGACGCAGATCCGGCGGCTTGAAGGTCGACGTTGCGGCCTTCCCTTATTGCCGTCTCCGCCTGGAGCTGCTGCTCGAGGAAGCCGGACCTGTTCCTCATCTGAGCGATGAGGATGCGGTCTGCCGCCTCCGCCCGGAGCTGCATCTCCGCCGCATGGTGCTCCGCCTCCGACTCCGCAAGGAGCTGCTGCTCCGCCTGTTCGGCCTGGTACCGGGACTCCTCCTCCTCCATTCGCTGGCGGAAATCCGCACCCGTCATGCGGATGAATGTGGGCTCGGCCTCAAGCTCGACGACGCCAACGGCCGCCGTCTCCGCCGCCAGGACCGCCGCGTCCGCGGCCCCTTGCGCCTCCACGTCTGCTTGCCCTTGGGCCGCAGGTACATCGACCTCCGCCGCGTCGTGCGCGAGCGCCTCACGGTAGCTCTGCGACATGGCGTAGCCGGTCGGAAGGCGGCGACAAATGGTGGATGTGGAGAATGGTGGATGTAGATGATGCGGCTAGGGTTTGCTCCGGCCATCCTTATAGTCGGAGATGGTGGATGGTGGATGGTGGATGAGGCGGCGACATGAATGCCGGCCAGCGGCTACGCCATTACTGCGGTCAAGGTGCCTTATCCGCGTCGACGAGGCGGTCAAAGCGTGGGTCCGCCCTGTCATCGACCAAGGGGCGGACGCGTCCGGGCGGCCCCAAACCCGCCCCAGATATGGGCTGGGTTTGGGGTGTGCCGGACCGCCCGGGCGTTTCGGCTGACTATGGGGGGTGCGGTTGGGAGATAGTTTTTGGGCCAAAACCCGTCCGGGCTGTTCGCCCGCACGTTTGGGGGGCCTTTGGGGGAGCCGCTTGGAGATGCTCTAATGGTGCCAAAAACAAAATTGATAGACCAGCGCTCCGGCTTGACGCATGTGACCATGTGTTATTCTCGTTAGCCAGTTGAGGCCAGGCTATCGTACTGTTAACTAACATCATTAACAAGCTTTTGTCCTGTAGATAAAAGCTTCCAAAACAGGCCTATAGTAACATGGTTAACGCTGAAGCTGTATGCATGGGTCCGTATGGAAAGGACGAAAGGTCAGTCAATTAACCATGGAAAGTTGACCAATTACACATGTGGCACACATTAGTAATCTACTAATCTGGCTCTCAGCGAGGCTCACGAAAAGAACTCGTGGAAGAAAAAAACATACTTGCAAGACACGTACTTAGTTTCAGCGTTGTGCAAATCCTAGCTTTTTTTGTAGACACAAATCCTAGCTTTTTTTGTAGACACAAATCCTTCAAGCTAGCTCCAAAATTTACAGAATCATCAAAAATAAATCGATTAATCCATCTGATGGTAGCAGCAAACAAATCCATCAACCTAGCAGCAAGGGAAGCACAAAATTTCCTCCCAATCACAAATCCACGTTATGATTTGTTCCTGTTCATAGACGGTCGAGAAACAATATTTTCGGCTATGGTTTCACTCAATCGGAATACCAAATCGCAAGAGCTACAAACACAAAAATTTGCACGACATATACATGGCATTTAATCTATATTGCTAATAACAGCCGTACAAAAACACATTGACAATAGGTATGCTTAGGTCTTGCCCTGCACCAAACATAAAATTTTCCAGCTCAAAGCAGCAAACCAGAAGTCCAACAAAGACAAATAAATGCTGGACGAGCTGGGTGAGGGTGACCATGGGTATGCTTAGTTTGAAATCAGGTTGTTTTAGACAGAAAGAAAAAAGGGAAATGGTCAAACCATACAGCCGCAAGGAGGATAAACAGAAGGGGCCGGAACCATACAGCCGATGAGTTTGATTGTTCCAGGAAACAAATGAAAGTTTTGCACACATTCAGCTACAAAAGAGCACCCCAGCTCCCTCTCAGAAGCACAGTACCAAACTACAGAGGAATACACAAATATGAACTGGTCCGCAGCAATTACTACCCGGTTATTAACGAATTGAACTAGCCTATATTCAGAAGAAAACATTCCCAAAAAAGAGACATCGCCATGGATCGAGCGACCAAAAGGAGATTCACAACTACCTTAAGTTGCAAATACAACATCATTGCCGGCCAATAACCAGATTCCTCTCCCAACAATCCTTACAGGAAAATAGACAGGAGAACGAGAAGGTGAACAGAACCCATTCGAAAATTCTTCGATGTCTACTCTGAATCCCGGTGCTTGTACATCATGGAACAGAGAAACACCTCATACATGGCAGGAAATGCAACCGGGAAAGAAATTGGAAAAAAGAACAAATAGTAGTAGATCTTAAGAATTCTGAAAAAGTGAAACGAAAATGAATCTGATAAGAAGATGGGAGAGGTCGAGCCATGTGTCCCACCAGATTCGGCCGTCGCGACCAGAGGCCCACAGTTCGTCGCCGGGATGGAGCCATGGAGGGGCGCCGGGGCGCGCGTTGCCTGAGCAGCCGATCATAGGCAGCCCTTTGTCGCCGACGGCCGCAGGTAGCTGGAGGAGGGACGGCGCCGGCTGGGCCCGTGGCGGTGGCGGAGGCCAGGGGTCTTCCAGCACGCGGTGGCTGGAGGGACGGCCGGTGAGGGTACGTCCGAGACTGCTGACGGGACGAGCTCGGGGCAGCGGGAGAGGGCAGCGTTGGTGGCCGGGGAGGCGCGTTGCTGCAGCGTGACGAAGCGGCGGCCAAGCAGCCTCTCGACGGAGCCGGTCCTGATGGCAGGGCCTTGTGCTATTGCCACCGCACCTACATCCCACCAACACAACCCGTGCAGATCCAGCGAATCTCCCAGCTCAAGAGGCTATTTTGGAAGGCACCTCCGGCCAGATTCCACGGGGCAAGTAGAGGACAACCGCGCCGGCGACGGCCACGGCAACGGAGGGAAAGAGAGGGCACGAGGCCTCCCAGAGAAGGCGACGCCGACGCAAGGGACGGTCGCCGGGAACGGGCTCCCGGCTGCTCCCCACCGACTACAGTCCCTGCGGCCACTCAACTGCATGCTCTTGTCGATGGGATGTCACACGAGGATGAGATGCGGATGGCAGGCTCACCGAGGGCGAGATCTAGAATGGAGGTCGACGGATCGAGCGGGTGTGGCGTTTTGAGGGAGGCGACGAGTGGTATGGTGTTCTGTTTTGTACAGTACCAATGTGAAAGTTTTGTCGCCCGACGCGTTTTCTCAATGGCAGTATTGACGTCGTTCCGTCAGGCGCGTGCTCCCGGTTACTATAATCTGTGCTCCCTATACATATTCAACGGATGGATCAGGGGTGTGTAGCTACCACCCCGGGCATCCCACTATTTCCCTTTAGACTTATATATATTTATAGCTTTAGGTGACTCAGTTTTCGAAAATTCTAGAAAACTGCGTATTAGCAAAAGCCGCAAAAATTACTGTAGATTGCAATGCCATGAATCGAATTCCTTGAAAAATGTTATAGATGTGGAGGATAGTTTTAGGATATTTATCACTTCACGTCTGAGATAACACACAACCTGAAAGTATTGGACCGCTGTTTAGTTTGAGGTGGATTATGACTACCTAGTTTTTCGTAACAGTTTTTGCCTATCTTTGTGCTTAAGTGACTAATCTTCGTGTGGGTAAATTACAAAATAATACGCCCCTATTTAGGTGACGTTGTTGTTTTACGTGCGTCTACTTTCATCATCAATTTTACCAACAAAATATGAGTTCTTTGCTACAGAAAACTATATCATCAGATACGTATTTGAAAAATAAACTGTATAACATTGCCACAAAGCGCAGCTGCGCTATTCCATTGTCTCGAGCGCTCACTCGCGCGACCGACGGATCGAAGACCGTCTCGTGAAAGTCGCGATTTCATCCCCTCCCGGCCAAGTAGCGATCCACTCCTCTCGCTGCCAAGCCGTCTTGCCCCGCTCCGGCACCCCGCACTCTTGCTGCCCCGGCGCGCCGCTCTACTCCTGCACCTTCAACTGCAGACGCCGGTGGCCCTCCACCGCATGCCGGAGAGCGGACTTGAAGACAGGGTCAGAGGAGGCCATGGGAGTCGTGCGTCCAGATCCCTGCGTCGGCGGCGGCGTACCCCCACTTCCTCTGGAGCTGCTGCTTCTGCTGGAACCTGCGCCGCCTATGGACGGGTCTCCCGCCGTCTCCACCGCGAGATTGAACTCTGTCCCTATACTCATACCGCGGAGGTCACAGGTGGTTCAAAAACCGTCTCCGTCGATAATGGTTCACTCCCCGAGTGCGGAGGTGCTCTGGGACCTCGGTTCGTTCGTCTTCTCATCTTCCAGGGTAGCATACACCCGGCGCTGGCCTGTTCCCTGTGTAGCTCCGTGCTGCATCGGCCTCAGGTGGAAGACGACCCAGAGAAGAAAAAGAAAGACAGCGTTTTCTGTATGGAGGATCTGACTCTAGTGGACCCAACACAACATTTCACTGTGTTACCACGTTTCTGTACCTTACACCCGAGTGGATCTTCTGTGCACAATGTACTTCAGCATCGTGTATATTGTGTCAGCATGTATAATTTTGCCTAAAACAGGTGCTAACTGATGTAAAGATTTTGGTGAAATTGCATTAAAAAATCCTACCACTCCATACCAAAATTGTCTTTTATTGCCGTGGAGTTGTTAACCGTTATTTGAAGTTGACTCACCGCACGCTAAACTTGTTGCGTTGCCCACAAAAGTTGCTTCCTCCTACACAAAAGTTGCTCTGTCAAATTAAACTTGTCGTGTTGCTCACAAAAGTTGCTTCCTCCTCTATAAAAGTTGCTCCGTCGCAAATAAAAGTTGCTTTCTCGCCTACAAAATTTGTCACGCGCTCACAAAAGTTTCTCCGTCGCACACAAAAGTTGCTTCCTCACCCATAAAACTTGCTACATCGCCAGTTGCTCCAGCGCCCACAAGAGTTGCTTCGTCAGACACCAAAGTTGCTTCGTCACCCAAAAGTCCAAGATTGTTTATTCGCCCATAAACCTTGCTTGAGCGCTCACAAAAGTTGTTTTGCTTGCTTGGACATTTTGGGATATTGCTAACAGTTCCATCTATCATACTACAATTTTTAGTTGCTCTATCGCACACAACAGTTGCTTCGTCGTCTATAAGTGTTGCTTTGGCGCCCATAAATGTTGCTTTGTCGCCTACATATGTTGCTTCATCATCCACAAAAGTTGCTGCAGTGCCCTCAAAAGTTGCTTCAACACCCACAAATGTTGCTTCGAGACTCATAAAAGTTGCTTCATGGCCACACAAAAAAGCGTCCGCGCCTACATATGTTGTTTTCTCGCCCACAAAAATTGATTCGGCACCCAAAAATGTCTACTGAAAGTTGCCTACCGCATTTGTGAAAGTTATCTCAATGCACACCAAAAGTGGTTCCCGGGGTTGTGCGGTTTGGATCAACGCACACCAAAATTGCTTCGTGTTGTACCAAAATTGGTTCTAGTTGGTGTGTAGTTGCTTCCCGCGGTTGTGAAGTTGCATCAAATCACACCAAAGTTGCTTCGCGACGTACCATAGTTGCTTCGCCGTCCACAAAAGTTGCTCGGACACCCACAAATGTTGATTCGGCGCCCACAAAAATTTCTTCGTAGCACAGAAAAGTTGCTTAGCGCCCACATATGTTGCTTCGTCGACCACATAAACTGCTTCATCGTCCACAAAAGTTGCTTCGGCGTCAACAAAAGTTTCTCCGACACTCACAAATGTTGCTTTGACCCCCACAAAAGTTGCTTCGTAGCCCAAAAAGTTGCTTAACGCTGTTGTGAACTTGCTTCATCCACATACATAATTTGCTTTGTCAAATAACAAAGTTGATTTTTGGTTGTTATGGATTTTCTTACCGTTGTGATGAAGTTGCCTCATCGCACATTGAAATTCTTTTTCCTCGTTCCGAAGTTGCTTTTAAATTTTTGTGGAGTTGCTTACCATTGTCAGTAAGTTGCCTCGTACCAAAGTTGCTTTTATTGGTTGTGGAGTTACTTCCCTATGTTCTGGAGTTGACTCGTCCAACACCAAAGCTGCTTACCGCAGTTATGAAGTTACCCCAATGCACACAAGAATTGCTTACCACAGTTATAGAAGTTGCCCTAATGCACACACAAAAGTTGCTTACCGCAGTTATGAAGTTGCCCCAATGTACCCAAGAGTTGCTTACCGTACTTATGAAGTTGCCCCATTGCACACAAGAGTTGCTTAGGACCCTTTTGTTTGGGCTTCTAGCAGCTTTCCACAAAAAAAAGCAGGGTAAACGAAACAAAAGGCTCGGCTGCGCGGTGGGCTTCTGCCGAAGCCAGTTGTTTTCCTTCAGATGAGAAAAAGCACCTCCGGAGGCGCTTTGAGCAGCTTCCCGCAACTTTCCCACTTAAAGTCGAACCGGTATGTAGCATTGCCCATTTCCTTGCTCGTAATTACAAGAAACTGCCACCCTTATTCCCTCATTCGCTGCGTCGCAGCGCGAATGCAGCGGCAGCTGCCCAATGCCACCACACCAACCGCACGGACCCAACAGCCCAACTACTCACACGCTGTCACGTGTTCACCTTTTGTTTGCTAGCTTGTGCATGCATACATGATGGCATGGAGCTTTGTACCTGTGTGCTTAGCTAAATCAATCGTTGTATTTGCGCCATAGCCGCATAATCCATCATTAGTTGTTGTAATCTCGCCATAATCCATGCATGTATACTTCGGCATGTATTTGGACCATAACCCGGCTGATTAATGTAGTGGAAATGTTTTTTTGGACATTGCCAACACGTCGTTCATTCTAAACAACGTAGAAACTAGTTAGCTAGTATAACATAGTGGAAATATATTTCAGACAACTATATAGTCGTGATGGTTTCAACAGTCTACAGTCAGACAACCAACTAAAATTGTTTCGGCTAGTATAATGTAGTGGAATTGTATTTTGAACAACTATATATTCGTAATTGTCGAGGTATTGGTAACGCGGAACTACTATATGGATTCATACGTACCGTAGAGGAGGTGGGGAAGAACGTAGAGGGTTCCAGTGACGGGATTGCACACACGATCTTACCCAGCTTCGGATCTCACGACGGTGGCGAGATCCTACGTGCTGCTATAATTCACTCAAGGAGAATATGTGTACAGGTTACAATGAGATTGTATGCGTGCCCTAAGGCTGCTGGAAGGCTGGCTTATAAAGGCGCCAAGCCTTCCCCTACAAGGAAAGCCTTAACCGACCTAGATCACGAGTCCTAGACTAACACGGTAACAAACCCTAACTTGCTCCCTAAGGCGAACGCAGCCAGGCCTTCGTCTTGGACTTCACTAAGCCAGCCCAGAGCTTATCCTTGCGCCTAAGCCCATGAGGCCTTCTCCATTAAGCCCTCCGGCTTTATCTGATGGGCCTCCTTGGTGGGCCAGGTTTTATCCACCGTGGCAGGTATACCCGTTCGGCATAACCTCCACAGTAGTCCCCGGAAAGGTTTAAGTTCTTCGTTTGCCGTCTTTGTGAAACACGGGCTTTCGCCTTTGCGCAAGGCGGACAGAAGAGCTTGGAGCATTCCAAAATGAGACATTCAGTCTGCCTTAAGGATTAAGCCGAACTCTCCTGCACTTTGAACAATCTGGCAGAAAGATTCTGTCAGCGTCGAGTCTTGTCATGACGTCACCGCAGTCAAAGCCAGTCCACGACAGTCTGGACAAGCAAAGAGACGTTGTGACGCCATTACTGCTATTTTTCCGCACACGATCTCCGAGGCGTGCGGGAGAAGATGCCCACTATCTGACCGTTGCGGGACGCGTGGCGAAAATCGCGCGGCGTTATCTCACCGCACTAATCGCGGCGCACGGCCCCCATAAAAGGGGAACTGATTTTCTCCATCTGGTCATTTCCCTGTTCATCGTCCTCCTCGCGCCCATCCCATCTGAACTCCGGCGAGCTCCACCACCACCACCTGCGCACCCACCCATGGAGAGCTCCGATGCGACCGCGGGAGCGGCAACGGCGGCGGCGTCGGCGGCGACGGAGGGACAAGATCTGGCCATGAGGGGATCGAGCACCGCGGATGCATCTGCATCTCGCGCGGCGGCGGCGACAAGTTCTGCGGCCACCTCCATCGAAGCAGAGAAGAATGCCCAGCCCTCCGACGAGGGCGATGCGGCGGAGGCAGAGGAGGAGGGAGAGGAAGCATCATCCCGCAACTGGGCAGCTTCCACCATCACCGACGCGGACCTCACGCAGCTGGAAAAGGAGGGCATCCTCCCACCAAAGGAGAACTGCCACTGGCGGTCAGCGTACGGCCACCCTGCTCCAGATCCCGCCGGCGATGAACGAGTGCTCCTCGTCTCACATCTCCTCGCGGTTTGTCTTTGCCTCCGCATCCTTTTTTCCAATCAGTCTTAGACTACTATGGCCTTCAGCCTCATAGCGTAGGCCCCAATAGTATCTTGTACATAGCTGGCTTTATGGCTTTATTCGAAGGATACTAGGCATAGAGCCCAGCTTAGAATTCTTCAAGTACTGCTTTACTTGCAAGCGCCAAACAGAGAAGGAAGAACTGCTTTCCTTAGGAACAGTTAGCATCAACCTTCGTAGAGGCAGAGACTGGTATCCTAAGGCGCCAAAAATAGATTCCATTAAAGGCTGGAATAGCTCCTTCTTCTACTGCAAAGACATGGCGCCAGTAGGCAAAGACATAGGACTTCCTCGCTTTTCTCCTTTGCCTGCGGAGCCCGCCTTCTTGGGGCGAGAAACCACTGAAGGTCCTTCCTGACAACCTCCGTCGCATGCAAAGGCGGATTGAGTACTTAACAAAGACTGCTGTGCCCAAACTCACGGGCGCAGACACCATCCTATGTTGGTTGTCAAGGCGAATCCAGCCTTTGAAAGATCGCAAAGGCCTCATGTGCCACTACACGGACCAGAAGAAAGATCCCCTCCGTGTTAGTGAGAGTGACCTTACGCAAGACGCCCTTGTGTATCGCTTTAAGAGGATTGCCAAGGAAAGGATCCAGCTGACAGAGCAGCGTCCTATGTACACAGCCGCCAACCCAGCTCCAAGGTAAGGCATTTACCATTACTGTTTTTATACTTCCACAATGTTTGCCTTACTAACACCACTTTTGATTTCAGCTCGCCCTTTTGCCGGATAATCTGCTGGCTCCTTTGTTTTACGTGCCTGAAGCGGCACCCGAGCCCCAAAGACTCGGAAACGAAAGGCTTCAGGAGCTACTGCAGCAACTTCAGCAGCAGAAAGGCGGAAGCGTGAGAAAGCCATCCCTGCTAACGCCGAAGTGCTCGACATTGAGGACGATGAAGATGCGGCCTTCAATGCTCCAGTACAGAAGTAAGCCGAACCTCAATTTCTTTAGTAAGGCGAACAATGTCTATGAATGTTATCTTATTTTGTATGTGATTTGCAGGATCAAACCAACTGCACCTCTCAAGAGGAAGAAAGTAATTTCTTCCAGGCAAAGAAGACTGAGCCTTCTCCGGCCATCGCTCCCCCCACTCCCTCCGTTCAACAAGAGACATCCCCAGGCCCATCTGAGATCATCATATAGATTTGGACTCAGCCGTCTTTCCTGATAAGACGGAAACTGAAAAGTTGGCCAGGGCTGCCGCTGCTGGGAAGGCGGCGGTACTTCAGTCAGAGAGCCGAACGAGCCCATTACTCGTGAGCTATCCGCAACATGGTGAAGCAAGAGCTCTTTGACGACGAGGGGTACATCTTACCCAACATCGCCGCCATGCTTGCCGATGAGAAGGAGCGCAACGAGCCGCCTCCGAAGCTAAGGCCAGTTGGCCAAACATTGACCATCTTGAACCTGGAAGATAATTGTGACGAGCTGTACGTCACAATGAAGAAGAGCTACAAAGCCTTGAAGGCCATGATGCAGGTAAATATTCCGTCTTTATGTACATACTAGTCCCCGGGCATTACGTTGTGCTTTGACTAAGCCGACGTAATGGCCTTTCTTTAATGTTGATAAAGACTCAGTCCCCAAGCCCTTGTAGCTATACTTTATTGTCTTTACCTTTGTTACTTACTACTGCCCTTGCCTTAGCAGAGCAGCGAGCAGCTTACATGCGATCTGTGGTACTCCTGAGTAACCAAAGGCAAGTGCTCAAGCAAGCCGTCGCCAAAAATAAGGCGAACGAAGGTAAATGTTCTTTCACATGCATTGTGTTTATTCATTTAAGGCATAAGATGCTCAACACATGCAATGTGTCTTTCACAGCTGTTGTGGCGAAGGCAAAACAGATCGTCAGCGAGACTGGCGATATAGAAGTTGTGAGGCGGGAAAATGCCGCCTTGTTTAAGCAACTGGAGGAGAACCGAAAGACGGCCGAGGCCAATCTTAAAGCCGTCCAAGACAGCGCGCTGAAGGGCAAGACAAACTGAAGGCAGAACTTCTGAAACTGCAGCGACAGGCTGAAAAGGATGGGCTCCTAATCCAGAGCTTACAAGGTCGTCTTGAACGCCAAGCTGATGAGAGCACCGCCATTGACGAGAAACTGCTAAGTAAGCCTCTCTTCTTTTACTTTCGCACTTTCTGTCACTTTTCGCCTTTATTCCAACACTTCAGTACGCCTTAACTTTTTTCATTCCTCCTTTCCACAGTTCCAGCTGGGTTTGGGGAAAGGCTTACCTCTGAGACGCGCCTGGAGCTTATCTTGGAGTGTGGCGAAATTGTGTCAGGGCTGTACACTGCGGGAAGAGACGTTGTCGCCAACATCTTCCCAAAACAGCTGCCCCAAGTGACAAACACCAGCAACTTGCTGCCACTTCTTCAGAACTGCGTCCCAGAGGTGGTGGAGCGTCTTCGCTCAGCAGCTAGAGGCGGAGCAAAACTTGCTCTAGGACTTGTTCGCGGCCACTACCCCGAAGTCAACATGTGGCGCGTTATCAAGTGTTTCCCAGCCAGGACAGAGACGGCAACGAGCTCGTCAAAGAAAAGGTCTATGCCTCTGTCTCTGGCTTTGCCTCAGCCGTTGCGGAGATGGTAGACTTGCTATCTTCTTCTCCAAGAAGCCTGTGCCTCCCCGTCCTGACGACGTGTCTGATGACGAAGCCGAAGCACCCACCACTGGCAATGGCGATGAGTCAGAAGACGGAAATGAAGAAGAAGAAGAAGGCGAGTCTGAAGCTACGCTGGATCCATCCAAGTCCCCTGCGTCTTCGCCTCCTCAGTCCCCTGCATAAGATGCAGGAAAAACTTTGCATTAAGCGTGTCATGAAAGATGGCACAAAAGACTTGTTAAGTTATGTTTTGTAATGGCAGGAGCCTTTTTATCTGTTGAACATGTTTGTTTTGCAACGCATGCACTTATTTTTAAAAGGCTTGCAAACTATGCTCCTTATCCGTCTTCAAGTTTTCTGGCTTATATGCTTTAGCCTTTTCGTATGCTGGCAGAACCTAAGCACGGAACACTTCGCTGGCAACAGGGTTAGTAACCAAACTGTTTAAACACAGAAACGGCGCCGGCTTTTGGTGCGTAAAGCATCTACTAAGACAAGCCAGCATATACGCGATCAGATAAATACTCTTAGACGGATGCAATTTTAATTTTTGTAAGGCCTTAAGGCAAAAGCATCATGTGAGTAACCACAAGCACGAGCCAATTCGGGTTAACATTGATATTTTTATCGAAATATATGATCAAATGGAAATAAAAGACGGCGAGAACTCATGCATAAAAATAATTGAGGGAACCAAAGACTTTTATTTCATAATCATATATGGTGTGATTACAATAGAATTGCTAAGTGTAAAAAGGACGTAGCTGCTCAATGTTCCAAGGACGTTTCGTCTCCTTGAGCACTGCTTCTTCGTTCCTTTTCCTTTTGCGGCCTCTTTTCTTCTTCTTCTCGATATCACGGAGGTCCACAAGATAATATGCCCCGTTCTTAAGCGCTTTGCTGATAACGAAGGGTCCTTCCCATATGGGAGATAGTTTGTGCTCCTTTTGCTGAACAAGGCGAAGCACCAAATCGCCTTCTCGAAACGATCTCCGTCTTACCTTGCGACTGTGGTAACGCCGCATGTTCTGCTGATAAATGGCGGAGCGCTGAAGCGCTATCTCACGCTCTTCTTCGAGAAGGTCTAAGCCATCCTGTCTGGCTTCTTCTGCGTCTGCTTCAACGTAGGCTGTTACACGAGGTGTGTCGTGCAGGACATCTGTTGGGAGTACCGCTTCAGCGCCATATATGAGAAAGAAAGGGGTATAGCCTGTTGCACTGCTTGGAGTTGTGCGTATGCTCCATAAGACAGCAGGTAATTCTTCTACCCATGCTCCAGCTGCTCTATGCAAAGGCACTCTAATCTTGGCTTTATTCCCTGTAGAATTATACTGTTGGTTCGCTCAACTTGGCCATTCGATTGTGGATGAGCCACAGATGCTAAGTCCAACGAATACCAACTTCACCACAGTACTTTGCCAGTTCTCCTACGGCGAAGTTTGTCCCATTGTCCGTAATGATACTGTGGGGGACGCCAAATCTCGTTATAACCTCAATGACGAACTTCTTGGCTGTTGCCCCATCAAGCTTTTTTATGGGCTTAGCTTCAACCCACTTGGTGTATTTATCCACCGCAACTAAGAGATGTTTGACGCCGCCTCGCGCAGTCCTGAATGGACCTACCATGTCCAGTCCCCAGACCGCAAATGGCCACGTGATTGGAATGGTGCGCAATTCCTGGGCTGGCATCTTTGGCTGTCTTGCATACTTTTGGCATCCAACGCATTTCTTGACGAGTTCTTCTGCGTCTTGCTTTGCTGTGAGCCAGTAGAATCCATGTCTAAAAGCTTTGGCGACAATTGCTCGGGCAGAGGCATGATGACCGCAACATCCACCATGGATCTCTTCTAGTATCTCCTGTCCTTCTTCCGGCGAAACGCATCGTTGATATACACCTGTGGTACTCCGCTTGTATAGCTCTCCATTTATTATTGTGTATGCCTTAGCTCTGCGCACAACTTGCCGCCTTAATACTTCATCCTCTGGCTCTTCCTTGTTAAGGAGGAAATTTATGTAGGGCTGTGTCCAGTCTGGCTTCACCAGCATGACGGAAACAGACTGCGAAGCCATGGGGTCATCCTCATCTCCGCCTTTAATAGACGGCACGTACAGGTGCTCCAAAAATATATCGGAGGGCACCTTCGATCTTTTCGAGCCCATTCTGGCTAAGGCGTCCGCTGCTTCATTTTCCTCCCTTTTGATATGCTTGACTTCTAAGCCGATAAAACACCGACCAAACTCGTCTACCGTGCGTCGGTATTCAGCCATTGTAGGGCTCTTCGCGTCCCATGCCCCTTCTAATTGTTGAACAACGAGGTCTGAATCGCCATAGCACAAAAGACGGCTAATGCCCAAATCCTTTGCGACGTGCAATCCATGCAACAGAGCCTCGTATTCTGCAACATTATTAGTGGCATTGAAGTGTATCTGCAAGACATAGCACATCTTGTCTCCTTTAGGGTTCTTCAGTACCACGCCAGCTCCCGATCCCTGCAACATTTTGGAGCCGTCAAAGTGCATAACCCAATATTCTCGTCAGGGAGGGGAAGTTCATCCATTGCTTCTGTCCAGTCTGCGATGAAATCAGCTAAGACTGGGATTTGATGGCTGTACGTGGCTTGTACTGGATGTCGAAGGCTGCCAATTCAATTCCCCACTTAGCCACACGTCCAGTGGCATCGGTGTTGTTTATAATGTCACCCAATGGCGCCTTACTGACTACCGTGATTGGGTGCTCTTGGAAATAATGGCGTAATTTTCTGGCTGCGAAGAAAACTCCATAAGCCAGCTTCTGATAGTGAGGGTATCGTTGTTTGGATTCGGAGAAGACTTCGCTGATATAATATACCGGCCTTTGTTCCGGTAGCTCCTTGCCCTCTTCCTTTCGCTCAACAACAACCACTGCACTAATAACTAGGTTGGTAGCCGCCATGTAAAGTAGCATCGGCTCTTGTGGTAGAGGAGACGCTAATATTGGTGCTGAAACTAAGGCGTCTTTTAACTGTGCTAAGGCTGCATCTGCCTCTTCAGTCCAGACGAACGTCTTAGTTTTCTTCAACAACCTGTATAGGGGTAAAGCTTTATCCCCAAGCCTACTAATAAATCGGCTTACAGCTGCTGCAGATCCTGTGAGCCTTTGGACATCTTTAAGACAAGTAGGCTTTTTGATGTCCATGATAGCTCGAATCTTTTCTGGGTTAACCTCAAGACCTCTTTCTGAAACAATGAAGCCTAAAAGTTTTCCTGCTGGGACGCCAAAAAAGCATTTTCCCGGATTTAGCTTCATGTTATATTTTCTTAAGTTATCAAAGGTTTCTTGAAGGTCAACGATGAGATCGCCGCGTTTTCGCGACATAACGGCAATGTCATCGACATAAGCGTGAACATTGCGGCCTATTTGATCGTGTAGGCAACGTTGTATGCACCGTTGGTACGTTGAGCCAGCGTTTTTAAGCCCGAAAGGCATAGTTATGTAGCAAAACGTTCCGAAAGGTGTGATGAAGGAAGTCTTAATTTGTCAGACTCCTTCATCTTAATTTGGTGGTAGCCAGAGTAAGCGTCCAAAAAGCATAGTAATTCAGAACCTGATACAGCATCTACGACCTGATCAATTCGCGGCAATGCGAAGGGGTCTTTAGGACAGGCTTTGTTTAAGCCGGTGAAATCTATGCACATGCGCAAGTCTTTCACGTCCTTCTTAGGTACTAATACAGGATTTGCTAGCCAATCTGTGTGGATAACCTCTCTAATGAAATTAGCGGCACTAAGCCGAGCTACCTCTTTTCCTATTGCTTTCTTCTTCTCTGGACCGAAGCGACGAAGACCTTGTTTTACTGGCTTGGCACCTTTGGCGACATTAAGGCTGTGCTCGGCAAGTTCCCGGGGTACTCCTGGCATGTCTGATGGTGACCATGCAAAAATATCCCGTTGCTCACGGAGGAACTTGACGAGCGCGCCTTCCTATGCGTCACTGAGGTCCGCGCCTATGTTCGTCGTCTTGCTTGCATCAGCGTTGTCCAGCACGATCTTCTTCGAGTTTGAGCTGGCCTTGAAGTAACATCCGAAGCGCAAGGAGGCTTTTTACCATCCGGCATTTCATTGGTGTTAACTTCTTTCTTGTACTGCTCCAGCTCTTCCTTGCTGATGACTGCTTCTGCTAAGACGGCGTTTCCTGCTTCGCATTCCTTCGCCTTCTTGAAGTCGCCATTGACCGTGATGACGCCGTTTGGTCCAGGTATTTTGAGCTTGCTGTAGATGTAACACGGGCGTGCCATGAATTTGGCAAAGGCTGGGCGGCCAAAGATTGCGTGATACGCACTTTTGAATTCCACCACCTCAAAGGCAACTTCCTCAGTCCTATAGTTTGTTTCGTCACCGAAGGTGACGTCTAAGACAATTGTTCCCATAGAACTGGCCTGCCTGCCTGGCACTATGCCGTGAAACTTGACTGTGCTATGTTTTAGCTGTGTCTCAGAAAGGCGCATGCGCTTTAAGGTTTCAAGATAGAGGATGTTGATGCTACTCCCTCCATCCATAAGCACCTTAGAAAGCCTGCATTGCTGCACAATTGGGTTTACAACGAGCGCGTAATTCCCTGGGTTCTGTGGAATATGATCAGGATGATCGTTGCGGTCCCATGTAATGGGGTGCTCGGACCAGTTGAGATACTGGGGAACCGCTGGCATAGTGGCATTGAGTTCCCTCCAGGCTGCCTTTTCCTTTTTGGCCGAAGGAGTGGCAAGGAAAGTGACAAGGCTTGTTTCGACCCTTGGAAACTTGTTGCTCCTCTTGTGCTTTGGCTCCTGATCTTCCGGCTCCGAAGCACTTTCCTCGTTGTCCTTCTGCTCTTTCTTGTCTTTACGGTTCTTGCGCTTGAACTGTTTTGCCTTGAAGCCAGCGTCGGATCCTTCTTGATATCATCGTTAAGGCGGCACTGCCTGTTGGTATGGGTGCATTTGCCAAGCTTGCTATGATGGGCACAAGGTTCATCTTTGATGTCGTCATAGGTGATTTTAATGGGTCTTGACCCTTGACTGTCATCGCTCTTCTTCTGCCATCTGCTAGCCCCGCTCTGGCCACCCTTCTTATTGGCAAAGGCTACCTCCTTTGATGGTCCTGGCGCATCGTTGGCTTCCTTCTTTTTCCGGCTTTGATTGTTGTTTCGCTTTTCCGGGTTAACAGCTATGTCCATGCGCAGATCGCCGTCGTCAGCTCGAGCGTCGTCTTCTGCTGCAGCGTAATTGTTCGCGCTGTCTAAGAGCTCGCCGAGGTGTTTGATGTTTTGGCTGGCCAACATATATCTCATCATGTTGCCTTTCTTCAGGCTGTTCATAAAAGCATGTATGGCCTGGATCTCAGAAACGTCTTCGCATGCATTCTTTGTCTCTGTCCATCGAGCTATGAAAGCTCTGCTTGACTCCCCCTCCACTTGAGCACACTTTAGTAGATCTGAGTAAGCCTTTGGACGTTTGTATGTGCATGAGAAGTGTTGCATGAATGTTTTCTGCATGTCTTGCCAATTGTGGATACTCTTTTCTGGCAAAGTGTCGATCCATAACCGGGCCGTTCCCTCCAACATGAGTGGAAGAAAACGTACAGCTGCATTGTAATCACCGTCATTAATACCAACGGCGTGGATGTAATCAGGCAGCCATATGTCCGGTTTGTCAATGCCATTGTACTTGTCCACAATTTTCTTGACATTGCCTAGCGAGGATGGGAGTTGCACCTTGCGAATCGCCGGTCCAAAGCACACAGGGCCCAGGTAAGACTCCTCTTTGGCCGCTTTAATCTCATCGAGACGGATGCGGGCGTCTGAGATATGAGTGTTTTCCCTGGCTGGCCCTTTGTTGGATTGGCTACGCCTTGGCTCCTCCTGACGGCTTTGGCGATGAGGGGAGCGGGAGCGAGATCGCCTTTGAGGCGGATCTCTGTTGCCCCTATTTCCTTCGTCTCTTGCCCGTGCTGCGGGCGGAGGTGGCATGTTAAGCCGGTCACTCCCACGCCGTGCGTCCTTGTCTTGATCTCTTTCACGGCGAGGCGGATCATTCTTCTTATGGCGTGTGTTATCCTTTTGCCGGTGGTCGTCCTTGCCTTTGTCACTATGGCGATTGGACCCAGTCTTTGACTCATCCCTGTGCTTGTCAGGAACTTTGTCCTTCCTGGGTTCCTTACCCTTATTGCCATGGCTACTGGAACCAGCTGGTTCCTCTGGATCCCACCGCCGGCAACGGCTGTCTTGCAAAGACGCGTATCGTCCGCCAGTTTTGAGTTTGAGTCCGCCTTAGCCTGCTGCTCTACCGCCTTTTCGATGAGCATTTTAGAATAATGGTGGCGCTCTTCAATTGGGACTGCTTCGTCTCCCATGATTTCCCTGGCCGCCTCTAGGTTTTTGGCCGGGGTGGAGAAGAATATGACTCCATCAGGGTTAACTCTGAAAGAGTATTTCTGCCAAGGCTTTAAAGACTTTTGGGCAGAAGCTTCTCGAAGTTTCCCTGCAGATCCCGATGCAGAAGAGGGTCACGTATACTTCGTATTTTGCGGAATTTCTCAACATGCGCTCACGCTGGTACTCTTCCTCTTCTAGAGCCTTTCCAACTAGGATTAACTCTTTTTCCTTGTTCAGGAGGGACAACTTATACTTGATGTTGACTTCAGTCTCAGCCAGGAGCGCTTTCCGTCTTTCCTCAAGTTCAACCGCGGTTGGATTTGGTCCCAAAGGTGTTTTGAGAAGCTCCAATGCGCGCATGTGTTCCTCCTTTGACCGCTCCAGGTCTTCTTCAATAGGCGTAGCCGGGGGAGGCCCTTTAGGGTCCAGCACATCCTCTGGCTTTTCCGCCTTGTCACCAATGTGTTTGATGCTAGAGGAAACTTCAGCCTCGTCTGGCTTAGCCGCGGCCGCACCATCCTCCATAGCTATCTGTGCCGGGAAAGTCATTAAGACTTCGTTTGGATCGGATGAGCCATAGCCTCGCGCGGCAACCTGTGCTGCAAAGTCTTCCTCCTTATGCTCATCGAGATCTGAATCTTCCGCCATTGGAGCGGTGCCATCAGATCCGGCTT
This sequence comes from Poa pratensis, assembly GCA_947311845.1. Taxonomy (NCBI): domain Eukaryota; kingdom Viridiplantae; phylum Streptophyta; class Magnoliopsida; order Poales; family Poaceae; genus Poa; species Poa pratensis. Next base: position 77,720,415 of record CAMZMU010000085.1, read on the forward strand.
CTGAGTCTGCTCCTGTCTGTAAGGCAGGTAATATTGACTCAGGGTCAGATTCGGCCGGCTTAGGGCCAGATGCGTCAATGACACCGACAAAGCGAGAGGCGGGCTCCATAAGCTCATAAGAGCTGGAGTCAGAATCGCTTTGGGTATCAGAGTCACTCAGATCGCGATAGACAAAGGCCTGATCCGATCTGTGTTGTTGCTCGATTGCATAATCGATGGGGTGGTGGGTGGGCCAAAAGGCGGCGGATCCCCTGGGGAATCCATACGCCTCAGCCGTAAAACCCATGAAGATGTTGATGGTGCCGAAGGGGACGACGAAGCTTGACACCAGTGCGTCGTTTGCTGGGACGTAGGACCGTCGTCTTCGATGCACCCAAAGTTGTTGATGATGCGGGCGCGACCAACCGCCATAGTCTTGCCGATCTCGCCCAATGCTCCCGCCTGAAACAAAACTCCCGACGCCTTGGGCCCCACGGTGGGCGCCAACTGTCGAGGTATTGGTAACGCGGAACTACTATATGGATTCATACGTACCGTAGAGGAGGTGGGGAAGAACGTAGAGGGTTCCAGTGACGGGATTGCACACACGATCTTACCCAGCTTCGGATCTCACGACGGTGGCGAGATCCTACGTGCTGCTATAATTCACTCAAGGAGAATATGTGTACAGGTTACAATGAGATTGTATGCGTGCCCTAAGGCTGCTGGAAGGCTGGCTTATAAAGGCGCCAAGCCTTCCCCTACAAGGAAAGCCTTAACCGACCTAGATCACGAGTCCTAGACTAACACGGTAACAAACCCTAACTTGCTCCCTAAGGCGAACGCAGCCAGGCCTTCGTCTTGGACTTCACTAAGCCAGCCCAGAGCTTATCCTTGCGCCTAAGCCCATGAGGCCTTCTCCATTAAGCCCTCCGGCTTTATCTGATGGGCCTCCTTGGTGGGCCAGGTTTTATCCACCGTGGCAGGTATACCCGTTCGGCATAACCTCCACAATAATGGTTATGTAATGACAATTGTATGGATATGAAGTTTGACTTGAATTTTATATGCACATGTTATTTATTACTCTGATGACTATAAAGGGTGTTTCAGACAATTCAACAATCTACAGTCAGACAGCCAGCTAGGTTGCGAAAGACCTCCACAGAAAAAAAAAGCAGCTTCCCTGGACAGCACTTTTCTATACAGCAGCCACAGCCAGCCCAAACAAAAGGGCCCTTAGCACACCTATTTGTAGCCTGGCTTGCAAATCCCTGTAAAGATAAGGATTTTGATGCAAAAAGGTGAAATAATAAGATCCTTTGTCTCTCTTCCGTGTGTGGTTACTTGGTACCAAACTACCAATCGATGAAGGCAGGGAGGTGATAAAGTCAACTGCATCTTCTGATTCGCCATGGCCTCTCAATCGTCCTTCGTGGCAACAGTGGCTCCAACATAGGTACTGAAACGTGATTCGCCATGGCTTGGTTTGTACAGTAGCAGCAGCACCACAGCCAGGCGTCGGAGCTTAGACATGAGGGAGTCGGGACTGGCAGTCTGCCGCCAGACGCCGAACGGACGCTCATCACCCGCTTCCGCGAAGGAGCTCTAGTTGCTGCTCCATCGTGCTAGCTACTGCCACCCGTTGCCTGCGTGTCCGGGCTAAGGTCGGGCAAACCGGATGGCCGCAGGAGGTGGTGCTCACGGGATCCACGCCGGCGGGAGGACGGGGCCGTGGTGGCGGGCATCCGCGCCGGCGGAGGACGGGCGGAGCCGCGGAGGAGAGTCCTAGACTCCAAGCTGTGGCTACGGGGAATCTGGGACACAGCTTCAATGACTTTGTCAAATACAAAGTCACGTGACTTTGAGTCACTGCCTAGTGGGGCCCACCGTGTGTAGAAGCTGCGTCCGGGAATCTGGGCGGCGTGGTGGCGACGGAATTCGTCCACCGGGAAACCAAGGACACACGGACGTGGTGGTGGGGGCGCGGCGGCCGGGACTGCAACGATTCGCTTTCCTTTTTGGCTGAGCGCTCGTTTCTTCCGTATGGCGCATGAGCTCCCGCTAGACACAAATAACATATATTTTAATAGTAAAATTGATGATCTGGGCATAATAGTAAAATTGAAGCACGCCTAACTAAGGATAGAGAGAGTACAAGGAGTACGAGTTATACCTTTCGGTTACCCTACCATGAGGGTACCCGGTGCACGTGATGACTAAATCCCAATTAACAGAAGACTATCGAAGCCCATGAAGGAAGGCCTAAGATGAAAGGAGTACTTCCCAAGTTAGGCGAAGCCATAGTCGGTTCGAACCGCTTTGTTGCGCCCGAGGGTACTATTTCTGATTTACGGATCAACACATGACATTCTCATATGAGTACATATTAATAGATCTTCATAATCTTTTCAAGCAAATATTATAGATATTAGTCTAGTATCTGCAGTATAAACCATATAATGTAAAATTAACAACTTCGAATTGATTAATCGCCGAAAGAGACAAGCCCCACGTGCTATGTGGTGGCGCATAAACCTTGTGAGGAAGAGGTTAGTCGAGGTGTACCAGAGGCATAACTTGCATGTGTCGCTTGTGCTCGTGCTTGTAGCGAAGGGGGAGGCACGGTGAGGAATGGGAGGAGAGGAGGGCCGCTCGGTTGGCTCTCCGGCGGGAGACGACATCTGAGACGCGGGGATGGCGCCGCGCGGGGGAGAGCAATGACAACTCTCTAGTTCGAATCCCTACCGCGCTCTCAAGCAGTGGTGCTAGACTTGCGGCCAATCTATAAAAGTTGTGGCGGAGATTCAAGGTCAATCGGTGGCAGAAGAGACACGAGGGCAACATGAAACTTACAATTGTTAGTCCTTTTTGCCCTTTTTTATATAGCAACAATCTAAGTTTTTTATTTTGCAGCATTTCGTGTTATTTTCTGGACCGCACAAAACAAATCTGGACAAAATTTACATCAATTACGGCTATTGGAATAAGGTTTTTTTACCTCAACTATCCTACAAAATAATTATACCCTAAAATATGACATCTATCGGAGATCACGGTGGGCATAAAACCCGAAACCCGAACCCGAAATACCCGAGCCTGAACCCGAATAACCCGAACCCGACAAACCCGAGAGCTGCATCGGGTAGCAGTTCTGAAAACCTGAATTATATTCAGCAAATTCGGGTTAGAAGTCCCGGTACCCGAATTGCCCGAATAGCCCGAACTTAGGTCGCAGCCCACTAAAAAATCTGGCATACACACGAGGCCCAGCCCAACTATCCCCACAAAACCTAGATATTATCCTGTGTGTCGTCCCCGTCTCGACCAGAAGCCGCCGCCGATGCTCTCCAGTCCCCAACTCCCCGTCCTAGATCCCTCTCCCAGTCCCATGCGGCAGGCGGCCAGCCGCCAGCATCCCACAGCCTCTCGCCGCCCCTATCTCGCAGCCTCCCCTCCCGGCATCACAGGTCCTAACGCGGGCGGCGAGACGCCGCGCCGGCGAGCTCACCCTACCTTGCCGCCGCGTCTACTGTAGGTCCCTGACGGCCGACGCGACGCGACGACGACGACTCCTGCAGGTTCTCCGACGTTCCGCCTCCCTGCTGTGGTGCAGCGTCGCGCTGGCCGCCTCGCTCGAGCCTCGACGGCGTGGAAGTTGGTGCGGCTCCGCGCCGATCCATCTGCTTAGGCCCCTAGCGTCCTCCTCTCCCGTGAAGAATTTTTTTATGTGCTGATCCTATTCGGGTGAATCGGGTTCCTATAATTTTGGCCTAACTTCGGGTGTCAATTCTCAAAACCCGAATTAAGAAAAACCTGAAAAACCCGACCCGAAAATTTCGGGTTACCCGAATGCCCAGCCTGAATCGGAGATGCTCTAACATAGGGGCGGCCCAAAATTCATGTGCGTAAGTTAGAAAAATCATCACTAAATTTTTTGTCCAGTTTAACTGGACGAATAATATTATTCTTACCATAATATGGTGGACACGAATATGGAAAGCAATAACCAGTAAGACGGTGACACGTGGCTCAACCTAGAAGCTCAAATCCTAGGGAGCTTAGATATTGCAGAGATAAGCATATGGGCATAATTTAGCCACCGGAGCATAACACCCAGCGGTGCTATATAAAGGCTGAGGCGGCAATGACACTCGTCGGATCAGAAAACATCAATTTTTTCACTTTCTAGATGACCTCGAAGTCTCAAACTGAACCACCGTGTATGGGCATCTTCTTCCCCCACGGTCTCTTCCCTGCCTCTTCACTCTGCCTCGCCTAGCCGCCATGGGTCTGTGATTCCGGCCAGTTCCTTGGAACGCAACATGCTTCGTTCTCCACTGACTCCGGCGGGTGGGGGAATTGGGCGCGTCGACGGCTGACGGGTCGGGAGGAAACTAGCTAGGGGTTTGCGGAGCAGAGAGAGAAGGACGGAAGGTAAGCAATGCTCCATCGATCTTGTTTTAGAGGCATTTTCCTTTGTTTCTTTCTCTGATTGGCGAGTAGATTGGCTAGAATCTGAGAACAGGATACTGCGAGAAACAGGATATTAATAATCCTTCCGGCGGGTACCCAAAGAAAAGAAAAAAGATAGTACATAGATAATACTGGTAATATGTTGTCTTAATTACCACGAGAGAGCCCTCTAGTTCACCGTTGAAAGATAATGAAATTTTTTCCAAAGAAAGATATCGTTCAAATAACATGTACTCCATGTCTCCCTCCGTATCAAAATATAAGACTTTTTGGACCCATATGTATCTAGACATATTCATGTGCAAGGTTTATCTAAATCTTGCATATGAACATGTCTAGATACATATGGATACAAAACTGCCAAAACATCTTATATATTTTAATACGGAGGGAGTGTGTACCGTGCCACAAAATTTGGGTGATAAAAATTCAGTCTACATATTAAGACACCGGCTGATGCCGGGATGGTAGGCACAGCCTGATGGTTCGAGCCTCCGTGCTCTCAATACTAGCGTGTACTCAATATAGCTTCTATAAATAAAAGTAAGTCGAGGGTTTCTTCGTCCCTGGTCTCGAAAAAAAAATATTAAGACAATATCGACGGTGCATAAATGCCAAATCTGAAATGAGCAGTACGCCTAATTTACATAGCCCTTTTTTTTTTCTTTCGTGACGCGTGGGTTGAATTTTGACCTAAAATTTTGTGGGTTGTCAAATACATCATGTTAGAACACTTCCAAATTATTTCGATTTTTCCATAGTTTTTGAAAGGTGGACTAGCTAGGGTAAAAGTGCATACAAGCCATTGATGCAAACCACCCTCTCCTTGTGAAATCTTTGAAAATCATGTTTACAAGATTTACGGAGTTCTAAGAAACATCAGGAAGTAATATTAACAACTTATAAAATTTCAATATCAAATCAACCGTGGTTGGAAAATACGGGAAACAAAAACTCCACATGAATATCGATCTATCATATTTCATCAGTATCCACTTCTCGTGCTTGCCTACTAATCTGAGCTTAATAATGTTAATTACAATTCCTTGTTAATTCTAACTATTACCCATTATTCCTAGTTGATTCTAACAGTATTTAGTGTTCCAGAAATTTCATGACTTACTTCAGTAAATCGTGGACTGTATGCTGACTTATAAGGAAGTTGACACGCCATTTCTTCATGATAATATATGTGATTTAATATATTAATGGTGATCTTGACAGGTTTCTAATACACGAAAAATTTAATGCCAGATAAACAAATACAAAATGGCAGAAGGTGTGGTGTTTGGTACTCTGTGCAAAATTGGAGCTGTCTTGGCGTCATCTGCAAGCATAACAATGTTTGCACGTTTAGATGCAAAGTTGACAATAATAAGCGAGATCGAGAGCCGGATCAAGCAGATTGAAGTTGAGCTCAAGTTGATTCAAGCATTCCTGCGCCAAGCACAAAACCAGGAAGGCTACGATGAGCCTGAAAAACTCGTAGATACGTTAGGTTTGGTAGGGTAAAGCTCGCACCCAATAGGGCCGGCGTCTTGTGTATTATATAGGTAGATTACAGGGTATGTACGGTTGGTTTACAACACACCAAACCGTACCTATTACAGGTACAATACATGCCTAAATATACAGCTTATCACCCTCCCTCGATCTCAACGGGACCATGCAAGTTGAGATTGGCTTTACAAGTATTGAACAACGGCAATGGAAGGGGCTTGGTAAATATATCAGCTAGCTGATCCTTGGAGGAGATGAATCTGATTTGAAGCAACTTCTAGGCTACCCGTTCTTGAACAAAATGAAAATCAACCTCAATATGTTTTGTACGAGCATGAAAAACCAGGTTGGATGAAAAATATGTTGCTCCAATATTGTCACACCATAATATAGGTGGACAACTCTGAGATACTCCAAGTTCACCAAGAAGAGCTTGTATCCATATGAGTTCAGCAGTGGCATTAGCTAACGCCTTGTATTCAGACTCTGTGCCGGAGCGAGAAACTGTAGACTGTTTTCTAGCACTCCAAGCAACAAGATTTCCCCATAGAAGATGGCATGACCCCCCGTTGATCGCCGGTCATCAGGGTTGCCAGCCCAATCCGCATCCGAGAAAGCGGACAAAAGATCTGACTGTGTAGTAGCCGGCCGAAGTATGAGACCATGAGACAATGTGGCCTTGACATAACGCAGAATGCGTTTGACCGCAGACCAATGAGTACACCGGGGAGCATGGAGGTATTGACACTGACACACCTTATTCACCGCAAACGATAAATCCGGAGGTGTCACGGTGAGGTACTGGAGACCACCAACAATACTGCGATAGCGAGTGGAGTCCTCAGGAGACAGTAGAGTACCATCTGTGGCGGATAGCTTATCAGTCGATGACATGGGAGTCGACATGGGGGCACATTTGAGCAATCCGGCACGCTGTAATAATTCTGATGCATACTTGCGCTGGCTCAGAAGAAGACCACCAGGACCATGCGAATGTACCTCGATGCCAAGAAAGTAGTGTAATGGACCGAGATCTTTTAGAGCAAAGACCGCACCAAGTTGACGATTGGCGGCAGCAGTAGAGGAACTGACCACTAGTGGAGGGAGAGGCAGGCCCATCATGCATGCGATCATGCATGTGATCATGCATGCCATCAACGTGAGCTTCTCCAACAGAAGAATGATCAGCTGTACCGTTGACATTAGGAACAAGTAATTCAAGACGAGCTCCATGTCCTGTCTCTGTACCATGGTTAGGCAAAAGTAACGGAGCATATGCAGCATCAACAAATTGGTCAGAACGTAATGGTATGGAGTTTGAAGATGATGGTGGTGAGTGTGTGGAGGAAGCCGTGAGTTGTGAGAAGGGAAAAACAGTTTCATCACAGTTTCATCGAACACAACGTCACGATAAATGTAAACCCGATTACTAGGAATATGAAGGCACTTGTATCCTTTGTGAAGCGAGCTGTAACCCAATAAGACACACTGTTTGGAGCGAAATTCAAGCTTGCGGTTATTATAGGGGCGAAGATGTGGCCAACACGCGCAACCCCTTGAGGAAAGTATAATCTGGGGTTTCACCTAAAAGACGCTCAAGGGGAGTTTGCATATGAATGACCCGACTAGGGAGTCGATTTATGAGAAAGCAAGCGGTAGCAAAAGCATCACTCCAAAACCGAAAAGGAACGGAGGCGTGCGCTAAGAGGGTTAAACCAGTCTCTACGATATGACGGTGTTTACGTTCAGCAGTGCCATTCTGTTTGTGTGTATGAGGACAAGAGACTCGGTGTGAGATACCAATATTTGAATAGAATTTATTTAACCGATGATATTCACCACCCCAGTCACTTTGAACATGTATAATTTTCTTGTTTAATAGGCGTTCAACATGTTTTTGAAATTGAAGAAAAATATGGAACACATCAGACTTCTGCTTGAGAAGATAAAGCCAGGTAAAACGACTATAAGCATCAACAAAGCTAACATAATATTGGTGTCCATTAACAGAAGTTTGGGCACGACCCCAAACATCAGAGTATATAATCTCAAGAGGTGAAGTTGTAACACGGGTAGATAAAGAAAATGGTAACTGATGAATCTTGCCTTGCTGACAGGCATCACAAACTAAAGTTTTATTGATTGAAACTAAGGGGAGCTCATGGCGATGTAAAATATGTTGAACGATCGGAGTGGCTGGATGACCTAGACGTGAGTGCCATTGGTCACGTGACACTTTGACACTGCTGAAAACTTGCTTCACGGATGACACATCAAGATGATAGAGACCTTCACGACATCCCCCTCTAAGAAGAACCTCCCTCGTATCCCGGTCCTTAACAAGAAAATACCAAGGATGAAATTCAAAGAAAACATTATTATCATGAGTAAACTTTTTCACGGAAAGAAGATTACGAGTGACAGAGGGAACATGAAAGAATATTTTTAAGGTGTAGAGTGTTTGAAGATGTAGGAATTGCAGACTGACCAACATGTGTAATGCGCATACCTGATCCGTTAGCCGACTTGACATGATCATGGCCATGGTATTGCTCTCTCGTAGTAATCTTTGCTAGATCATTGGTAATATGGTTCGTTGCTCCAGTATCAGGGTACCACGTGGGATCAATCGGGTATGAGGAGGTGGAACCACTTCTTGTAGTTGAGAGAGCTAGAGCAGCGAGTTGACGTTCCTTGTTGCGGCCATCATTGCCAGCCCCAAGGTAGTTGCGGTCATACCTCTTGAAGCAACACGAGGCCACATGTCCCACCTTCCTGCAGATTTGACAGATGGGACGTTGGCCGCCCAAGCCACCACCAGGAGATCGACCGGAAGAGGAATCAACTCGGTTGGAGTTGCTCGGGGGACGGTACTGTTGTTGCTGTTGTCGATCATGCTGCTGCTGTTGCTGCTGAGAGGGGGGCGGACAAGAACCACCCGGCAGTGCTATGTAGTTGGCCATGTGCACATCAGAACTGATTTCGACACACCGGGATTCGACGCGGTGCTCAACGTTCAGGAGTTGAGAATATAGGTCTCGGGTAGGCATTGGATCCCAGATCGGACGAGCGGAGACGCGATCAGCAAGCGCATCATAGTCGTGATCAAGTCCAGAGAGTAGGTAGGAGTTGAATTCTTCAGGTCAAAGGGGCTGGCCGATTGCGGACAAAGCATCGGCCATGGATTTCACTTCATTGAAGAAGACGCTGGTGGAGGACGGAAAAAAAAATGAGGTCGGGCGAACTCTGAAGGGAAGAAAACAATGGTGCAAGAAAATCTCTCCCTATAACGATGGCCGTGAGGATAGCCTGGTCTTGTCTGTGCCAAGCGTAGTACAACGGATCAGCAATGATGGCAGGAGCGCCACCTTCCGTCGTCGCAGCGGGGTTTGGCATCTCAGCGGGCGGGCACGGTAGCGTTCCATCAACGAACCCATAGAGAAGATTGCTGCGGAGGATAGGAACCACCTGGGTACGCCTGTAGCGGTAGTTCTCCGTGGTAAGATCGATCTTGATCTGATTGGTAAGGTTGATGGGCGTCGTCGGAATTTGCGAGGCCATGGCGGCGGCGCCGTTCCTCACGGACAGACCTGCGCTCGTGGAGGTCTTGGCAGAGGCGGTAGAGGCGCTATGGGAACACGAGGATGACATGCCGGAGGTAGCCCCGGAGGTAGGCATGTCGAGCAGCGGAAGACGATCGATCACGAGCAAGGAATCACCTTCGCTCTGATACCATGAAAAACTCGTAGATACGTTAGGGTAAAGCTCGCACCCAATAGGGCCGGCGTCTTGTGTATTATATAGGTAGATTACAGGGTATGTACGGTTGGTTTACAACACACCAAACCGTACCTATTACAGGTACAATACATGCCTAAATATACAGCTTATCACTGAAGTCTACCTGCAGGAAGTAAGGAAGCTAGCATTTGAAATAGAGGATATCATGGATGAGTTTCTTTACTTGTCTGTTCAGCACAACAGCAATTTCTTTACCGGAGAGTTCCTGAGTTACTTCCGTAAACTCGGGAAGGCTCCTTGGCACAAAATTGCAAGAGAGCTCAAGGACTTGCAATCTCACCTTCAGAATCTCCGGAATTTGCGGGTACAATATGAGATTCCACTGCCAGGTGGTGGTAGAGCTTCAACCAGCACTGAAGATCATCTTCTTCCTCTTTATCTTTCTTACCCAGCAAATGAGATGGTGGGCATTGAAGAAGAAACAAAAAAGCTAATCCAATGGTTAACTGCAAGAGTTAGCTCGACCTCGGTCATTGCCGTGTGGGGCATGGGGGGATCTGGAAAAACTACCCTTGTCAACATCATGTATGAAGATGAAATGATAAAGAATCAATTTGATTGTCATATTTGGATCACAGTATCCCAGAAGTTTGATGCTTATGGCATCATAAGGAAAATGATTCGCCACATACTAAAAGGTGCATGTCCATCTGACGTCGACACCGTTAGCGGTAGAGATCTCCTACATATCCTCCAGAGAACATTGCAACAGAGAAAGTTCATGCTTGTACTGGATGATGTATGGAGTGTAGATGTTTGGATGGACCTGGCAAGCATAATAGGAAACAATAATGCCAATGGAAATAAGGTGGTAATAACAACCCGAATCAAAGAAGTTGCTTCTTTAGCAAGTGAAGATCAGGTTATTGAACTGCAGAAGCTAAATGAGGCAGATTCATGGAGTCTCTTTTGCAGATGGGCATTCAAGAATTACATGGATAGATCTTGTCCCCAAGAAATGGAGCCATTGGGGAGAGAGATCATAGAGAAATGTGATGGTTTGCCGTTAGCAATAGTGACTGTAGGCAACACACTCTCGTTCAAGAAACTGGTCAGGGAAGAGTGGAGTAGGTACAATGATCAGCTAAGCTGGGAATTGTGCGACAGATTGCATGGCCAGGAGCTGAACTCAGTGATGAAGATTCTGAACCTGAGCTACAAGCACTTGCCGAGCCACCTTAAGAATGCCTTCGTGTTCTGCAGCATCTTCCCAGAGGATTACATGATGACGAAGAAACGGCTTGTCAGGCTCTGGGTGGCAGAGGGTCTTGTCAAGCCAGAGAAGAGAAGAACAATAGAAGAAGTCGCCGAGGAGTACCTGAATGAGCTAGTAGACCGATGCTTGCTCAAGATTGTGGAGCGGAAGCACTTCAGAAAGGTGAAAGAATTCCAGATGCACGACATTGTGCGGGAGTTGGCCATTTCCATATCTGAGAAGGAAACCTTCTGCATGACATATAATAAATCGCAGCCCAGTGAATCGGAATACAAGGGCCGCCGCTTGTCCATCCATGAGCACAGTGATAGACTCCAGCTAGTTTCAGATTCCTTTCGCCTTCGGTCTCTCTACCAGTTTGATACCTCTTGTTCCTCTTTTCCGTCTGTACTCACACAGCGCACTGGAAGGTACCTGAATGTTCTGGAGCTGCAAGATGCTGCCATCACTGTGCTACCAGAAGAAGTGTCAAGCTTATTCAATCTGCGGTACCTTGGCTTGAGAAGAACAAAGATAAGGCAGCTTCCTCGGTCAATCGAGAAGCTTTTCAACCTCCAAACAATCGATGTTTACCTCACCAATGTGGAGAAGCTGCCAGCTGGGATCACCAAACTGAAAAGGCTAAGGCACCTACTTGCAGGGAAGACGATGACTCCGCTGTTTGGAATCGTTGACAAGTTCAGAGGTGTTGAAACTCCAAAAGGGGTGTGGGAATCAATGGAGCTGCAAACTCTTAAAGGTGTTCTTGCGAGTGTGGATCTTGTTGAACAGTTGGGCAGCATGACGCAGCTGAGAACACTGTCGATCCAAGATGTCGGAAACATGCACTACCCCAGATTCTCTGCATCCATCAGCAACATGCGGTTTCTTCGCACACTGAAGGTTGCAGCAGCTGAAGGGAACTACATCAACTTCCAAGAACAAAACTCCCCTCCCCAGAATTTCCGCGAGCTTCGCCTTGAAGGCAGATTGCACCAGAGTGTGCTGGGGTCTCCTTTCTTTCAGACAGTTGGAAATAGACTCGAGAAGCTTTCTCTCCTTGGCAGTAAGCTGAGCACTGATCCCTTTGCATCATTCTCCCATCTCTCCAACCTGGCAGTGCTCGAGTTTATAGGCACATACGATGGCGAGAGCGTGCTCTTCGAGAGAGGTTGGTTGCCTAAGCTCCACACGCTTGTCATGGGTGATCTGGTGAATGTCAAGTCGGTGGTTAGGGAGAGGCAGACGATGCAAAACCTCCAGTGGTTGGCGCTGTTCAAACTCCCTGAGCTCAAAGGGGCGCCGCATGGCATCGAGTTCGTTGTGTCTCTGCAGAACCTGATGCTTGTGGAAATGCATGAGGAGTTCATGGAGGGTATCCAGGGTGAGGACAAGGCGAGAGTCCAGCACATTTCCACTGTCCGGTACTTTGACAGGAGGAGGCGAATGGAGATACGCCTGTTCCAAGACCCGTAACAAGGTAATCTTGATTTGGCACACTTTACCATACACATTTTCTTCAGATCAGATAGGGAAAAGAAAGAATATATGTGAAAGAAATGAGCATGTCAGAGAGTAATTAGAGTGGCTATTTGAGTGAACTTCATTGCCCTGAATGTGAATTTCCTTTTCTTTGGCTAACAGGTTTCGAAGTGCATCGAGCTTGAATCGTGATGGAAGCCATAAGCAATAGTACAATGGATTCAGACATATTTTCCTACATATTTGTTTGTGCGAAAATCTACTTAACAAGCTGATAGATGCAAGTATGTTTATCTATCAACATAACAATTAGTGAATGTATTTATGTGACTTGCATTTGTTGTATTGCTTGCGTCTAATTGCGTAAATGCATTCCTCATGCCCAAAATTCAGTACAAGTAAGAAATTATTCTAACTTAGAAACAATCATGCTCACAAGTCAGTCAACATTCGTGGTATGTGGAAGAGAAATATACCTGCATGATACAGTTGACCAATATAATGAAACAAAATCAAGCATTTAATTCGAAATAATAATAAAAATTGACCTTTCTGCAAATAGCATCTCAAGATGCTCTATCCTCAAAAAAATCCAGAGACAGCATTAGAATTTTTAGGGGGGAAATAAGCTCTTCCAGTTACAAGCTGTATATGGTTCACATCAAACATGTAATTTCTATCAGTTCTCACAATGCCTAACTAATATTTTTTAGCAATTTGTCCAATTTAAATGCAAATCACAGCAGCGACCATCAGTGACACGGTTGTGAGAAGCCCGGTGCTCCATCGAGCCACGGCATGCCCTGACGACTTGTTGCTTGTCTGGTGTATCTGCGGTCTGAAATGTTGTCACAATACAAGGTAAGAATTAAGAAATAACAGCTCGAGAGCAGGGTGCAGAGAATAACTGAAGTGTTCCGCTCAGGACATACTTTTGCATGTCTTCCAGCAGACCACAGTAGAGGGTGTTCTCTGGAGCAATCATTTCGGTGACGTTGTAGCCTAGTGGATCAGCAACTTTCACATAGACCTCTTGCCCATTGTACCAGTTATCCAGCTTCTCGGCACGGACATTCCAGATACCTACGTTGTCGAGCGATACGAGAACCGCAGTCCAGCCTCCAGGGAAGACCTGTTGTTGACATTGGAAAAAGGAAAAAATCAAAATTGTCTATGACTTCTTCAGAATGACCATGAATGCGTCTGTGTTCATACGTTTATGGCTTTGACACATGATCAGATGATCTTTTAAAGGTGTACCTGAGTAGTACTGCGAAAGACGGCATCCCACTTGTTGTATGAGCCCCTACTGTTTGGTGTCCACTCACCATAATCCATCCTGAAATTCACAACATGGCCATCAGTGCTCATTTACATGAGTAATAACTAGCTGGTTTCAAGAATGGATATCATTAAAATAAAGATTTAATTGTTTATCGTTGCGTACCCGACGACAAAGAATGAATAACCATCCATATGGTAGGTCTGAACGTCGGTTTCGTTGTTCTGGAAGATGATCTCAAGGAAGCCCTTGTAAGAAGCATTCAGAACAGATGAAGCCCTTCTTGGTGGTGCATTGCTTGGCGTTGTGGGGAAGTCAGTTTTATAGACCCCGGTCAGGTTGTGGAGATCAGCAAGCCTCAGTGGAGTCTCAGGAGGTGAGTACGATACCCTGTTTATCGTCCTTCGACGCTTCCCGTCAATGCGCAAGGGTGACTCGTTCTTCAAGACAAATGTTTGTGTGATGTTGATCGACCCGTAGCGGAATGATCCCTGAGGGTTTGGACGGGCTGCACCGGAACTCACATTCATTCTGTGAAGAACAGTGGCAAGGACAAATCATAGAGAATAAGTTTCCAGCCCACCATTAATTGTAATTTGTAATGCAAGTGCCAAAGAAAATTGTGTCAGGAAATGAGCAACTATATTTCCAGGGGGCCAGAGGCCAGTACTTATACATGTGTGTCATGAACAGTAAACATATACATCTAACACCCCCCCCCCCCCCTCAAACTCATGGTGGGTCAACAACACTGAGTTTACAACACTGAGTTTGGAGAGAAAGAACATATGCTGCACTCGAGTCTGTACCTTCGTGAAGAAGTCCACCAACTGTAACTCAGAGGGCACATAGTGAAGGGCAAGAAGCTGGTCCTGCACAGCAGCACGCACAAAGGAGGCATCTACACCGATATGCTTGGTGAGTTCATGCTTCACCGGATCACGCGCAATGCTGATGGCGCCTGTACTGTCAGACAATAGAGGAGTCGGTGCAGCAGCAGAAACACCAAAATCCTCTAGTAATCATCGCAACCAAGTCACCTCAGCCGTCAACATGGCCATCGCTCTCAACTCAGCCTCTGCACTGGAGCGGGAAACGGCAGTCTGTTTGTTCGTCTTCCAGGCAATGAGGGATCCTCCAAGAAATACACAATAGGCTGACAACGAGCGGCGATCAGAAGGATCACTAGCCCACGTAGCATCAGAGTAGGCCTGGAGCTGGAGAGAGCTGGAGCGAGGAAAGAAAAGGCGGCGAGAGATCGTGCCACGAAGATATCGTAGAACACGGAGAAGGTGACTATAGTGGACAGAGCTGGGAGCTGAAACAAACTGACTCAGAATGTGGACATGATATGAAATATCTGGACGAGTGACAGCTAGATAGACAATACTCCCAACAAGATGGCGATAGCGAGTGGGGTCTGTGAGGGGATCACCATCAGTAGCACGAAGCTGAATATTGAGCTCCATAGGAGTCTCAGCAGTGCGCTCATCACTAAGAGCAGCGCGAGCAAGAAGATCCTGAATATATTTTTCTTGGGAGATGAAGAAGCCATCAGAAGTCGAAGAAACCTCAATCCCGAGAAAATAGCGAAGTGGACCAAGATCAGACATCAGGAACTGCTCACGAAGGCGGGCCTTGACAAAGGTAATATACTTAGAGTCGTCGCCAGTAATGATCATGTCATCAACATATAAGAGGAGGAGCGTCCGACCACGAGGTGAGGTGTGGACAAACAACGCAGGGTCATGGTCGCTAGGCGAGAAACCAGCGGCAGTCACCACAGATGCGAAACGCTCAAACCAGGCGCGAGGGGCTTGCTTAAGGCCATAGAGAGAGCGCCGAAGACGGCAGACCATACCATCAGGAACAGAGTACCCCAGTGGTGGCTGCATATAAACCTCCTCACGCAACTCTCCATTGAGAAAGGCGTTCTGGACATCAAGCTGAGACACAGACCAATTACGAACAGAAGCCACAGCGAGAAGAGTGCGGACAGTGGTCATGTGGGCTACGGGAGCGAACGTCTCATCATAATCGCGTCCCTGCTCCTGCTGAAAGCCACGAGCCACAAGACGAGCTTTGTAACGCTCAAGAGAACCATCGGAGCGAGTCTTGATCTTATAGACCCACTTGCATGTGATGGGACGAACACCAGGTGGAGGGGAAACCAGATCCCACGTGCCAGTGCGCTCAAGGGCAGCAATCTCCTCAGTCATCGCAAGCTGCCATTCAGACTGAGCCATGGCATCACGGTAGGAAGTGGGCTCAGCAACAGCAGAAAGACTGTACTGGGAAGGAGAATAGCGATCAGGAGACCGTAATGAGGTCCGAGAACGAAGGTTATGAACCGGTGTACACGGGGAAGGTGGCGCGCCGGAAGTAGAAGGCATGTCAGAGGGATCATCGTCAACACGCGGCCGACGAGTGTAGTGGAGAGGAAAGGGAGAGAGGGTAGGATGCACTGGAGAGGGAGGTGGCGAGGGAGGAGAAGAGGATGGTGTCGGCGGTGTATCGGGAACAGTGGGACTCGGCGGAGGTGGAGGTGGAGGAGGAACATGAGGCACGGAGGGAGATATGTCGGGAAGTATAAGGAAGGAGATATCCTCAACCGAAAAGGTCGAGGCAGTAGGACGCGGATAGTACGAACGAGACTCATCAAAAGTCACATCACGGGAAATACGTAGCCGACGACTAACAGGATCCCAACATCGATAGCCCTTGTGCTCATCACTGTAGCCAAGAAAACACACTCCACCGACTGAGCGGTCAATTTGGTGCGTTCGCGGGGAGCAAGGAGAACATAGCACACGCACCCAAACATGCGAAGAGCGGAGTAGTCAGGAGAACGACCAGAGAGACGCTCCATAGGAATACCACCCTGCAAAGCAGCCGAAGGCTGGATATTGATGAGATAGGTGGATGCGGAGACAGCCTCAGCCCAAAAGTGGGGTGGAAGAGAGGCGGCGATCATCATCGCACGAGCCGTCTCAAGAAGGTGGCGATGCTTGCGCTCAGCAACGCCATTCTGAGCGTGAGCACCAGGTAAGAGAACTGGGCAAGAGTACCCTGTTCGGCAAGAAAACCACGCAACATCTGGGAGATATACTCACCAGCCGAGTCAGCACGAAAGACACGAATGGGCGTGGAAAACTGGGTGTGTACCATGGCAGCAAATCGCTTGTATATAGGGAGAACCTCGCTGCGAGATTTCATAAAATAGAGCCAAGTGTAGCGAGAGAAGTCATCAATAAATAGAACATAGTAGCGATGACCACCTTTCGAATCGAAGGGAGCAGGACCCCATACATCAGAATGAACTAAGTCGAAAGGACGCTGAGAGACTGACTCACTCGTAGGATAAGGTAATTGAGTCTGTTTGCCAAGTCTACAACCATTACAATGTAAAGATACATCGCCAGAGACAGACCCTAAGACACCTTGATGCACTAGCGAGGACAAGCGAGAGCCACATATATGACCAAGTCGATGATGCCACTGTTGGAAGGACGCAGAGGAGGAGGCAGCAAGAGCATGCGAGCTGGCGGGTGTGGTGGCAGCGGAAGGAACACAAAGCCAGTCAACCTCCCAAAGGCCCTGAGCCTCACGGCGCCGAGGGCCAGCTCCAACTAGAACCTGGGTGCGACGATCCTGAACAGAGCAAGAGTCGGTATCAAGAATGACACGACAGCCAGAATCAGTAAGTTGAGCAGCGGAAAAGAGATTCATGGTAAGACGGGGAACATGAGAAACACTAGGAACAGAGAAGGACGGAGTAGAGAGAGTGCCACGACTAGCAACAGGAAGAGGTGTGCCATCGGCAGTGAGAACATTGAGAGGAGAATCAAGAGGTCGAAGAGAAGACAGAGCGGAAGAATCAGAAGACATGTGAAAGGAAGCTCCAGAATCCAGAACCCACGGAGATGTACCTGACTGTGTAGGCGGTGGTGGCGGAGTAGCAGTAGTGGAAGCAGTCAGGAGGCAACGGTGCCCGTCGAGGAAGAGCCTGAGGAAGCCAGCATACGCTTGAGTCGCACAATATCCTTATCAGTGAGGACTGTGCAGACGAAGGCGCACGAACCGCAGTAGAGGAGCGACCCGTGTCACGCTGCTTCTTGAAACAATCAGACTCTGGATGACCCGGCTTCTTGCAGTAGTCGCAGAACATGTGAGAGCGAGGCCGACCCCCCCCCTGCAGAGGGCCGCCCGCCCACCCCCCGTGAAGGAGTGGGTAGCAGCGGTGGAACAGACGACACCGGAGCGCGGGCAGCAAGCACAGTGGGAACCACAAGCAGTCCAGCAGAACGGAGTCGAGTCTCCTCAGCGCGAAGCTCTGCAAGTACCTCTGAGATGGGAACACGTCGACCACGGGCAAGCAAGTGTGCACGCCGAGGCTCAAACTCGGAACGCAGGCGAGACAAGAACTCATGGACACGCTGAAACTCCAAGTCTGACCTCACTGTCTGACAGCATCGACAAGTACCGCAAACAACAGTCCTCAGAGAGTCAAGCTGACGCCAGATGGCAGAGCACTGTGTGTAGAACTCATCAACAGTAGAGTCACCCTGCTGAAGATCATGCTCCTGACGCACCACAGACAGGTAGAGAGCATCACCAGAGGGCTGATAGCGCTGACAAAGATAAGTCCACATCGCAGCAGTAGTGCCCAATCCCATAAACTCAGAAGCAAACTGAGGTAGAACACTAGCAGTGAGGACAGCAGCAGCACGAGCATCATCATTGCACCACTGAGTGTAAACAGAGAGAGACTCCGAGTAATTCGATACCTGCTGGTCATAGGCTTCAACTGCAAGATCATCAGCATCCTTGGCGGCAGCACGATCAGCCTCAGAAGCATCAGCGGCAACAGCGGGTGGCATCGGTGGAGTAGGAGCCACAGGAGCAACGGGGCACGGCGGACAGGAGACCTCGCCAGAGAGAACGCCCCACAACAGGAGGCCGCGCATGTGGATGCGCATAAAGCCCACAAACTCGACGTAGTTGGTGCCATCAAAGATCACAGAGCACCGAGGAACAGCAACATAGCCCGAAGAGGACATCGCGGGCTCTCTGATTTTTTTTTAATTTTTTTTTCAGATTTTTTTTTCAGAAGTCAACTACTGATGAGAGAGAATGTAGATCGAGCTCGTGCTCACCTGCCCGAGTTCGTGCCCGAGCTCGTGATGATGGAGACGAAGAAGCTGGGCAGGAGACGACCGTGAAGGGCGGCGGCCTTGAGGGGCGGAGACCACGGCGGCCGGCAGTGGCTAGAGGTCGGCGGCCGGCGGCGAGCAGCCGACGAGGACCGAGCTCGCGGGTGCAGAACCGAGCTCGGGCTCGCGGGAAGCAGCCAAACGGCCGGAGGCGGCGTGGAGGAGCAGCGGCCAGTGGCGGCCGGCGACGGGACCGAGCTCGCGGGTGCGGCCGGTGAAGGGCGGCCGACGAGGACCGAGCTCGCGGGTGCGGCTCCGGCGGCTGCAGGCCGTTTGGGAACGGCGGCAGCCGGGTGCAGCTCCGGCGACAGCAGGTCGGTGGAGGACGGCGGCAGGCCGGACAAGGACGGCGGCAGCCGAAAACGGCGGCAGGCCGGAACGACGGGAGTTGCTACGTGCAGGGGAGAGAGCTAACCTTGAGCTCTGATACCATGTCAGGAAATGAGCAACTATATTTCCAGGGGGCCAGAGGCCAGTACTTATACATGTGTGTCATGAACAGTAAACATATACATCTAACAAATTGTAAGTTATATATGAACAAGATATCAGAACAATGTTGATAATTTCATCAGTACTGACCTGATAGACCTTGCCTGGTTCACCGAATAGTACTTGTCATAGAAATCATTCGGAGCATCAGGGAGGGGGCCAGAAGCACTGCCTTTGGAGTTCGAGTACTGCAGGATTGCTACACCATTGACATCGTGCCAGCGGGTCTCGTTGCTCACAAACCTTGGGCTCGCCACGATGTAGTAGTCTGTGCTCGCGTTTTGGTCCATGGTCACCAAGAAAGAGTATGACTGTCCGACATGGATGTCAAGGTTGGTGTAATTCTGCTGATTAGTGTAGGTTCCTTCAGCCTCTACGAGGAGCATGTTGTGGTTCTGGATTCTCAAGTTGAGGCTGGTTGAGGTGCCGACATTGTGAACACGGAAGCGATATGTTTTGCCTGTTTATAGAATTGGCATTTTGTATACATTATACTTCATATGCCAAGAGTTTGGAAGCATTTGCAGTAGTGCTGATAACTGATAAGGAATATGTGTATGTAACGATCTGGGCACTATCTTCCAATCATGTTTCTTTTTGACTCATGTCAATTCTGATTCAAAACTATAAATGCAAGAAACATGTCTCCTTTTACAATGAGAATACGTAACACTACTATGTGTGATACTACATATACTAATTCATTTTCAGGTAACAATGTGATATTTTTTTTTTTCCCAAATTCTAACTCAAACAGTTGACAATTATATTCACTATGCATAGACATTTTCAATCCTGCCTACTTACAGAACTAGCTTAAATGAATATACAATAATAATGTACAAAATATGAAAATTTGGGATACATAAAACTGCCAATTGAAGCTTTTCTGTGTGAACAAAGACAGGTTACCTGGCTCAACTTCAACAATTTCATATTGAAGGCCTTCCGGAACAAGTGTGGTGTCATATCTGTAAGGGCCTTTTGCATTTATCAGAATCCCATCAGGTATCCCAAGTTCCTTGCCATCATCTAGCATTTCCCTCAATTCCTACATAGTACAGAAAGCACTTCACATTTGAAGGACAAACAACAAAATGCTTAAGCAGATATGAGAACATAATAATTCATAGATCAGACAGCTCATTAGATGACACTTCTATTTCTTACTGTAGAAAATAGTATTCCCTTGCCAATTATCAGACTATGGTAAGAGCAATTTGAGGAATGAATTTCTGATGAACTAACATTTTGCCTATAACTTGCAGCAACAATAATAAGCATCAACTACACATAATATCTTGCTTGCTCCAGGAATCAAGAAAGACCTACTGAAAGGTATCAAGAAACCTCAGAGTGTTTTATCAGATTATCTTTGAAATGCTGCCTACCACTAAACTGTGATCAACTACAAGTCTACAGCCACACACAGAAGGCTCAGAATCAGGGCTTACAGTGTGGCTCTTGGTGTACCAATCTCCGATGAACAAGGTGACGTCGCCGTCGGGCTGGTCAAAGGGGACCGGCACGACAGCACGGTTGTTTACCGTGACTGGTCCGTACCCGCCCGCGGCCCGCTGGAGTCCGACCGAAGGAAAGTAGAAGAAGCTGCCAATTTGGTCCTTGAGCTGGAACTGGTAGGTCCAGTTCCAGCCGGGAGGGATCGGGCAGTTGGTGCCTGTGACTCCGTCCTGCCATGAGTTCATCCTCATCTGGATGCCATCCCTGCCATGCATAAGAGAGGAGAGCTTTTCACTTCATCTTGAAAGACAAATTGGCGCCAACCGAAGGTTGTGGAAGGGAGGTCCAGATGCACATTTAAATGTTGGAATATACAGAAAGGGACCTCGAAAAGTAGCACTCTACCTCCATGTCACAGATTATGACTAAATATCTCCAATCTTTTTGTTATGATTGTAATTGCAAAGCAGAATATTGATTACTAGATGTAGACCCAATTGAAGAAAAAATATACGCACTGAAAGGAAGTGAGATGTATTTCATGTAGTGTCTAACCATGTTAAGTACAGATACAGTATTGAAGTGAACTATTTGTGCATAAATAAATGTACATTTAGACCTCAGATGTATATTATTATGCACAGATGAGCTGAGAAAATATAAAGCACAGTGACGTGCATAGATGGTTATGCCATGGCATGATCACATTAAGCCCATAAATACCCCAAATGCGGAACGCATCCAAATGCAGTAATGCATTTGCATGAGACCATGACAGATATCCACCAGTAGATACCATGCAAATGGAAGTACAGCTAAGAATCTATCAAAAAACAGAAACTACTAAAGATGTTCACAAACTTCTATGATCAGATGCATGCATATATTCTTAAAGGGAAATGATTTGTGAAAAAAGCAAGGTTTTTCTGCATCTAGGATGGTGCGTACCAGGTGAGGAGGAGAGGCTCATCCAGGTTGTTTTGGACGTTCACCCTCGCGTTCCAGTTGGTTGTAACGTTCAGGAGTGGGCCAGGGAACTGGTTGTTGATTGCAATCACCTACAAAAACAAAACAAAAAGCTTACCACTTCTGCATTCCTGACATCAAATTTTTGAATCTCATTCACCAAAATTTTGACTTGCTCACGCAATTGAAACAGAGGTAAACAAAGGCAGAATCCAGCCAAGCCCACCCAAAAAAAAATGACCTGTGGAAAATCAAGAGTTGTGTGCGACGTCCTATTTTTAGGAGAGCAAAATCACGAGGTCAATACAGATTTATTTTGGAGATTTAAAGCCCTTACGGTGTCTTGAATTAAGACAAATTAAAACCCAGGCAGCGCAGATGATTTTTTGTGTCACGGATGTTAAAAGAAATACCTTAAAAACAATTAGTACATCATAATCCGCGGGATCACGAACCCTTGCAAGAGGAACCGAAGGGACCACGACGAGATCGTGCGTTCGAGACCGCGGAAGCAGGAGCGCGTGGGAGAAGTAGAACAAACAAGAGGAAAAGGTGGTATCTTTTCAACGCAAGATCTTCAGAAAAATAACGTCAGGAACGCTTAAAAGGGTGAGTTTTTTCTTGCCGAAATTCCAAGAACTCGGCGAACCCGAAACCCACGGGAGGCAGAAGAACATGTCCGAAGAAGGAAGGATTCAAGAAGAGAGCAGAGAGATAGGAGCGGTTATCGACTTGTTCGTGGTACGGCGAACCTTCTGGGAGACGCCGAGCGGCGCCACCGTCATGTAGCCGACCTCCCACCGCACCTCGTAGGTGGGGCCGCCGGCCGCCGCCTTGGACGCCGACGCCGCGACGGCGAGGAGCACCAAGACGGCCGCCGCGACCACCCCCGCCGCCGCCGCCATCGACGCTCACGCACGCGCTGCGCACCACCCGCCCTCTCGTACGTCGTCCTGCGTCTGCGCCGCCTGCGCAAGGTGGAGGTTTTTGGTTTCTTTCGGCGTGGTCTGGGTTTTGAAAGGAGAAAAGGAGAGCAGCGGCAGCTTTTCTATGGAGAGAGAAGATGCGCAGAGGATCCATTTCCGTAGTAAAAATGGAAGTTTCCAATGCGCTTTAATTGAATTTCCAAAAACAACAAAATTGGACAGTCAGACGGACGCCTTGATTTTAGCTGGATGTTGCTAAGGAAATTGAAGTGGGGGCGGCCAACGTGTGTTTTCGGACCGTTTCAGTGTATCCAACGGCTGAGAAGCACGTGAAGAAGATTAAGATGGTGTGCAATTGTGTTTTTTGGCCGTCCGATCGGACATCCAATGGCGGGGAACTGATGGTGTTTCGCGTGAATTTGTTTGTGAAACAGTGCGGAAGTTTTTCTTAACATATCTGTACAATACTTTTTCTAGGTACATTTATAGTATACATTTGCGCGTCATATTATACGTCTTACTACTAATGACGCATGTGCATCCAAAGCCAGCTACTACCTTCTAGAACTACACTTGTCAATATCTCAGCACCTGTTTTTTTAGTAGTAGATAGTGTCCCAAAGTGAGAAGTGTCTATACGTACTTCGTCTGATCCGGAAAAATTGTCGTACGACGCTTTCATTTCCTTCGAAAACGGATCGGAGGGAGTGTTATATTTCAATTGATATATGGTGCATTTGCAAATATAATATACGAGATAACATATCATGCAATAAACTTCATTTGAACTGTCGAGATACAAGAATTTTCATGGTTTTCTCGGTTGATCACGGCCACCGCATTCGCGTGAATCACCGGAACCATGGAAACTGTTTCTACATCTACCACCTCTCTGCCCAGAAATATGTGAGGAGGTTAGACGCATGCAACTAGTGTGATTAACACACGGGGCCATTACCGAGTCCATATCAGGCTGCACAAAAACCGTGTAATTTGCAGGCTTATTTGGAGCACAAAGACTATAAGTACAGTAAAACGCGCGGCAAAAAAAAACGTGCTATTTGAACTCCAAATTCTAAGATAGCGTCAGCAGATTTCACATTGTCGCTGGCGCAGCAAATGTGTAATTTGTTTGCCCCTATTACTGCCAGTTGATACAAGAGCACTCCCTGCCAGAAGTGAGACTGTCTCTGAGAAAACTATTACACTCTCGAAAAAAAAACGGTCGGACGTTCCCAGCGAGCTGCGAAGTACTTTTAAGGAACGTGCTATGCAGGCCCATCAACTACTAAAGGCAACCAAACACTCTGAATTTGCACCCTGGTTGGGCTGGGTGCCGCAACCAAACAGGCCCCTGCTAAACCCAATTCGTGTAAGAAACTGTTGCCGCCAAACGCTATCACATTTTACAAAAAAAAAACGATTCAAAGTGAAGTTCTGATTTATCCAGGAGGTACTCTGAGGGGAAAGTAAAAAACTGAACATTACAAGAACAGACACGATGTTGCTCTTTGTTGGAATGAAGAAAACCAAAAGCCTGTTGCATAGCAGAGTGGCATCTTTAAACATTGGGAGGTGGCCAGATCTTCCCGAAGAGCTCCTCCACACGGCGCGCCTGGTTCGCATATCCCTCAAGACCAGAAGCAAGCATTTCCTCAGCCGCTGGCCCCATCGCAGCTGCAAGACTCAGTTGGTCCCACTTCACAAGCTGCAATCATGGTTCATCGCAAATGTGGATAGTTAGAGTAAAATACCAGATCAGAACTGCACGATGATGGGTTCTATTCCATTCCTGTCCCTTTTTCATTTCCTTTTTAATCTTCATCAGGTCATGGACTATTTTATCGTTATAGCTCCACAAACTTCAAGAAGAACTATCTTCGCTTTCAAAGAGTTTGGCTGATCTGTTCGATCATGATTAAGCATGTGATTTCCATTAATAAGGATGCAAAACTTTGTCCTAATTCAGCTCTCCTCGAGCTCTTCTCTCTAGTAGTGGAATGCACATGCCAAGCGAAGATCGTGTCTACTTAGACATATGATTGCTCTGGGGTCTCTGGGTATGACTTCTACAGGCTACAGCAGATAGCTGGGTTTGGTGCTAAAAGGGATTGGCTTTACCGTCTAAACAGTGCATGGTTGCCATCAATAATCATAATGATTTAAAAGTTGCCAATTGAACAGTTCTGAAGTATGAATTTAGCACAAAATTCAGCATAAGCAGACGAACCTCCTCTTCAGTAAAGTTGTACACCTTGTCAAGAGAAGGAGTCAACCTCTGGACATAACCATACTTTTCATCAGGATCAGTGACAGATTCATCCAGGGACTGCAATATCTTCACCGGCGCGATGATGTAATCGATTCTACATTATCAAACATTAGTTAGCAACATCTTAACCCCCACACCTATCAAGTTGCCTATACAGCCTACCCAAAGAAAGTGTCAGAAATTTACCCCAGAAGGCTAAATACATCTTGTTTGTTGCGCACGGCAGCAGCCATCAACTTTGTTTTGTACCCATTTCTGTGAATATAGGCATACGCTTTCTTCACCTGCATTACAGCTCATAATTATATACAATACCAAGTCCTAGCAAAGTGGCAGAAAATGTAATCCAGTACAAATATGGATAGTTAAACTTGAGTTCATGTTATCTTCAGCAATTGATTGGACAGGCATGAGCTCCTGAATAAGTGTACTGCCGTCATATCATAGTTCGCTTACAATTGTCATAAATTATTCAATTAAGCTATTCTCGCTAATTACAATATAACATGGTAAGACGACATCATAATGTACTAAAAACTGTTGATGGTGAGAATCTTAAGAAGCAAGTAGGTGTTCTGCTCTTGCATTAACGGTACAAAATAGGCAAAGTACCCAGGACAGAAAACACAACAAAGACTGAAAGTGACTATACGCCCGAAAATGCTCCGCACATTCTGGCTGTAGAGTAAACCCAGCGTACGGGCTAGCAACCTCTGTAAGGAGGCCAATGTCATCCCCAATTATGCGTGATACTGAGGTTGAGGTCACAGTTTTTTGGGTTCAAGAAGATTATGAGGATCAAACTGAATTTTCAAATGACATTGAATGCTAAAATAAATCAAAGCGTAGTACAAAATTCATTGCTGGTAGTTATTTTGTTTTCCTTTTTTACCTGAATATCCAGGCACTAAACACAAGATTACTGGGAAAAGCAACAGTAGGAACATAAAATTTCTAAGTCTGGGGAGTAAAGCAGACCCTGTTTCCAGATATTGGTTTATGTTGATAGACTCAAAAATGAAATGGTAACTGATGCTAACCAGGGCGAGCCCAGGATCTTCTCCCTTCTTTAAAGCTTCATCTATCTCTGGGTCACCAGAGTGATTCCTTGCCCAATCCTGTATAATTTATGGTCATTGGTCGGCATAGTATCTACATTTTAGCATGATGTAATGAATATAGATGACGAATTTACCCGAATACGCCCAACAAATATCTGTATAACAGATGCACCAGCCTGTGCTGCCGCTGCTGCTTGTGCAAAACTGAGGAAGAAATGACCAGACAGAAACAAAGACGTTACACAAGGATTCAGTTATTAATTGTTGGGTCACAGTTTCATATCCTACGAGAAAATGATAACTTTTAATATCTTACATAAACTGGAAAACTAAATGAGTGCACCGGCAATAGTGTATGTCTTTTAGCAGTAAACTTGGTCTTTCAACAACTAGCAAGGGCTATTGAGTTGTCATGTGGATCCTAACCCTACAATCACAACAAGGCCACCAAAGGGTGGCAACCCTCACAAAGAAATGACTGACATCTCAAAGATTAGTTGCAAGTTTGTTTAGAACTGTTTTAGGCCCCAAGTTTGTTCGCACGAGCTATATAGTGACTACCTCCATCTCTTTATCAAGCAAACAGTTGTATTCCAAATTACTACCTCCTTTCTCACAGCAGGCATCGCACCACAGAGCGCTAGTCCTTATCACGCAAGATGAGTATTTACACGTCACTCCCTCCATCTGGGAATATAAGGCGTGCAAAGCGCCGACTTTTTAGTCTTCAATGTAGAATTTTGTCTACAAATAATTTTGCAGCACCATTGCAACAACATAATTCTTGCATGCTCACTCCATATAAGTACATGTATCATGGTATTAGTTGTCAAAACTGTAAAACGTAGACTGCATGCATAATTATGCGCCTTATATTTCTGGACGGAATTTCAGAGAGATTTAACTGACTATCTCTTCTTGTGCTAACACAAAAGTGCTGTAGGTACTTATGTTGTCGATGGGCAAAAATAACACACGCAAATAGGCACTTTATTAGCTATTTAGTCCTATTCACCTTTCTGTAAGTGCATGCTCAGTCAATAAAAGGCAGTTCTCTGGCCCCACGTTCAGAAAAAGAAAGAGTTATCATGCACCCAAGCATTGCTTTATATTGAAAGAAAATATAGAGGGGGACATCCATACAACTCCTAACTACGATAAATATGGTTGGAACCAAATTAAGCGAAGTGCAAGTATGTACCTGTAAACGAATGTTAAATGTGTTTGAGTTCCTTCAGATTCAAGCAACCTTGAGGCCTCTATACCCTGATTGTGAGCAAGTTGACAACAAAGATGTATAGAGTCAGCAGGTATGAAACAGAAAGAACTTAGAGATTCATGCAGTGCATACTTACTTGCCATGTAGCAGGAATTTTGAACAACAAACGTTCTGACAGGACATCATGTTCGTTGTATATCTGCAGCAGTTCATGCACCTGAACATAGACGTATCAAATATTGTTCATCAAAGTGTGACTGTAGAGTTGTTTTTCAAACAATATATGGCAGCTAACAACATAAATGCTTTATTCACAAGCAGCCAGAGAAGGCTATTATGCCAAAACTAAGAAAACATATAACTTGACATGCTCTCAGCCTGAGATTTGGAAAAGGATATTACAAACATCAATGGATACTTCAGTTGAATAGATAACATATAACTTGACATGCTCTCAGGCTATAAGTATGATTTGTGGAATGATTAGAAGTGAAGCAGTATGATTTGTGGAATGATAGAGCTAGTTGGCAAACTGAATATGAAAGTGATCAACAGAATTCAAAGTAGTCGAAAAACAATAGAAATATTGTTAAGTCTGCTCTATTTTTGTCAGTAAATGTCTAGCTAGTAGAGACAAATATAGACATCCCAATTTTGTGAATCTTTTTTTCACAATATAGTCACATGCATAGCATAACAATTCTAAGCTTATGTTATTGCTAGTGGTTGATTTGTTCTATCTATGCTTCAAACCATTTGAACTAAAAAAATCCTTGTTCCATGACAAATTTTAAATATACTTTTGTTTTTTATCACTAAAGTTAACTGATTAGTCACTGATGGGTACCTGAGCGGCAAAATGTGATGAAAACATGGTCTACGGATAAATATTTTGCCAACATCAAAGTAACTTGGCATTAGTCCTAGTAATCAACTAATCATGCAAGCTTGCATTACTCTTCATCAACTTGACCCGTTTATGGCTAATGTCACCGGTCACCTTGATACAGGAATAATGGATATTGCCATGCACACTTTGCACTGGAAACACACGAAATATTGGATTGATCAAACTATATAACTAGATTCAAATGAATGAGGATCTTAGTAATACTAATATTTAAACATTGAAGTATTGTGCTCGAGTGCTTTAATAGGTCAACCCTCATAAAGCTATAACACACCAAAAGATTTAAGACACTGCCAATTGTATTGATCTGTCCATGGCTTTGGATATGACAGTCCAAACTGAACATGGTGACCAATCCCCTTCTAGGCAGTAATAGGTCACCCTCACTCTTAAATAGGTGTGATTTGCTTTTATATTTGGATAAATAGCATAAAAGGAACAAATGAACTGGGAAAGTACATGTCAACTAGTATTATGAAAATAAAGTCTACTATAGCAGGAACATGTGAATAACGAGAAAAAGCATTCAAATCAAAATCGTCTTTGATAAAGTGACGAGCATTTATCTGCTCGTGGAACTTTGGTACGACTAAAGGCTCAAAATACTTTGAAATACTTGTGTGGAGGTTGTGCAATTGGGAGAAGCAACCACTTATTGTGCATGTGCACATAATTTGACCACATTTCTTATAAGAAGTTATCGGTTCAGACTAGTTTGATTTTATCTCTCGATAGGTAAGTTAGAGGGTCGTAAAACATTCTTGGAATTTAGAAACAGTTTTCAGTCACTTCACGTTCATGTAATGCTCGTGATAGAAGTTCATAGCCATCTATAAAAATCACAAGGGTACCATAAGTTCCACTGAATTTTTCATAGCTTGGATATACACAGTTCAGTTAAGCAACATGATCAACAAGGGAAGGAAGAAGCCCATACCCTCTGGATGATTCCTTGGGTATCGTAAGCCAATCGAGCATCTATTTCCGTTGACACCCTTCCAGGAACTTGATGGGATAGCTCAGCTCCAACATTACCCAGGGCCTATACACAAAATTATCAAGTCAACTCCTCAGGTGAACAGAGCAAGTGATACTGAAACAAAAATGCAATATGCGCACCTTGGTAAGGTAACAGGACATCCGGTCCCCGGGCTTCTCCATTGCGTTGCATTCGCCATCTACCAACGCAGTATCTATGGCACTCTGCAACAATCACACAGCCCGAGCCCTAATCATGTCAGCTGTTCCAGTGTGGGATTCAGTTAACATTTCAGGAGCTCCTCACCTTGAATTTGGTATCCGGGAGGCCCACAATCCCGAGCAGCAGCGAGGAGCTCACTGTGGCCGCCGTCGGTGCAAACCTGTCATTGGTCAGCAGTATCACTTACCATCGGTCAACCAGATTCACTCAGTGGGAGTACATGAGCAAAGAGGGGAGTCGTTACTTCTCGAAATCATCGAACACGACGGTGTCCGGCACGATCTCACTGAAGCTGGACACCACGTCCAGCTCAGTGACCACTTCTGCAACAAACGGACAAGCAGACATCGCGGATCAAGACTCACGAACGCCACGCGTCCTAAGAAGCCGGGACCCGGGAGCAGGAGAGAAACCAAGAAAGATCGGTACCGTCCACGGGGGAAGGAGGCGCGTTGCCGGTGGCGGCGCGCGCCACAAGAACCGGCCTCCGGAGGCCGCAAGCCGCGGGCTTTGCCGAGCTTGCTGACGAGCTCCACCGGCCGACCTGGAGCAGCGATCAAAAACGGGTGAAACCTGGGAACGGGCCGGGGAAGCGGCCAAATCGAGCAAATGAGAGCTCGACGGAGGGAGGATGAAGAAGGGGAGCAAGAGAATGTACCTGGCGGGAGACGGGTAGGAGGGAGGACGAGGCAGTAGCGGAAATGGAGAGCGCCATGGGAGTTGGGATCGCCATGAGACAGGGAGAGTGGGAGAAGGGA
This sequence comes from Poa pratensis, assembly GCA_947311845.1. Lineage (NCBI taxonomy): Eukaryota > Viridiplantae > Streptophyta > Magnoliopsida > Poales > Poaceae > Poa > Poa pratensis. The sequence goes on from CAMZMU010000085.1 coordinate 77,750,609, forward strand.
GCATAAATGACAGGATCGCAAGTCGTATAAATTAACTCGGAATTTGGATTAGTTAATTATATTGTGATGTGACCATTTTGCCCTCAGATGAACCGATGAGTTATTTCTGTCTTTATTACACAGACCAAATTTGTGTTTTTATCCGTGTAAATTTTAGGACTTTATCCAATAATAATGTGCTAGGTAGAATTAATAGGTCACTGGCTAAAGAAAGTTCATATGATCTTTCAATTTAGATGCATAGTCTATTTTTTACTAGGATTAGGAAAAGATGTCTAATTTTACTTTGATAAGGATACAAAATATACAATCCAACGTATATATTAATGGCACTTGTGAGTTTCATTTCTAATTTGTGTGACAAATAGTCGACCATGAGATCCTAAGCATGGATCGTCTGTCTCAATACCCAAATGATTAGTCTACGTTTGACCTTGAGCCCCCCACGAAACATGGCTCAGACCGGTTGGCCGTTTCTTTTGCACGTGAGTGGATCTCACCACTATTACTATTTTTCCTCGCCACGTCCGAAAGGCTCAACATTACCTTCTACTTGACTAAATTCTTGTCATGCTCTCTGTGAGATCCTGGCTCAGGTCTTAATAGGATTGATAGAATACTCATGTCAACAAGTTGCAACTTCTTTTCCGGAAGCTCATTTGGAAGGAACTCCGAGGTTAAGCGTGCTTGGCCTGGAGTACTCCCAAGGATGGGTGACCGACCGAGAACTCGTTCCCGGGTGCGCACGAGTGAGGACAAAGTGCTCAGAAAGGACCGGTGTTGATCTGGGGGGCCAGTCTAGAGATCCTAGAGAGCTGCCAGGGGTGACAGGCCTGGCCCGAGGGTAGGCCGGGGTGTTACACTCTCATAGGGTTCGAAGGCGTCTCTCCACTAAAACCTTCCACTAGTTGTGGTTTTGGTTGTCGCCACGTCCGCCGGCGTCAACTCCGGCACATCCACCTCTTCACATAATACGATAAGACAGTTAGGAGGTGGGCAACACTTGTGCTAATATGTGAGCGCTAATTGCTTCCAACTTTGAAAAGAGGAAGGGCACCCTTTCGCAAAGCAACATGAGTATGAAAAGTACCAGTTAGGGGTAGAACGATGATGGAGAAAAGGGTTAGAAAGCATACAACGGAGAGTGAAGAGAGAGGAAGAGGTAGGCGGAAGGAGGAGCTCTGAACATGATAAAGTTACTGTGAGATTCTCATTGTTTTTGTATGCTCTTTTTGGAACAATATCGTTTTTTGTATGTTGGTCTGTGCTATTGGATGAAGTGTGACCTTACACACTATGCTCCTATTCCTCTCGCGAGATTGGATCGCTTCCCTATATTAATGGTCCCACAGAAATGTGAAAGGTGATGGATCACCACGACATAGCGAAACATCTACAAGAGTGAAAATAAATATATGTGATATGTTCACTTAAGCGCTAACAATTTCTAGTTTTCCACAGACTCGGGTGAATCTTCAGTAAATCTCCATTGCTCGGGATTCAAGTCCACAATGATTGTACTTTCAACAGATGCATAAAACGGGAATAGAATACCGCACGATCAGTGCTTTCCCCAATAGCTTGTGTCTAGGCAACAATAATTTCACCGCTGCAATTCTCCCTGAGATTGCACAGTTAAACATGCTGGAAGTCCTCAATTTAAGTTCCAACAGCTTAAGTGGAGAAATACCACAAGACATCCGCAACCTTACAAACCTGCAAATGCTTGATTTGTCAGACAACCAGCTCACAGGGGCAATACCCTCTGCATTGAGTGATCTGCATTTTCTTTCCACATTTAATGTCTCCAACAACAAGCTAGAAGGGCCAGTTCCAACTGGAGGACAGTTTGATACATTCTCAAATTTCAGCTACATGAATTTTCATGTTTTTCAAGTAGAAGATATCAAAATATTTTGGACTCCGGACCATACTCAGTACCAAAAATAAATTAAAGGTTTGGGCAGTTTGGTAATCCAGCCGTGGTTAGCTTGGTTAGCATCGCGAGCTCCATGCCTCAATCAGGGTTCCCTTCCCATTTGTTTACTAGCTCCGTGTACATCATGCATAGAGGTTTCGATATTATCGAGGCTCGAGCTCGAGGACGATATAGCTTATCCGCTGATGCGGCCTTGGACTTGGATATTGTTCTTTTTTGTTTGTCTCCAGTGTCTTCCTTGTCTTTTTGTTTGGAGTACATGATCTTGCTAAACTTTGCTTGATCTCTAACCGCTATTTTGTATAGTTATTAAATTATAGCTTTCAGTTTGATGAAACAAATCCGGAAAGTATTCTTTGGACACCAATTGCAAAACAAACACATTCGACGTCACGCACATAACACACGCATAACCACAAAGTGGTATATTTAACGAAAATTCCTAACCGAAGCTTGTGTGTGCGTTTTGTTGTTATTTTCTAGAACTAGAACTTGCAAAAACGTCTTATAAAATGATTTTTTCCCAAAATTCCGCTATATTATCCATGTTTTTATTTGTTAATACATGTATCTTTCTTGGTTTTACAAATGTACATACTTCTAAAATTATTGTCGTACACATAATTTTTATGGTGAACACGTAATTTGACATGGTTTACTAAAAAGACTGACTAATCAGGTGCATATATATTATTAAGATTCTAATTAATTGGCGAACATTGAGCCTCGTCTGAATGATGGGATTTTTTTCTTCGTCCAAGCTCCTCGACCATCTGATTTTCATAGAATGCTAGACCCTACATGCAACATACACCAGACCCAACAAAAACTTATACCCCCTCCGTTACAAAAGGATGTCTCAACCTAGTCCAAATTTACATGTATCTAGACATGATTTAGTGTGTACAGACATACAAATTTAGATTAGGTTGAGACATCCTTTTGTGTACATAGGGAGTATTATATTACAACATGGTTGTAGCATTAATCCCGTTGTCGTAACAACCAATACAAAAAATATCCCAAATTTGTTAGAACACCTATCCAACAGAACAAAGTCCAATAAATTCAAATTGGTCACAACAGACTCCCATATATGATCTATCACAACAATTTCCTGATTAAAAACAACGTATGTGGTATGGGATAATAACATTTTGCAGTTATTCACGAAAAAAATTGCAGCGTTGAAATAAGATCTACAACAGACGCCCAGAATTGCCACGGATCGCTCGTGCACGCGAGTTTTTAGCATGTCAAAGGAATACATGAAGTATTGCAAATTAGCAATTTACTCTGGTTTGGTGTTAGAGAGCCGATCTCGCCACGGCTCCTCAGGTTCCAAAGTCATTTCCCATGACACTCGTATCTTTCATTTACCTCTACCAGGTGTTTACCTTCCAATTTCGTGTTCTAAGTCGAGACAATCATAAGGAACTTCCATGACGGAATGTCAATCGATGCTAGCTCCGACAAACGACCCAATACGGAAGACACAGTCGGAGCCCAAAGATGGTCGGGACATGGTAATGGCTATATGTTTGCTGGATGGATGTATCGTCGTTTCGACCTAGACGATAGAATCGCTTCATCATTCCCCTTTTGCTCTCGCCTCATATCTTATGAAGGCTACATATGTTGGTAGATTTTTGTTCTGAGATCTACTAACCTCTATCCACAATTATAACACGTTTTTGTGGGTTATGACTTATGACACAGAGGTTGTATATTGGTAGATTTAATTGTGAAGTAAACATCCACTTTTTATGCTATTGCTTTTCTTTGTTGAATGAAAGTACGCCACAAGTAAGGAAAGGAAAAAGAGTGCACACAACATGAATCCAAGTTCCAAACCCTATTCTCCGTTTTCCAGTTCCGGAAACATAATCACGCGTCCACGCCCGGTCGCTTTCCTGGCCCACGCTGACCCGCCTAAATCCTAACTAATCCACGCACGCAAGGGCCACGCGTGCACCCACTGACACGCCGGCCCCACATACTGACATGTGGTCCTTGTTGCTTCGGGACTGTTCCGGTTCACCGAACATTGAGCCAGCCCGCATCGTCCCCTCTCTCTCGCTGCATGTGGGCCTCGTACTCCATGCCGTGGGCCCAGACCATATCCTGACGTCCCGGCGGTGTGTGTCCCTGACGGGTGGTCCCGCGGGTTCTCTCTCCCTCTCCTCTCACCCAGACCATCTCTCTGGCGTGAGCCCGAACAAAAAAAAGGACGAGGAAGACGAGAGAGGGCGAAGCAGGCAGGGAGATAGAAATAGGAGCGAGCAGCCCCAGCAGTAGCGGAAGGGAGATAAGCCGCGCCCCTCCCTCCGCCCAGCCCTAACCCTAATCCCTCTGGCGCCCCGTCGGGATCCGTACGGAGGCTCCGCCTCCTCGCCAGCTCCCGCGCCTAGGTGCGTCCCGCTCCCTCTCTCTCTCGTGTCCCGTCGCAAGCGTTAGGCGCGCGGTCGTGCGGGGTCCGACCGCCGTGTGGACGAGGCCGCCCCGATGACCCCCAAGGTGCCGCGGCCGGTGGATCGGGGTTCGCGCCATGTCGACGCCCGAGGGCCGGGCTGCATCGTCCCGTCTCTCGGCGTGGGGGTGTCGATCTGAGGGGAACGCGGTGGCCTTAGTAGGATTCTGAGCATCTATGTTAGGGCGAAAGGAATTCGCTCTGTCCGTTGATTCAGTGTAAAACGATGCAACCCCTAATCTGAACACGGTCCAACCACGCGATTTGCTCATAGGATGCTTGATTCAGTTGTCCTCCAACGTGCACTTAATTCTGTTTGAATTGGGGGATAAACGTGTCACCTCGGCTTGCTTACATGATGAACCGTGGTTATTGCAGGTGTGGCTGAGTTCGTCCGGCGTCCTGCCGCTGCGAGGGAGCAATGGCTGTTGTCAATGCCCCGATGTTAGACACTGACGACGACGATGTCCCGCTTTCCTTCAAGAGGTCAACCAACTCTGTGAAGAACAGGGCCACCCCGTCCAAGCAGGACGGCCCTTCCGGGAATGCCACCTATGCTAGGAACCCTAGACCTGCGGCTCCCGTTCCCCAGAGGAATGGGGTGAACGGCGCTTCGAGGTCGCCGCTGCCACTGAAGCCACAGTCGACCAGTTCAAATCCTCGGCCATCGGGGTCTGCTCAGCCAAACAGTTCCGCAGAGCGTAGTGGTCAAAAGAGTAGCATGGCGGATAAGGGCAAACTGAAAAGACCTCATGTGGAAGATGAAAAGTCAGATGATGATTCAGAGGATGATAAACCGCTTGCATTGAGGAGAAAGGCTGAGCCGAAACTGAAGAAAGTTGACACAGGAGCTGTCAATGCAGATGATTCAGATGATGATCGTAAGCCAATTGGTCTGAAGATGAACTCGGCAAAAATGGCTTCTAACAACGCAAATAAGGCAGTTTCGTTGAAGGCTGCACCTAAACCTCAGCAACCTAACAACAATTCAGAGGATGATCATAAGCCACCTGGTCTGAAGATCAACTCAGCAAAAACGGCTCCTAGTAGTGCAAATAAGACAGTGACGTTGAAGGCTGCACCTAAACCTCAGCAACCTGATGACGATTCAGAGGATGACAAACCACTTGCCAGTAGATTACCTGCTAAGGCTGCTTCAAAAAGCATTGACTCTGATGATTCAGAGGATGAGAAGCCACTGTCTGCCCGATTTTCAAGGGTCGCTGCAGGTACATCTGCGAGTATCTCAAACTCCAAGAACAAGCTCCTATCTAACAACAAGGCGTCAAACAATCAGTCAAACGCTCCCCGAAATCCAGTTAAAAGGCCGAGTGATAGTAATCAAACAAGTTCAGCTCTTAAGAAGGCCAAGCCTTCAGATACTTCTGCCGTAGCAAGTGTCAAAAGGGAATCCAATGGTGATGACGATGACAACATACCTATCGCAAGAAGACTCACAACGGGCGAGTCTTCAAAAAGCAAGCCACCTGCAAAGAGTATTGTAAAGAAAAGTCCTTCATCTCTTAAGAAGGACAAGAAATTGAAAATGAAAGCAAAGAAACCCATGAAAAGTTCCCAGTTCTCAAAGTCATTGAGGGTTCCTCCAGGTTCCGGCGGTGGAAAGAAATGGTCTACTTTGGAGCACAATGGTGTTATTTTCCCGCCTCCATACAGTCCCCACGGTGTCAGAATGCTTTACAACGGGCAACCTGTTGAACTGACTCCAGAAGAGGAGGAGGTGATATATATGCGTTAGCTGTTTATTACTTTGTTTTGCAACTTTGGGTTCATAGCAATGAGAGATGTAGTGGTCAGGGGGGGGGGGGTGACAATGAATCCAAATCGCTCTTCCACTTATTTATTACTAGACTTAATTTCCTCTGTTGCAGGTTGCAACCATGTTTGCTGTGATGAAAGACACAGAGTACGCAGGGAAGAAAACATTTATTGATAACTTCTTTGGCGACTGGAGAAAAGTTCTTGGTAAAACCCATATCATCAAGAAATTCGAGCTTTGTGATTTCACGCCGATTTATGAATGGCACCTGACAGAGAAGGAGAAAAAGAAACAGATGACATCAGAGGTAAATTTGAATTACTTGTTGTAACCTGTGCATGTCTGAATTATTCTGATTTCTGCAGAATAAAATTGTTGTTCATACTGTTGCGTTCTTTGCTTACTTGGTCATTTATGGCTCACTGTGATGTTCAAATCATAGTAGGTTGGAGAATGCTGATTTGTTCTTTCTTCTACGTGTGAAGTGATTAATCTTGTTATTTGCTTACAGGAGAAGAAAGCATTAAGGGAAGAGAAACTGAAACAAGAGGAGAAGTTCATGTGGGCTGTTGTAGACGGCGTTAAAGAAAAGGTCCTATTTCTTTGTTGTCATTTTTTTTACTCCCTCCGTTCCACAATAGAAGAAAGTTTTGGCAAGCTATTTTCGCTTGCCAAAACATCTTGTATTATGAGCGGAGGGAGTATTAACTTACTGCCTCCTTGAATGATCGACAGTTCTTTCCCTTTTATTTGTTATTGTATTTTTGTGTTAGATAAACACTCTCTTATTACTAGTCAGCAACCGATAGGCGTATTAGTAAATCAACAACATTCTTACACCAGATGCAAAGAAGCTAACTGTTAATAAATGATTTACTTTTTTAATTATGGCTTCATTGGTGTTCTTATTCCTGACTTGTACTTGCTTTTGCGTAGCAGTTGTGTCTTCCACGCTTAACTGTTTGTTCAATTCAGGTTGGCAATTTCAGAGTAGAACCACCAGGCTTGTTCAGGGGACGAGGAGAACATCCTAAGGTGCATATGAGAATTTTTTAATCATTTACTTTACGGTTTTAAGTGCAGATCCTCATTTTAAGGGCTTTTATTACATTGTTTCAGATGGGAAAACTGAAGCGACGTATCCGACCAAGTGATATTACAATAAACATTGGACAAGGAACTCCAATCCCAAAGTGCCCTATAGAGGGAGAAAGGTACACCAAAAAGTTCTCTAGTTATGTGTATCTGTTACAGGCTGCTAGTATGTATACACTCTTGAATGTCATGTGCTTTGCAGCTGGAAAGAAGTTAAACATGACAATACTGTCACATGGTTGGCCTTTTGGAATGATCCAATCAGCCAAAAAGATTTCAAGTATGTTTTCTTGGCAGCAAGCAGCTCACTAAAGGGACAAAGTGACAAGATAAAATATGAGAAGTCTCGAAAATTGAAGGTGAGGAGGTTCAATTTGTGTGCCATAGAGATTTTGAGTCGACATTTACCAATAATTGTGTTTCTTGGCTATGACAGGATCACATAACCAAAATTCGTCAAAATTACACAAAGGATTTCAAGAGCACAGATGTTGCGAAGAAGCAAATTGCAGTGGCAACATATCTTATAGATAAACTAGCCCTTAGGGCTGGCAATGAAAAGGTATTCTCCTACTGGACCTATTGTATGAGGAGTCACTCTTGTACCCAAGACATATCCCTTTCAGCATACTTTTTGACAATTTGTCTTTTTCCATCTGCATTTTTCTTTGAGACATATGTTACATGCTACTTCAATCCTTTTCAGGATGATGATGAGGCTGATACTGTTGGTTGTTGTACGCTGAAGGTCGATAATGTTACTTGTGAGCCTCCGAATAAGCTTCAGGTCTTGGTCTTCATTTTTCATTCTCAATGGTTACTCAAGATGGTTAATATTTTGATGTTATCTGATGTTTGATGACCTTTACAGTTTGACTTCCTTGGTAAAGATTCTATAAGATACTTCAACACTGTAGAGGTTGAATTACCTGTATACAGAGCGATCGAGCAATTCCGTGCTGGTATCTCCATGATTTTTCCCAAACCCCATCCATTTCTCCATGAGCTAGAAAAGTCATTCACATGTTTTTCTCTTATCTGGTTCCCTAGGCAAAAAGGCAGGAGATTCTGTCTTTGACAAGCTTGATACAACTAAACTAAATACTCATCTGAAAGACTTGATGCCTGGCCTGACTGCGAAAGTGTTCCGTACATATAATGCTTCTATTACCTTGGATGCTATTGTAAGTTAAAGCAAAACTCACTGTTTCTCACCAGGTCTTCATGCTCTACTATATTTTGCTGAACTGTTAAGGCTAGCACAAGCTGCCATAATTGGTTGAGTTTTTGTCACAATAAGACAATTTAAGAAGCATTTTTTGTGCCTTTTGTTTTGGCACTTAATATTAATAGTTGTACTTGCACCTGCAGCTCAAGTTACTAGCAAATATTTTAGTTTGTAATGTCACATAGATATTACTGTATCTACAAAATTACGTCATTTCTATATTTTTTCATATTTCCAAAAGAATGTTGAGTACTTTTATGTTTCATGTGCCTTCATGGTATATTGTAATATATTTTTGGCCCAAATAAATTTGTATGTGTGCTGGGATTGCAGTTGCATCAAGAAACAGAAGATGGTACCCTTCTTGAAAAGATAGCCGTCTATCAACGAGCAAACAAAGAGGTAAAATCTGTTACTCATAACGAGAAAAATGTTATCACCATTTTGCTTGACTCTCAACACTGCTTGTACTCAGGTTGCTATAATCTGTAACCATCAGCGTGCTGTCTCAAAATCACATGATTCCCAGATGACCAAGTTGAACGAAAAGATTGATGAATTACAGGTTGGTTGTTGGCTGCAAATGATTTGCTCAAATTGTACTATTACTATTTCATTTTCCTGTAAACTCTCATCATTTGCTTCTTTTCTCCAGGCCCAGATGGATGAGTTGAAAACAGACTTGGTCAAAGCGAAGAGAGGAAAGCCTCTAGGCAATGATAAAGATGGGAAGCCAAAGAGAAACTTGCCCCCTGAAGCGTAACATCTCAATCAGATATATCATTGTGTATATTCAAACAAAGAGTGGGCTGGATAATCTCACGAAATCTACTTGCAGGATTGAGAAGAAAATCACTTCGATCGAAAGCAAGATAGAGAAAATGGAGATGGATAAGAAGACAAAAGAGGATTTGAAGACGGTAGCACTTGGGACATCAAAGATCAACTACCTTGATCCTAGAATTACCGTGGCATGGTGCAAAACCCATGAAGTCCCTATTGAGAAGGTATCACACTTTAAGGACTAGTTTCTTCTCTTGTTTATGATTTCATTGCTCGGTTGCTCCAGGTTATACATGCATGATTATATTATTTGTCTAAATCACACTCTAGTAGTTCTTAATAGAACCTTCTTTGCTTGGCTACTTTTGCTGACAGATTTTTAGCAAGACAATTCTAGCGAAATTTGGATGGGCAATGGATGTCGAGCCTGAATTCAGATTTTAAGAGTAATTGGCTTCCGGGTTAGCCAGCAGCCCCTAGTATAATCGATCCAGCTTCCAGGCCTTCTCCCAGACACTAACTGCAGCTAGTAGGAAAAGAAGAGCTCGGTGTTTGTATTTTTGAAGTCTCCTGGAGTGAAGGATTCGCCCGGATTCTCTTTGTAGGCCCCTTTTTTTTTCATCTTCTTCTCTTATGTAACTTGCCATCGTCCGATTGCCTTAAGTTGAGTTTGCATTTGGACTGAGGAGTTTCTAGCTCGTTGAGAAGATGGACATTCATTTTATACCGGATTAATCTCAAATATAGATGACCTGTTGAGTGATGGTCACTTTTGTGCCGCGCCATAAGGTTTGTTTCGCTGTGGAAGCAAAATAGTGTTATGTTTGTACCTGAGAACTGGAAGTAATGAATTGGTAATGGAAGTGCATGCTGACGTAAAAGTTTTGATCGAAAGGTGTTCTGTTCACGCTACCATGATGTATTGTATATCTGTGGAGTATGCGGCAGGAATTTGCTTTGTGCGGGCGACTCTGCCCGGCGGATGCTTCTATTCCTGAGTATAGCCGTTGGAGCATTGCAGGTTTGTAAAGATTGCCCAAACAGGTATAATTGCATGTGCATCAGATTCTCACAGGTGTGAAGCTGTCGTTGCTTTTCTGGCGTCTGAGAAGAAGTTTCTCTTCCGTCTTCCTTGCCGTTTTTCACAAGTGTGCCTACCAATCCTGAGAAATTTAGGGAGATCTGCCTCGGGCAGGTCCTCAGTTTACGCCCCTCTTATTTCGTTCCTTTGGACTAAGCTGACGGAATCCGGACATGTTTTGCCGCAGGGCCAATATTTTTCTCAACTAACCTATGGATTCGTTTATTGTTTACGTACATGTTACCAAAAAGATAAGAAAACACTTCACGACACTAATCAATTTCTTATGCCAACAAATCTCCAGTCCAAACCCAACACTAATACCCCCGTACAATTCATTTTTTCATTTATATTTTTTGTAACATGGTTGGTTATTGATTTGTTTTGAATCTTTTACGACCCCGCAGTGAGGCATTTTGTTCATAATTCTCTCTCTCTCTCCACTTTCACCAAACCATGCTGAGTTCTCTTGATTAACAAGACGTGTCATATTATTGGAAGTCCAATGGTACTGTTGGAAGTAATCGAGAGCAAACGAGAGACAGAACAAATGAATCGAACTCTTTCTTTATTGATGGTTGGAAATTCCTTATATACATGCGGAGGGGACGTGGTGTCGGTTCCCAGAGGCGGTGCTCCAGGGAAATAACCGCCCGACGGTTCCCAGATTGAGATTACAATGAGGGAAAGAAAAGGGGATTAACTCCTAATTAATGTAATATTAATTATTCCTAACACTCCCCCTAATCACCGCTTGACTTCATAAGGATCCATCATCTTCGATTAAATCTCCTCCAAAAATCCTGTGGGAAAAATGTGAGGAGTAGTGTAGGATATGTTGGTAAAACTCCTTCAAACCCAGTGGGAAAATAAGGAGAAAATGATCCAACATATAATGATTATTGCCTCCGTTAACTCAATATGAAGTATATCCATAGAATTTAGATGGCAATAAATATGTCGTGTATACTTTCCTAAAAACCCCGGTGGGGAAAACAGAAAGTATGACATATGATCTCATGTTGATATTACCTCATTAAAAACCTTAATGAGAACCTGAAAAGTAAACTCACAAAGGGAAAAAGAGTGTAATATGATGCTTTGAACAGGAATAGTTCAGGAAGATACTCCCCCTGACTCTTGCAAATTCCGAAGCCGTCGCATACCAATCCCATGAATGTATTTCTGGAATGTTGAAGTTGGTAGAGACTTCGTGAAAAGATCAGCGAGATTATCACATGATTTAACTTGCAAGATGTTTATTTCCCCACTCTTTTGGAGTTCATGAGGATAAAACAATTTTGGGGCAATATGCTTAGTGATATTGCTCTTGATGTATCCTGTTTGCATCTTGCAACATAAGCAACATTATCTGTGTAGATAATGTAGGTGATTCGAGAGAACCAACACCACATGACTAATGTATGCGTTTATCATTCCGTGAAGCCACACGTGTTAACATGAAGCATTGCATCTTAGAACGATCGTGGTAGTATAGTCACCAGAGTCTATTTGAAGACATCAATGGAGTGACAGCTCTACCATGTATGTACACATTGTAGGATCATGTAAGTAGCCAATACAGTGTCTAAATTGGAGTTCAGATTTCTCGAAATTGATACAATATGTCAAGATATTTGGTGCCTTGGAGATATCGAAAGATATTCTTGATCCTAACCAATTCTGTTGGTAGGTCCAATGGCATTGAGATATGGAACTTTACGTGCCAACATCTCTTCTCCATCTTCCCATGGATCTTTCTCTACGTCTAGAGATCGAACAATCCCTAGGAGATGGACATGACTTGTCTATATCAAGTTTCTCCAATTTTCTGGATATAGGCATCTTGGTGTACCAAATACTTGAGTGAAGGTGCTCGAGTTGTAGTCCCAAGCAACATTTGGGTTTATCCAAATTCTTCATCTCAAATCCGTCTTTTAGATGATCACGTGGTTCGTCGTTGTAGGAGTTATCCTTATGTATGACAAACACACATGGGTGATCATCATGTAGGAGTAATCCTTTTGTATAAGGAACTCACTACGTCGGTTGTACCAAAATGTACCGACAACAATAAGCCATGGGTGACTTATTGATTTTACACAATACATGTTGCATTTGCGTTTCGATTCGGACAGAGATTCCATCGGGAACCATACATGTCGGAATCTAGTGATCCACATGGATATGTTGTCACTACACCTATCAACTGCATAGATAGATGATTTTGTACTGCCAATGATATATGTATCGGAACGAGATTTCACTCATGTCTGGAGAGTAGGTCTCGGATCTCTGCGGAAACCCGACCTTATGCTACAAGCCTTGCTTTCTCACCACCTGCATTTCTCATTCCGTTTCTGGAAGAAAACACATTAAAATCCCATAGGGAATTTGTTTGGAAGAGCGAGGCTATATCTGCTTGGATCGCATCCTTTGATGAGTTCAGTCCTAGCAAGTGTGTTCACACTCAGCCATGGCCATGGTCTTTGGATCTGAATCATCGTGAAGGTTGTTTGCAATCATACAAGAGATGTTTGTCGACAGTTGTAGGCTTTGGTTATATGAGTCTCCAGAATCGATATAGTTGGAGCAAATATCATGCACCCTTGATGACTCTTCGTGATTTCCCAATACGCGTGAGTCTGGGTGTTCCGATGTCCCAGCCAGTGTGTGCAAGCTGGAGCTGGGGTTGTGGAGGTTTCCCTTCCACTGGGTGTATACTACCCATTAGGTGTTCATCAACGCAAGGTCGACTTGCATTTACTGATTTAGAGGATTCCTCGATTTCCTTTGTTGCTTTGCAAAAAGCTGGATCCTGGTTAGAGGCCGTACTACTCCCCCTCTTTTTATGAAACAGGGAGTTGAGTGGTTTTTATTGGTACCTCCACTCTTTCGGGCGCATTTCTAACCGGATTGAAGGATTTTGTAACACCTTTGAGATCAGTAAATGAATCTGGCAGGTTATTTGCATGTGTTGCAAATTTGTGAATCGAACGTAGAGTCCGATTCTTGAGTACGTGGGTATGAGGAGGAACGTGAAGTCCCAATTGATTTCCTGGCATTCGATGTGGTACTTGAAATCTCCCCCTAATGCCTGGAAATAATCCTCCTTAAATATAAGCAATCAGCGTACTAGGCTATGAATACATCCCTTATGAGGGGTTTCAAGGTACTGGTTATCGACGGATATCTGTACCCCACATAGATCCCTCATATGTGGGCCCATGATGTACGCTGCGGTGGTGAGATCGGTACGCGTGAAGCGCTTCCGAACTTACGCAGATGGGAAATGCTCGGAGGATTTCCACGTATCAATTGCAGAGGGGAAGTACTGCTATATGCAGTTAGTCAGTAGCAGCGTGTAAAACTGCATGACTCCAATGTAAAGTTGGTAAATTGCAATTCATTAACATGGGTCGTGCAATGAGAAAATCCTTTTGATCAGAGACGAAACCAAAAACAATTGTGTATGGACACATAGGACATTGTGCTGAACTTCGATCCTCGGAGCCATGCACAAAATAGTGGAGGCATGTGAAGAGAATTCTGCAACAATATTTGTCCATTCGAATTGCTTTAATTCGATCTTTAGTCCAAACAATGGTTGGTTGGGACCACAAATATCACCTTGAATGTGTTCAAGGGACTGAAGTGATCCACTGGCACAATAGTGCAACTAAATCTCATGACTAGGAAAGTTTAGCTCATGCAAAACATGACCGATGGAATTGCATTATATGCAACATATGCTACGAGTTGGATGTACGTGTAGTACAATCCAGACAACAGAGGGGGTACATTTTCATATACTTGTTCCACATCCATCGGATTGGTACTCGTAGAAATCTATATATAGAATTGAAGAAGTTCCAATATGGAAATCTTTATCAGATATATAGAATGTATGCAATCTTATTTATATCAGAGTGCTGATACAATATATACGTTCTATTACGAGAACACAAATGGACATTAATAAAACGACCACTAAGGAGATAGTGGGACTAGTTTAAGTCTCCAAACACTTTGGTTGAGGCGTGCTCAACCATCATGTTCTCCGTGCCTGTAGGGTCCTGTGACTTATGGAGAGTTATGGCGTTGCAAGGTCCAGTAGGAACATCTCGCGAACAAGCAGCTCCATTGGTGTCATCTGGAGGAAGGTTGAAGTTGGCTTCAAACCTTTTCCCTTGAGGTGCTTTGCATCCCTGGGATTGCTGATACAGAATAGCCAGATGCTTTGGGGTCTTGCACTTGTTAGTGAGATGCGTGTAGCAGCCGCACTTGTAGCAAAGCTTAGTTTTTTTTTCAAACTCATGCTTTGCGGTGCCTTTCCCACGGTCTGAGTTTCTAGGCTTCATGTTCCGGTTGCGCTTTCGCTTACCATTGAAGTTCGAAGGCTTGCCGTTGAAGGCAGCATCAAACTTTTGCCCGTTCGCGACATTCATATGAACTTCAGGTAAAGGTTGAGAACCAACCGGGCGTTGAGAGCCATTCTTAGCGAGCAGCTCATCATGCTTTTCAGCCTGAAGTAATATATGAATAAGGTCGGAATAGACTTGGTAGTCGCGTGCACGGTACTGGTGCTGGAGGATCCTGTCAGATGGAAGTATAATAGACAAAGTTTTTTTTCTATCTTCTCCGCATCAGTAGGTTCCTTCCCGCAAAAGCGCAGTTTGGAACTGATTTTATGAACCTCATGATTGTACTCCCCGACAGACTTGAAGTCCTGGAGTCGGAGATGTGTCCAATCATGGAGTGCTTCAGGCATGACAACTGCCTTCTGCTGTTCATACCTCGTTTTGAGGGCCTGAAACAAGGTACTGGGGAATTCTTCCTCCAAGTAATCAGACTTGAGATCTGGATGAGCATGGTGCCTTATGATGTACAAAGCATCATATTTTTGCTCATCTGTCATCGGCGTGACTCCAGCCGGGAGTGAAACATCCGGAGCTTGGATTGCACGCACTAACCACGGGACGCAAGGGCGATCTTTATGTCCATGACCCATTTAGGATAGTTGTGGCTGTTGAGAGCAAGTGCATAAAACTCTCGAGCCATCGTTTATCTATATGGGTAAACCAGAGAATATTAATTTCCATTTGGTAAATTAAAATCCATCATGGTTATGTCGTAATGAACGATGCAAAATATAGAAGTTTCAAGAAGTGGACTTGAACTCATTAGTGTGAACCTCAAATTGTTAAGTATGACACGTTGTAGATAATCTTCAAAAGAAATTTTGAAGTAGATCTAGCAGCATTAGCGGAGTATAAGATACTCACACTTCGAATGCCTTATGTCATAACTTAATTAAAATGTATGGGAGAGCACATTGGCAATCATAATGTCAAAAATGACAAAATGTAGGCTTAAACAGTAGCGGTAGATAAATCTACACACTACCTCATGATCCCAAAACATCAATTCGAAGAAATCACTTTAAATTTTGCATCTATATTTGCAAGAAATTGAAAATCTCAATTGCAAATAGACATGTTAATCTCAACATGTGTCAAACATGGAAATATATACATATCTTTAAATGATTCCGGAATACATCGTACTCGACAGAGAAAAAGTACTATAGAGGTACTAAATTTATATTTGCAAGAAATTAAAAATCTCAATTGCAAATAGACGTAATTAATCTCGACACGTGAAAAACGTGGAAATAAATTACATCAATTTAGAATCTGGAATACATTGGTACTCAATTTATATTTGCAAGAAATTAAAATCTCAATTGCAAATAAATGTAATTAATCTCGACACGTGACAAACGTGGAAATATATTACATCAATATATGGAATACATTTGTACTCAACAGAAAACAGTACTAAAAACATGTACTGAATTAAACAGGGTCTAAACATAAATAAATTACTGCTAGAATAATCTGGTAGCAAACTGAACTAGAACTAGAAGCAATAGCTACAATATTAAATAGACAGCAAGGTGTCTCCTGCCGCATGCATATGGCCACGTATGCAGTCAACCTGGTCAGTCAAAGAGATAAGGAGAGAGACTCAGGAAACGAATCCTATGCTCTCGATCCCCAATTCTCACGAGACTGAACATGCGAAAGCACCGAGACCGGCCGGCCGCACCAGAAATTAGCGACGGGTGGATGGACCAGGCGCTCCGACGTCTTCCTCGGAAGCGGAACCACCAAGGAGGCCATGGCTGGAGGCCACGCCGTTGGAGACGCCATTTGCGGCACCGTTTGTGAGCCCGAGCGCCGCTGGGCTCCATCTACCGGAGCGGCGGCTCGATGGCCATAAGACGGCGGCGGGCGCCCGTGCGCGGCGAAGGCGGAGGACTGGCCGGTGTCGGGGACGGCAGGCGCGGCGCGACGGCGTCGACATCGACAACCGCGTGGTTGGAGGAGCCGCTCACGCCGGAGCCGAAGGCGAAGACGGAGGCCCCGGTTGGTGCGGACACGAAGGCGAGCGTGTCGCCGTCGCGAACCTGCACGAGAGGCGCGTCCGGGACGCACGTCACCGTCGGCGACCTCGGGAGCGGCGCGCCGGCTTCTGCTTCAACAACCGCTCGGGTCGGAGGCTGGAGAGGCGCAGGCGGCTGCACGGGCTGGAGAGGCGCCCGCGGCTGCACAGGGTTCGATGGGCCCGTGCCGTTCCGGTGGTGGCGACGGAGGTCCCGGCGGTTCCAACCTCCACGCCGGAAGCGGCGGAGGTCGTGCGCATGGCGCTGGAATCGTCGGAGTCCGCCCACACTGTGGCCGCGGCGGCGAGCGACGAAGCGGCGGCCACGGCCGTCGGCGCGAAGGAGGCGAAGCAATAGGTACATCGGAACTCGAGGCATGGTTCCGTTTCTCACCTTTCCCTGTTCTTCTTCTTCTTTGTTCCGGCGAGTTCGCCGGTGATTTTGGCTTTATCGACTCGCTCAACGGCGAGCGTGCTGATAACGTGTTGGAAGTAATCGAGAGCAACGAGAGACAGAACAAATGAATCGAACTCTTTCTTTATTGATGGTTGGAAATTCCTTATATACATGCGGAGGGGACGTGGTGTCGGTTCCCGGAGGGGACGTGGTGTCGGTTCCCAGAGGCGGTGCTCCAGGAAATAACCGCCCGACGGTTCCCAGATTGAGAGATTACAATGAGGGAAAGAAAAGGGATTAACTCCTAATTAATGTAATATTAATTATTCCTAACAGGTACATTACTGTGTAGAAAACAAGCACGTCTAGTATTAGAGTGAGATTATCCATTCTCACCTAAATGAGTTCATACTCAGGATTAACAAGAGCTGATGTGATTGTTTGGAATGTACCGTAGTGGGATAGAGCGTGTCGGGGAGATTAGCACACAAGTATGAAGATGTGCGTGTGTGAGAGCGTGCATCGTAAAAGTTAATATAGAGCATGATCAAAACTTTTAGCTTCAAACCATGAGAAAACATTGAAATGATTCAGATGATCAATATGTTTCAACAAAACAGGTGAACTTGGTGAGTTTATGTTTAAAGCACGTTTGACTAACAAAGATAAGCTTATATTTTATTTCTTAATTTACACTAGTTGGCATGTACGTGCAACGCACGTCTTTATAATTAAAGGGACAAATTATAAATAGTGAATAATATATGTATTATTTCTTTCACACTTTTGTATCAGTTCTACAATTTATATTACAAAGAGTGTGCTTTGCCAAACATGAGCTGCTACGTCTTGATCAAATGTAAGTATCAGCTCATCTCAAATCTGTTTTCAAGCATCATCTGAATAACGATCTAAAATAAGTTAAGAAAAATAGCCTCCAGTGAGTGCCTCCTGTTCCCCTCCCTCCCGCTACAGTGTGCGAGAGAGGCGAAAAGGGCGACACAGCTCTCTCCCGTTCTTCTCACCGGAGTCGGGGCAGATCCCCGCCGTCTCTCGTCGCTGCGGCGGCGGGGGGTGGTGGGGGTCTCGTCCCCGGTCTCCCCGGCGTGTAGTTAGGGTAGTTTTAGGTTCCCTCGGCGGCGGATCTGAGAGGGATTCGTCGGCGATAGGGATGGCTTCGTTCGGCCTCCTTCCTCTCCCCTGCTGGCGACGGCGGGCGGAGGCCGGTTTTGGTTCGCCGATCTTCGGATTTGGCGGCTTGGGTACTCCTCGGTCTCTTGACTGGTGGAGTCTTCCCTTCTCCTTCAAGGCCGGTTGTCGCGGCGGAGGTGGTGGCCGGCTGGCGGAGGTTTTGTCCCTCGATCCTTTCTTCGTCTTGGCGTGCTTGTTCCTGGCCACGCCATGGGGATGCTGGGGGTGGTGCGGAGGGGTGCTGGTGCTTGGCGCTGGCTTCCTCCTCCGCCTGTACAGGAGAAGATCTTCTGGAATCTTGGTGTTCGTCTTCGACGTTTGGTGCGGTGTTCGTGCTTCTCCAGTCGGCCATGGTGGCGTGGGTTGGAGCCGTTCTGTCGCCGTGCTCTGCTTCTTCTTCGTCTGGATCCTGCTTTCTCCGGCCGGCCGAGTGGCGAGGGGAGAAGCGGTGTTCTTGGTGTTCATTCGATGGCGAACCCAGCATGCCGTGTTCGAGCTCAGTGCAGGGAAGCGTGGAAGATGGGTGGCTGCGGGATGGAGGCATGGCCGTGTTCGTTCAGAGTTCTTCGATTCCGTTGCTTGCAGCGGTTGGCTCATGCGGCTTTCTACATGTGTGGGGTGCTCCCATTCCGGGGTTGGCGGCGGCCAGGTGAGTCCTTCTCCGGCGGCGTTCGGCGTTGGTGCTCTTCCTCTGGCCTGTGCGGTGGTTCAGCGGCGTTCTTTGGTAGTTGCTGTTGTGCTGTGTTCTTCGGCGTGTTCGTCTGCGTTTTCTTGTTCTTCATTTTGTAATCTGTTTGAATGCGCAGTGTGGATTCCTTTCAAAAAAAAACGATCTAAAATAAGTTATCACCTCTTGCTATCCTACAAACCAGTAGGTACTGAATTCTCCAAACATAAAAAGATATATCAATTCCATTAGAGAGAAAAAAATCACCTTGGTAGACTTCCCATTGCTTGCGGAAAGGACGCCTCCTCTTCAGGGAAGTCCTCTTCCTTATGCAGGCTGAGAACTTCTGAACTTGAGAATGACTGAAACGGTCTTCCATGGATATATGTCAGCCAAGTCTCCACATACGTGCAAATCTTGGAATCCGAAGAAAAAATTAATCGAAGAAGAAAGGAACTCAACGGTGGACACGCACACTCGAAGACGCAACCTGTCTGTAGCTTGATGGATGGATATGTTTGTCGCTTCATACTTCCGGAATCTGCAAGCGGCGTCGTTGTTCGCCGCTCACTACCTGCATGGATGGATCAGGGCAGCCGCGTCCTAGCGGCGGGCTGGGCTGGGCGACGACATAGTCGAAGACGACTTCTTGAAGGACGGCCGGCGGCGGCGTCTCCCTGGCCGCTCGCTGCCATGGCTCCTTGCGTTGCTCGCGTTTTGCTGGGCGGCGTTGTAGACGCAGGGACGGCGTGGATGCACGGCATCGAGGAGTTCAGGCAGGGCGGCAGCGTGGAGTTCATGGTCCGACGGCCGCTGGCTCTCGTAGGGTGTCGTCCGCCCGGCCGTAGTCAGGCCATCACGTACAAACAGTTCCTTTTTTTTAGCGGTGGCAATCACACGATAAGGTGGCAATTTGGTTGTATTATGTGATTTGGTGGGAGGGCAAAACCGTCCAAAACGGACAATGTTGAGTTGTCAAACATTGGGACGATCTGGGCTGTTTGTTCGGATGTTGAACGGTACAGATTTAAAGTATCTATAGACAACAAGCTTGTTCTTTTAATAGTAAGTACTAGTGGACGTGCACGTGCAACGCACGTCTCATATTTTATTTTAATATAAACATGTATTTGAATCTATATTTATTTCATTGAGTTATTTTACCAAGCCAGTTAAATGTGTTTCATGATATAAAATTAAAATTGGACCAAATATCTCCCGTGAAAATAAACATGAAACATATGTAAACTACACGAAACAAAGCTTAATAACCTGGCAAAATAAATAATATAATCAGTTATGATTAATTTAATGAAAAATACTTAGACCATGCACATAGTTTTTATCTTTTCCCCATTGTAATAACAGTTAGCCCTGTCTGATTTACATATTAAAAACATTTATTAAAACTGGGTTAGTTTTTTGTTTTTGAGCAAAGAATTTGGCTAGTTAAACAACACCAGTTGAAACAGCCAAACAAGCACGGGGAACATATTTAGCTGAAGAAAAAAATGTTGTATCACTATATGTCTCTCTGTGTTTCTCCATCCCCCTAAAGGCTTTATTCGTTCTATCCCTTCCTCCCTGTTTCTTCCCTTTCTAGCATTGCAATGCTTCCATGCCTAGATTTTTAATCATATCCAAAATCATTTTAGCAAAAGGTTAAACTGCTGATAAGTATCTGTTACATGCTGCCAAATTCCACTGATGCTATCATATGTCAAGAACAAGATCTGACAATGAAATAGCCAAATAACAATCTGCATACGTGTACGTCGAATAGCAAATATGAATTTAGTGGGTTTAACAGGAAATGCAGAATGCCACGAGAACTGAAAGTTTGTATGGCCAATTCCCAGTAGGGTGTGTTCGCATGTTCCACTTAGCTAGAGTGAGTGCAGTATCTGAAGATCCAAACAACATACACTGGATGTCTGAATATATGAAATAAGGGGATACGACAGAGCCCGAATCAGCTGCTCCCGAATCAATGAAATAAGGGGATACGAAAGAGCAGAGCAATCTCAGATTCCCCTTACCACCTGCAGGGATTGTTGTTCATGGGATCCCAATCGTAGAAGACTCCATGGGATCTCCCTCCACCTTCGACCAAGCTCCAGCAAAAACCCAATCCTAATACACTCCCAGCAAAGTTGTTGAACACACCGCTCCAGTTACTCCAAAACGCTGTCATTACGCGGCATTGTCAGTTACCTTTGCCATTCAGTGGAGCCACGCCGGGCCACTTCTACGCCTGGCTAAGGAGCGTCTCTCGCCGACAATGGCAGACCGACGTCCGCTGTCCTTCCCCAGCGAGCCGCGTGGTCTCTCAGATCGGAGCAGGAGACCACTAACCAGAACAGACTGACGAACCATGTCTTGGTGCGGCCGGCGTGGTAGCAGTAGCGGCCCCCTCTGAGGCCAACAATCAAGTCGTGAGGACGACGACCATGGTGATAACCTCTGTTTTTTTTCTTGTTGACGGAAATTGCTCTCGACCAGAGTTTGACGCTGAAGAAGCGGTCTGCAGCGACCTCGACGCAGCCATGCTGGGGAAGGCAGCGGCCTCCGTGCAGGTCGCGCGCGTGCGAGAACTCCAAGAAGCGTGCCCTGCGGCGATTCCGAGGAGACCAGGGCGCAGACGCGGTCGACTCCCGGGCGCAGCTCTATCCTCCGTCGAGGAGACCCGATCTAGGGAAAGACAAAAATAACGATTCGGAGATGAGTGGCAATTTAGTAGTATTATGTGATTTGGTGGGAGGGTAAAACGGAAAAAATCGGACATTGTTGAGTTGTCAAACATTTGGACGATCTGGGCTGTTTGATCGGATATTGAACGGTCCAGATTTAAAGTATCCCAACAAGTTTGCTCTTTTAATAGTAGTATAGATAGATATATTCTTACTTTCAGTAATGTTGATTTTGGAAGACAAAAATAGAAATCTGAAGTTATGGTCGCAAAAGAAAAAATCTATGTGGTATGTTTTTTTAGCATCGTTGAAAAGAGTAAGGGCAAGGTCAAGTTGGGTCGCCACGGCCCAGTTAGCCCTTGAGGCTCGACTAGGGTTCTCGTCGTCTGCCTCCCAGAAACAATAGCCCCACTCAAATATCCCCCTTCGCCCACATCCGGCGGCGGAGCACCCACCCCACGATCCACCGCCGTCCTCCGCCGGAACCTGCCGCCGCCTTCTCTCTGCCCTGACGCCACTACACCTAGCACTGGTACCCGGCTGGGCGGCTGCCCTATATCTGCGATCCATCCGGACTTAGCTGGTTTCTCCCTCCGTTGGTAAGGAACCCTAGCTCGCTTGGATGAGCTGCTGAGCGGATCGATTCCATGGTTAATCTGATGCTGTTTTTGCTGCGAGTTTTTCAGGGTCAAGTGGATTGACAGCGAGGTTTCCGACAAAAGCCAACATGGTGAGTGATTGTGGCTTCGCAGCTAGCTCTGCAGCCAATGTGGGGGTAATCTGATGGGTTTTAATTTCTTCTTGTGTGGGCAGCTGTTCTTCTCCTACTTCAAGGAGCTCGTGGGGAAGGAAGTGACAGTGGAGCTCAAGAACGATCTGGCCATCCGTGGCACGCTCCACTCGGTCGATCAGTACCTCAACATCAAGCTCGAGAACACTCGGGTCGTCGACCAGGACAAGTACCCGCACATGGTATGATCAGGCTTATCCAGCTGTGCCGGTTCCTGTATGGATCATTTGATTCGGTAGACGAAAGCTAACCTAATGCGTAGCTAGATCAGTGATTTTTTTTTTGTGGCATAATTTTTATAGCATGCGAGATGTGTTGATTGATTTGAGAAAGAAAGGAATAGTGGTAGGTTCCTGCCGTAGACTGTAGATTGCATATTTGCACGTAGCTATACTTTGTGCTTTCCAGATTCTTGGTGGAGTGGTTACAGGTTTTATCTTGGAAGTAACGGCCAATGAGTATGTTTTAGTAAGCAACCTAATTATAAGTTATACCCGAGATGGTTGCGGTGTGTGCTTAGACTTCCTAGCAGTTGTATGTTGATATAAATAGTTGAAACTCAATTCATGGGTGCTACCCGAATGGACAGTATACACCCATCTAGAACGACATAAATTTAGAAGCTGTAAAGTTGTGAACACATCAAACAAATAATAAACAAGGCATTCACGTGTCCTACTCGATTATATTTTGTATCATAATTCACCTAGTTATTATTCAGTTAATCTTAAACAAGTGCCTCTAGTATGGAACATTGGAACTCCATATTATATTTGAGATACCGCAAATATTGATTCACTTAAGTCTTAAACGTGCGCCTCAAGCGTGAACCTGACGTGTTTAGCTTGTGCTGATGGTTCTGTACCAAAAATCTGGTACTCGTGAGATGTTGTTAGGTTGACCCTCTCGTTATAATAATTTAATTATTTTCGTATGGTTAAAATCCTTTAGCCATGTCCCATGTACATAGAACAAATGTAATAGGTAGGCCCAAGAGGGTTTCACCTGGTTTAGAACATGTTATAGCAGGTGTTGTTAATGCCTGCATATTAAATTTTTGTCCTTTAATTCCAGTGCATGTTAGACATGGAACCTCATCGACTGTTAGAATGAGTTATTGTGTAAAGCCTGTGGTCTTAAAGCTGACACTGTGCTGGCTTGCCATTTTTTTTCCATACAATGTATGTAGCATGCCATTTTGGACTATTTATAAGCTAACATTGTGCTGAATTATCCCCTTTTCCCTACAACCTAATAGGTATGTGGCATGCCATTTTGGATAAGTCACACAGCAAGTAATGCACCGATCTTGTATTGTATAGTTGTCCTTAGTGATAGATCATTGAAACTAATGATATTCTGTGGAGGTACTTCAGAGTGGATAATCTTTTGAACTGCTTTCATAGGCACTTCAGAGTAAATAATCATTAGTAAAGATTGCTTGTGATTAGTGCATGATATGTGGGGTATTCCCAAAGGTAAGCAACACTGCTATCATATAATGTTTTGTAGGCCATTATAGATAGATAATTAATTATCTACGCGGATATCATTAGTTAATATTGGTTGTTACAAGTACATGATATGTAGAGTATTTCCAAAGTGAAGCAAAGGCAATATCATGTGTTTTGTTGGCCCTTATAGATGCCTATTATATGAACGATATCTTTCATGTTCATGTTTGGTCGACAAACCTTGCATGGCGTCTAAGGCGTCCGCCTAGGCGTCAAGGCGCCCCCCCTCCGCCTTGGAAAAATGACCGCCTTAGCGGCCTAGGCGACTAAGGCGTCTGCCTAGGCGTCGCCTAGGCGCCAAGGCGCCCCACTTCGCCTTAGGACGCCTTGACGCCTTAACCTTGTATGTTACTTCACTTCCGAAGGGAAGCGAAGCTAATATTGTATAGTGTATTGTAGGCCATGAAGATTATACCTGTTGCATGTAGGCCATGGAGATTATAACCTATTCTAGGATGTATTGTAACCTATTTGGATATGATTGGTAAATATTGCGTGGTACCGTATACAATGTTTTGTAGGCCATGATAGTTACCTACTGTATGACATATATCCTTTCATTTTCTTGTCTGTTTGATAACAAACCTTTTACGTTGCTTCATCCTTCGCATCCTCCATTGATTAATTAGTTATTAGTCTCAGGGAAATACTCCAACCCATATTTTTTCTGTGGGATAACCAAAAACTCATTTGGTCATGCTCTGATAATTCACCGATTTCTCTTGGTAGCTGTCGGTGCGGAACTGCTTCATCAGGGGATCTGTGGTGCGGTACGTGCTGCTTCCGCGGACGGGGTCGACATCGACATCCTCCATGATGCCACCAGGCGGGAGGCACGGGGCGGCTGATTGATATTGTATTCTATTTTACGCCGAGAGATAAACCTAATCTGATGTGTGGAACTGGAACATGTATGGCGTGGGTCGACTGACATTGACATTGGCTTAACTCTCCTCCTGTCACACTTGCAGTGCAGACTATCCAAGGTTGCTTGTCATGTTATTACTAGCACAATACCCGTGCGTTGCAACGGGTGAACAGAAGTTAAACAATTCTTACAAAAATTAAAATAAACAACAAATGGCCTTTGGTCAAAATTTTCTATCAAGAGGCTTCCATTTTCCTAATAATAAGTTGCACATGGCAGTGAGGTCTTTTGTATCTCCCTCTCTCTCGGGTGAGACCGATGTTGAAATGAGCTTTTCACTATCTCGATTTATCTGATTTGCGAAGAGATATCAACTATTTTGGATGCGGACGTGCTAAAAGTTGATTTTGTGATTCGTATGGCTCCATGATTTCTAGATAAATCTTAACCCATGTCCTAGTGTCCATGTGTATGCCTCTTCCTGTCCGTACCATCTACCATTTGTTGCCACTTATCCACCCCCACCATCGGATTTCCTCACATGTATATGTTTTGTTTCGATTTCCTCACATGTATATGTTTTGTTTCCTTGACTCGCACGCCTCCACCTGACTCGTTGCTCCAATTCATGAGGGTTTCTTCATGAAATTAGCAGTGTCGCCGTTATGTTTTATACCGGCATGCGCCTCATGGACCTAGCCAGAGAGAGGGCGTCGTGCATCGATGGACCCCAAAGCCCCACAACTGCAGTATGGCTCTATATTTATTATTTCATGGCAATCATCTCAATCTTAGTCTATACAAAAGTCTCTGATGTGCTTGGACTTGGATGAAGGTATTTGTCTATTTGTTATTCTTGAGCATAGTATTTGGGATGTTCTTTTTTCGATGGATTATCGGCAAAATCACAAATATTTAATTTCTCATCATTATTATTTGGGTACCAGATTTTGATTTACCAATGTCTTTCTTATTCGATTATATAGAAAATTTAATTGGTATCATTCACGTACGTGTTCTTTTTTTTAAATGTACACGTTTTTTTGCAAGATACATGTACACGTTTTTAGCTGTAAATAATCTGATTGTATTGTGCACGGTACAGTAGAAGCCTGCCTGATGGGCTAAAACGCAAAAAACGGCGCACCTGATGGGCTAAAACGCAAAAACGGCGCACCTGATGGGCTATGATATTATGGGCCACAAATCGTGCGTGGGTGGCTTCGTTTTTGGGCTCTGCTTTTTTTTTACCTAGACAGTTATTTGGGTTTGGTAATCTCAAAAAAAAAAAGTTATTTGGGTTTGGTTTTTTTACTGATCAGGATTATGCTCTGTTCCGGGTTTTTTACCGATCGGGACGTACGCGTACGTACGACGTACCACGTCGCTTAAGCATTTATATGTACTAGCAAACTGCCCGTGCGTTGCAACGGGTGTAAAATAAATGATGCCATCACAAACCTAGAAAATAATATATAATGAGTACCACCCAAGCATCTTAGGTTTAACTTTGGTTTATGTTTTATATCATTTGAGATATATGGTACAATTTCGCTTCAGATTTTGTTCAAAACTTGTTCCACCATATTACAACCATCTCGAAAGAAAATAAAGACCAGTTAAAATCGAATCTTTGTTTGCAACATGGTTATCTAGAAGTATGAAACCAGGTTTCATTTTAAGGATGAAATCTCAGTGAGGTTTCTAGTGCAAGAAATCTGAGAAATTACTACATGTTGTAGTTCAAAAGGTAAAAAAGATTTGCAAATAGAAAACAACAATGAAATTATATCATGTACACACATGAAAAGTACACACGGGCCTCTCCTACTGTAGCATCTAAGTCCGATACACCCATGTCTTGCGTATAAATATCCGGTCATGCCATGCAACTTATGTGGTTACCTTATTTCATTCAGTACAATCGTCATCCAGAGTACGACACAACCTTTAGGTCCAACCTCAAAGGTTTGCAGCTAATTGAGGATCATTGTACTTCACTGTTGGTGTTATATATAGTTGTATGCCCGTGCGTTGTCACGGCCATTATAGTTTTTTTATTCGACACACATGTAAAGAGAATAATGCGCATGAAAATTCAAATGCAAGTGAAAATTCGTGTATTTGGAGAGCATTAAGATTCACTTCATTTGAAAGGTCGATAAAAACTATAATATGACTAATATTTACTTTATGATAGGCTTAAAATAGGTCTACAGTCACCCAAGTGAGATAAGCACTTCGCCCAACCGAACACACTCTTCCCCGTGTTATCGCTTATATTCCTCATGTTGCCCCACAATGCTGAAACTGATCTGCGTACCGAAGCAAGGTTGGCACATGAGCTCACGCGAGGATTGTTTGGTTTCATATGCAAGTTTGTAAAAATGATTTCAAATGTGGAAGTACCTAGTAGCTATCATAAGGGCCTGTTTTGTTTTCATAATGGTTGGTTCTTGAACAATGGTGTACATCCATAACAGGTTTGTGTCAATTAGCTTCTTCTTTACATGTTTACATTAAAGTTGTTCCCTTAATAGGTTGGATGCATTTAGTCCTCCATTTTTAAGGATCAAACCATTATAAGATGCATGATCTAAACATTCTATGATCACATCAACATACCATCAGACTCCAGTATTTTATAATTACACAAGACTGGTCATCATATTATATGATTCCTCTAATTGTTTTTCACAAGACATATTTAATTATGCATAGGCATTGAGAAAGGCATAAATCTATACGGATGGTAGGAGGAGATGATCCTAAGGCTCCTACCTTAGGATAACTAAATTTAAGAGAGATTTGCACCACCAATTTCCACAACTATATAGGTTATGTCAGTAAAAAAAATTATGAGGGACAATTTCACTGGTATCATGCCGTTGCAGAACACTCAATCTTGATAAAATCAGAAGAAATACAAAATCAAGAATGACAAAATGAAGTAGCTAAGATCAGTATCCTGTCCATATCATATCTACTGAATAGTGTACAGTAAAGTTTGATCATATAGCAGCGAGTTCACAGTATCACTGTAATTACTTCGACACCATTCTGTTAAAAAAATACCTGGTTGACATGAGCTTCCAAGTACCTAGATCTTATGAACTTATCAGGTTAAAGCTGTGCAGAATACTTGTAGACCTGACATGAATACTATATACACTAACATGACCTAATTGGATCAGCATATGCAAGTATTCAAGCGCAGATAAACATGACCTCACTGTGTTGGAAGGAGATGCAGTAAGGTGAATTTCGTTTTCGTCCAAGCCGTCCACGGGTCAAGCTTCTGCTGCTGCTTCTCCTTTCGGATCAGGTGTAGAAGTCACGCGCATGGTTGGCAACTTGGCATCCGGCCGTTGTTTCCAGCCGGCCGCACCGAGGTTGGATCAACCTCGAATGTCCTCAATATTTCCGACGCCCACCATGGTCAGCACCAGAGCTCCAGACGCGCGGGGGCGGAGCAGCTCGGGCCGGAAGAGAGGGTCGGGGCGGGGGTTCGGGGAAACGGCCGCTCCGTAACCGGTCAGATAAGGGAGGCGGCGCCGCTCGCCGGAGATCGGAGCTCGTGCTGGGAGGTTTTGGGGAATGAAATCACCGGAGATCGCCTTCCTACCTCCCCTGCAGGCCATCCCCTTCCCCTGATGGCGCTCGAAGACGCCTCGCGTGGCCTGGAGCTGTCGTGCTTGGGGGGAGCTCTGAAAGGACAATGATGGCGCCTAGAGGGGGGGGGGGGGTGAATAGGCGATTAAAACTTTTCTGGTTTAGTCTTGATAATTGCGGAATAAAACTAGGTGTTTAAATTAACAAGCCAACAACCTAAATAAACTAGGCTCACCTATGTGCACCAACAACTTATGCTAAGCAAGACGAGTAACAAGGTGATAGCAATAGAATACTTCAAGCACGAAGGCTATCACAATGTAAAATGCATAAGTAAAGAGCTCGGGTATAGAAATAACCGAGGCACGCGGAGACGAGGATGTATTCCCGAGTTCCTCCTTTTTAGGGGAATAAGTCTCGTTGGAGAGGTGTGAACCAACACAATGGTCCAACAACCACAAAGGTTTCACCTTCTTCTCCGATGAACCGCACCACAAAGGTTTGGTTCACCTTCCACTATCGGAATCCTTCGAGGCGGAAATCCGGAGCCTTTCAATAACGATCCGGGGCACAACCCACAACGGGATTGGGGGCTCCCGAACAGCTACAAGTGACCACACAAGGGTCTCAACCACCACACGGGCGTCTAGGGTCCAAAGACCCAAGAGTAACAGTTCACAAGCTTTCAACTTCCACGAATCCTCGTGGAGAGCACACCGAGGCACCAAATGCAAAAGGCAAGAGCACAAGTGCTCAAATACTTCACTCTCAAATTCCAACAAAGCAACAAATTCTTATGGGGATCAAGATCTACTAGGTTCCCCTCACTTAGAGGAGAGATGGATTGGTGGAAATGTAGATCTAGATCTCCTCTCACTTTCCCTCAAAGATATGCAAGAATCATGGAAGGGATTGAGAGGAAGGCAAGCTTTTCCAAGGTCAACAATGGAGGAGAGAGAGGGGAAAAAACGTGCTCAAGTTGTTGGGAAACATTGGGGAAGAAGGGCCCTTAAATAAGAGCCCGAAAAACTGCCCGTTGGGCTGTTTTTCCGCCCCGGGGTGGTACTACGGGCTTAACCCGGTACTACCGGGCAGGGAGAACTACCGGGTCACTACCGGGTTAGAAACCGCTCGAAACCAGTACCAAAATCGAGATCCGGTAGTAGATCCGGTAGTAGGGGCGGTACTACCGCGCGTGTAAAAACTGCAGAAAACACCAACACCAAAACGTGCATAACTTGAGTTTCGAACTCCGTTTTCGATGATCTTTGGCTCGTTGGAATCGTAACGAAGAGCTTTACAAGATCATGTAGAGAAACATCATAGTCCAACAATGGAGGATAAAACCAAATGGGGAAAGGTTAGACCTCTCGATAAAAGAACAACCGATAAAACCTCCAAACCAAAACCGCAATATGTTTCTCATCCGGACTCCGTTTTCTATGATCTTGGACTTGTTAGAAGATACTCACAAGCTCTACAAGATTATGCATACACACATCATAGTCCATCATGTGAGAGTAGAGAGTTTGACCTCTCTTAGAAAAGACAAACCGGTAAAATCTCGAACATCAAAAACACAATAAGATATTCATATGAAATCCGTTTTTGATGAATTAGAGCTTGGTATGGAGATGAACACAAGCTCTAAATTCTCACATCGATAAAAGCCAAATAAGAACCAAGAAACATGATATGCCAAATATGCAAAGGTCTGAGCTCTCCACAAAGATGCGATCAAGTTACTCACTTGAGAGCCCCTCTTGATAGTACGCTGTCTATCCTATAACCCGGTCTCCCACTAACACCACGAGACCGGTAAAATAGAAACCTATCAAGATCATACCTTTGCCTTGAGCATTCCACTTGAGCTAGATGATGACGATCTTGACTCACTCAAGTTGGAACACCTTTCTTGATTGTGCTTGCTAGCACATGCTTGATGAAGACTTCTTCAAATACTCCCCCATACACCATTATGGGAGAGCCTCGCTTAGCTCCGTCTTCATGTATCCACTTGCACTTTATCTTCTTCTCTTGATATAGATGATGGCTTCGAGATAAACAAGAATGTTCACCCAATCTTCTTTCCAAGCCACACTTGCAATAAGCTCAACTCTAGATGACCATTTGTGTGGATCACACCTTGAATATTATTTTGGTCATCACTTTATCTTCTTCTTTCAATCTTGATACCAACACATGGTGTTCAAGCATTGCCAATGGACAAGCCCTACAAGGATATCTTAATACAAACATTAGTCCATGAGGATTGTCATTAATTACCAAAACCACGCATGGGGCAACACATGCACTTTCAATCTCCCCATTTTGGTACTTGATGACAATCCCTTTTACGAGGATTTATATAATAAATTAAGCAACCAAGCAACACAGAGAGCAAGGATGCAAGAGCAAGAAAGGCAAATGCTTAAAAACGAAACTAAAGCATAAAACCAAATTCCCTTAAACCCTCTAAACTTCTCCCCCATTGGCATCGATTGCCGAAATGGGAGGAAAAATTTAGAAGGCCAATATAGTAAGAGCTCCCCCATAGTGTGTGCATTTGTCATAATATGAGTGAAATCAAATGCACATATCCAATGACGAATAGTTGGGAAGGAGATCAAACTATATTGAGGATCCAAAGATTGCAAAAGAAAATCAAATTGAAAGGTACTTCGACAAAAGAAGTAACCAATCAAAGGATCCGAAAAACCAAATGAACATAAGAAGATATTATGATAAGACCAACCAAGTGTTCTAAAAATCAAGAGGGAACTCCCAAGGTACGTGCACAATGTAGGATTTTCATTTTAATAGGTTGTACACAACATGGAATCCTCACTCCCTCCTAGATAATGTAGAACATGACCAAAGAAGATGTAGCAAATATGTCCACAGGCTTATTAAGATGCAAAAGCATAGCAAATAAAAACAAAGCTTGTGCCATTTAGAAACCACCAAAGAATCAAAAGCAATAAGAGGTGGTCACGAACAAAATGGAATACCAAATAGAGATGTAACTACTCTCATGTGTATAAGTTTCTAAGTAGACATCAATCATGAAGATATAAGTCCACAAAGAAACATGCACACACAAAGTAGATACTACGGTGAAGAACATGATATCCAAGTGGAAGTCATATATATTCCAATAAGATCATTGCTTAAAAGCATAGCACAAAGCTCAATTTTATCTTAGAAGGATATAGATGGACTTCCAACACAAACTCATCATAGCATCAACAAAAATATCCACAAGGGATGAGGTGAAAATGGGATGCTCCGAGAAAGATACCAAGTATCGCAAAAAGGCAAATGATTTTGAAAAGCATCAATATTGCATATGTGAGACATAGAGTAGAAAGTGCTTGATTAACATATATGGGATTGATGAATCATGAAAATGATTATATATATTCCCCTTGATATGTAATCATCCCGGCTTGCCCATATTTGCAACAAAGTTGTTTTGCAAGAACCAAATGAATTGCAACAAAAGAGATTCATGCCATGAAACAACCTACACAAGGTTGAAAACTAGAAAGTATGCACGAGGTAGATACTTGTTACCGAGATAGCATTGGTGATGTAGAAGATAAGAGTTCACGATCATCCGAGCTTGGCTCTAATAAGCACATGGTGATAACACCTTCCTTGTAGATGAGACAAGCTTCCAATGCATCTCCAATATATCTAAAACAAATTTAAATACAACATGGTACCCAAACTCATTGGGTCCAAAGTAGTTAGAGCAACTACAATACATAGGACAAACTCCACATAAATATGTGCATATTGATATGAAATTGAATGTCATGCACATCTTAGCCATTTAGGATTTGATGGAGTTTATCCTATATATTGGATCAATGAAAGTGAGCATGCCATAAGATATACATATAGTAAATATGCATGCACAAGACTTTCAAGAACCAAAAGAGATATAAATTGGACAAACACCAATTAAACCAAGAAAGCACACACAAGTGTGACAAGAAAGAGAATTGTCCAAATTATATCAAAACCCAAATCAACACAAGATTGAAGATACCACTTTGAAAAGATGCCAAATGAAAGTAAGATACCAATTGATGAAAATATCATCAATAAATAAACCAAACCCTCTACACTTCTCATGACGGCACAAAGTACCAAGACGAGAAATGTTTGTCTTCCAAAGAGACACGTCATCGGGATCAAATGCCAATTGAAGACAACTAATGTTCAAAAGCATATAGGATTGCTCCCCCAAGATTTGTGCATTATTTATGATCTTGCATTTGAATACAAAATGCACACAAATGGGATCATCACTCTCCATACATATTATTCGAACACTAGTCATGTTCAAGGAAAGTAATAAAATCCAATACCAATATAAAGAATGGTGTTCTACTCAATGTAGGATAGCTTCCCCAAGAATAGTGCATTATCTAGAAGTATGACTTTTGAATGTCAATGCACAAGAATTGGGATCATTGTTTTTCCTAAAGAAGAAGGCATAAAACAAATTTGAGTAGAGCAACAAAGATCCAAAGATAAAAGGAAGACAAATGAGAGTTGGATCAAAACAAATCCTTGGCAATAAAATAAGGCAATTCAAAGCAAGAGCCAAAGTGAAGATGGTCTACAAATTCCACAACAAATATGAGTATCACTTGTCACGGACAAGGAGTATATGGAGATATTTCTCGGTGGTATATAGGAATGAAACACAAGACCAATCTTCACGATAAAATAAGCATATGGCAAAGGATAGGAATTAAAAGCCATGCTTAGATAAGAATTCTTGATAGCTTCAATTATTCATGCGATTATGCAAAGCAACTCCAAAGAGTAGCTTGAAGCAATTTGTTTCCCAAAAAGGTATATGAGAACATATTTAGGGAAAGCCATATCAAGAAATTCTATCACAAACAAGATCCAACGGTGAGAGGCAAAAAGCATTTAAGCACGAAGGAAATTGTATGAAAACATGCCACAAGAAAAAGGATAATGAAGAATATCAATTCTAGGTGGCAATACCTCACATGTTCACATTTTGTAGGTTTGGAATATGCACAAAGCTTATTACTCCCCCGTAATGTGATAAACCAAATTTTCTTAACAAGAGGCAAATAAAACCAACTAGAGATAATTAATGGACATCATAGAATTTGAATTTCTCATGAAAATGACATACCACATAGAGAGTAGATAATATTAATATATCAACACTAAGTGGTATTCCTCATGTATACACAATTTTAGGATTGTGAAGTGCACGAAGCATATCACTCTCCCAAAATAGGATAGTCCATTAATCTCTCAAAAAGAGAGCCAACAAGATAAGATATCAAATAAAAGCAATAAGGCTCAACACAAATACATGGTGTGCAAACCAACATACACAAGCTTGATTACTCAAGATAAGTAAGTAGAGAGCACAACACATACCAACACTAGCAAGGTACAAAACCTAACACATGCAAGGGTGCAAGCAACTTTCAATGTATATATGATTTAAATAAAAGTTACCGCAAGGAGGAACATTGGATATGAGATAGAACAATATAATCCAAATGGCTTGGCTTGAGATAATATAATTGATGAAGATCCCTTAATTCTTCATGAAGTAGCCAAGTCTCCAATGCCCTCCGACAACACCTATTGATCAAGTTTTAGCTTGTTGGTCCCCAACCAAGTTGGGTCCTAAGAGGTTAGTCACAATAGGTTTGTGATGCGGGTAGGTCCCGATTTTCACGGATTTGGACGGAGGGAAGGATGAACACGAAGAACACGCGAAGAACGATGAACACAAAGAGGGGAAATCAAACACACAAGGGTAAATAGCAAGTAGCAACCCGGCAAGAATCGACTGGTAACAAATCCCCGAGGGCAGCCCCCAATCCTCCTCTCCCAAGCACACCTTACTCTTAGGATTGTTTGTCCAATTGGTCAATCCAACCAACCCAACCTAGCCACTCAAAGAGGGAAGATTAGCAAGTAATCGCAACTACAAGTGGAGCCTTGGTATCCACGCAGGGATCTTCTCCTCAAGAGGAGGCCTTGGTTCATCTCCACATGTGGAGGTCTTGATTCATCTCCATAGGAGGAAAGAGACACTTTGAGAAGAAGGAGTCTAGCTCTACTTTAGTTCTCAAATCATAGTCTAACCCTAACCCTAGGCTGAGGAGGAGTATTTATAGTCCACGAGGCGAAGGGGTAAGTTGTGGGCCGTTACATGGGCTTCAGCCCGAATCTTCCCAGGTCCAGCGGTAGTACCGCTGCGCCAGCGGTAGTACCGCTGGGATTAATTGCACTCGCTGGCGGTAGTACGAAGCGGGTACCGGGAGGTACCGTAGGGGTATCCAGTGGCGTTTTCGGACGTGCCGGTACCTCCAGCGGTACCTCTGGCGGTAGTACCGTGATCTGGGCCTGGCGGTAGTACCGCTGGGCGGCGGTAGTACCGCTGCCTGGAACTCCACGCAGGTCTTCATCTTCAGCGGTAGTACGCTGGTGCCGCTGCCTGGGTCCTGGCGGTAGTACCGGCCCTCCTGGCGGTAGTACCGCGGGCTGATGCTTCGTCTTCTTCATCTTCCTCTTGACTCGTTCCTTGTCCAACTTCTGCACTTGCTTGGTGATCTTCTTGGTAGTTGTTCCTGAGTATGCACAACGTATCCGAATGAAGTAGCAACCCATTCAAAGGAGTGTCGAGATCACACATAGATAGGAGCGAATTCACCTTATCATGGAGAGCTTTGATTCTTGCTCTTGTCATTGGGCCACTTGTTGTAGGAGACGTAGGTCGGGCTACATCATCTCCCCCCCCCCTTGGAAAAGAGTCGTCCTCGACTCTTGGTCATCCTCATCGCTTGATGTTCCAAGGTATGGCGATAGGTCGG
Organism: Poa pratensis; assembly: GCA_947311845.1. NCBI lineage: Eukaryota > Viridiplantae > Streptophyta > Magnoliopsida > Poales > Poaceae > Poa > Poa pratensis. The sequence continues at coordinate 77,786,048 of CAMZMU010000085.1, forward strand.
CGACGTTGAAGGTGTCATGGACCAAGTGTTTGGAGTTGGAGATGTCGATCTTGTAGGCATTGTCGTTGATGCGCTTGATAACCTTGAAAGGTCCATCTCCACGAGGTGAAGCTTGGACTTCCTTGCATCCGGGAAGCGATCTTTGCGAAGGTGTAGCCACACAAGGTCTCCTTCTTCAAATATCATGGCGCGCTTGTGTTTGTTCATCTTCGTAGCATGGTCTTTGTTGTGCTTCTCGAGAGTAGTTCTTGTTTCCTCATGGAGCTTCTTCATGTAAGCGGCTCGCTTGTCGAAGTCCATGTTAACTTGCTCACGGAGTGGAAGTGGTAGCATGTCGAGCGCGGTGTAGGGGTTGGACCATAGACGACCTCGAAGGGTGTTCTCTTTGTTGCGCGGTGAGTGCTCGATTGTAGGCGAACTCGGCGTGTGGGATGCACTCTTCCCAATTCTTCAAGTTAGGCTTGATCAACACACGAAGGAGTGTAGATAGGCTTCGGTTCACCACTTCGGTTTGGCCATCGGTTTGAGGGTGGTATGCGGTGGAGAATAGTTGCTTGATTCCCATCTTGGCCATCAAAGTCTTCCAAAAATAGCTCACGAACTTGGTGTCACGATCCGACACAATGGTCTTGGGCACTCCATGAAGACGGACGATTTCCCTGAAAAACAAAGTAGCAATGTGTGAAGCATCGTCGCTCTTGTTGCAAGGTATAAAGTGTGCCATTTTAGAGAAGCGATCAATGACGACAAAGATGGAATCCTTGTTTGTTTTAGTGCGTGGGAGTCCTAAGACAAAATCCATAGCTATATCGGACCATGGGTGATGTGGAATAGGCAATGGTGTGTATAACCATGAGAGTTTAGAGTAGACTTAGCTTTGAGACATGTAGAACATCGTCGAACTAGGCGTTCCACATCACGCTTCATTCTAGGCCAATAGTAGTTGGTGGAGAGCATGGCATAGGTCTTGTCGCGTCCAAAGTGACCCATGAGTGTCCTCCATGAGATTCCTTCAAAAGGACCAAACGAAGCGAAGACTCGGGTATACATAGTTTGTTAGCCTTAAACAAGAAACCTTTGTGCAAATAGAAATCACCAATTCCTTTGTGCTCCGAACATTGAGCGAAAATGTCTCCAAAGAAAGCATCGGTAGCATACAACTCTTTAATCTCATCCAAACCCAAGACACTAATGTCAAGACGTGTAAGTAGGTTGGCCTTGCGGGATAGAGCATCCGCGACCACATTGTCTTTACCTTTCTTGTATTTGATTACAAAAGTGAAAGACTCAATGAACTCAACCCACTTAGCATGTCTTTTGTTCAAATTTGTTTGACTTTTCAAATATTTCAAGGATTCATGGTCGGAATGAATGACAAATTCCTTAGGACGAAGGTAATGTTGCCACACATCCAAAACACGAACCAAAGCAAATAACTCTTTGTCATAAATGGGGTAATTCAAGCGAGCTCCATCTAGTTTCTCACTATGGTATGCGATGGGTCTACCATTTTGCATAAGCACTCCACCAATGCCCAATCCACTTGCATCGCATTCAATCTCAAATGTCTTAGAGAAATCCGGAAGGGCAAGGAGTGGTGCTTCGGTTAATAACCGTTTGAGCTCATTGAAAGCAAAATCATGTGCATTGCCCCAAATGAAAGGTACATTCTTCTTTGTAAGTTCATGGAGGGGGCAAGCAATTGTGGAAAAATCCTTGATGAAACGGCGATAAAATCCGGCAAAACCAAGAAAACGTCTCAACTCCTCAAGTGATGTCGGAAAAGGCCAAGTCCGAATTGCTTGTATCTTGGCATCATCAACTTCAACTCCATCCGAAGAAACAACAAAACCCAAGAAAACAAGTTTGTTGGTGGCAAAAGTGCACTTAGAAAGATTTGCATAAAGCTTTTCATTGCGAAGAACCAACAAAACTTGAGCAACATGAGAAGTGTGCTCTTCCAAAGACTTGCTATAATAAGGATGTCGTCAAAGTATACCACAACAAATTTGCCAATGAAAGGACGCAAAACATGATTCATGAGACGCATAAAGTAGAAGGTGCATTGGAAAGACCAAATGGCATGACGAGCCACTCATAAAGACCAAGCTTAGTTTTAAATGCGGTCTTCCATTCATCACCTTCACACATGCGTATTTGGTGATATCCACTTTTAAGATCAATTTTGGAGAATATAGCGGAACCACAAAGCTCATCGAGCATATCATCAAGCGAGGGATAGGATGGCGATACCGAACGGTTATGGCGTTGATGGGGCGACAATCCATGCAAAGGCGAAGAGTGTTGTCGTGCTTGGGTACCAAGATGACGGGCACGGCACACGGACTCAAGCTCTCGCGGATGTGTCCCATGGCAAGAAGTTCTTGTATTTGCCGCTCGATCTCCTTTGTTTCTTCGGGGTTGGTGCGGTAAGGAGCGCGGTTTGGTAGCGGTGCGCCGGGAACAAGGTCGATGCGGTGCTCGATTCCGCGTAGAGGAGGTAGTCCCGGTGGCACTCTTGAGGGAAGACATCTTCAAAGTCCTTCAAAAGAGACAACAAAGAAGGAGGAAGGTTTGTGAAGTGTTAGTCATAGAAACTTCACCCTTGCATATGAGCACATAGTGTAGGGTGGATGGGTTTTCTCTCAACTCCCTCATCTCTCTCTTTGTGGCAAATAGTGTAAGTTTTGTGGGAACTCTCTTTGAAGTGTCACACTCATTTGGCTTGTGGCTCTCACTCACTTTATGGTGGGTCTCTCGCTCACCACTCATCTCACTAGACGAACGATCTTGTTGTGCCCTTGCAATGTCTTGGCGTTGTCGGCGATGACTTGACTTGGTGTCATGGGACGAAGGACGAAGGTCTTGTCGTTGTTCTTGAAGCTATAGTAGTTTGTCTTCCATCATGCATAGCACCCTTGTCAAATTGCCATGGACGCCCAAGGAGTAAGTGACAAACGTTCATAGGCACAACATCACAATCAACCGTATCTTCATAGGCTCCAATCTTGAAGGACACTTGCACCATGTGTTGAATCTTGACGGCTCCGGTATCACTCAACCATTGCACATGGTAAGGATGTGGGTGCTTCTTGAACTTCAAGTTGAGCTTATCACAAAGTTCTTTGCTCGCTAGGTTGTGGCAACTTCCACCATCTATGATGACCTTGATGGACTTCCATTGACTCCCGCTCTAGTGTGAAACAAGTTGCATCTTTGGTCTTCTTCTACTTGAACATTGGTGGTTAAGCTCTTGCCACAACCAAGGAAGGGTCTTTGTTGTCGCCATCACAATATATCTCATTTCTTCTTCTTGAGCACTTTGCATTGTGGCGACCTTGTTCAAAGCATTGTACTCATCTTCACTCATAGATTCATACTCTCCCATGTCATTGATGATCATGACCTTCTTGTTGGTGCACTCAAAAGATTTGTGCCCTTGTCCGCCGCACTTGTAACATTGCAAAGTCTTGTGCCGGACGAAGATCCTTGAGGCGCCTTGGAGAGGGAGGTACTTTCTTGAAAGGTTGAGGCGCTTGAGGTGTCGAAGTAGAGACTCTTGGAGGACCTCGAGTGTTCGCTTGAGGAAGAGCTTGTGAAGGTGTAGGAGTTGACGAAGAAGGCTTGTTGGCGTAGAATGCCTTTGTCTTGAGGTATTTGAGCTCTTCAAGCACGTGGCGCTCGGCCTTGGAAGCTTGATGTACTAGCTCTACCAAAGAGGCATATGGTTGGAACTCCACGATCTTCTTGATGGGATAGTTGAGGCCATTCATGAAACGAGCCATGGATTGCTCTTCGTACTCGTTGACATTGGCTCTCATCATGGAGATTTCCATTTCCTTGTAGTACTCATCAACCGACTTCAAACCTTGCTTCAACTCTTGCAACTTCTTGTATAAGTCTCTAGTGTAATGGCTTGGCACGAAGCGCTTGTACATGGTTTCTTTCATTTCAACCCAAGTGTCAATTGGTTGTTGGTGGTTAGCGACGCGAGCATCTTGTAGTTGTTCCCACCACAAGAGGCATACTCTTCAAACTCCATCGAGGCTAAGGCAACCTTCTTGTTGTCGGAGAAGCGTTGCACACGGAAGATCTTGTCAACCTTGAGTACCCATGAGAAGTAAGCTTCCGGATCACTTGTGCCGTAGAACTTGGGTATGTCAAAGCGGACGTTGGTCAAGTCATCATAGTCGTCACGTGGCCACCACGTGGGAATGCACGTCCACGTCTCCTTCGGTTGAGTCCATCACCATTGTGTTGGCTTGACTCGTTATCACTTGACTCGGAACGTTGGTGTTGGTGACGATCATGAGGAAGCTCTTGACGAGGCGCATGTTGAGGAGGTAGCTCTTGTTGAGGAACGGGTTGCTCGACATTGTTCGCATTGTCATGGTTTTGATGACGTGGCCTTGGAGGATGACGAGGGTGACGTCCTTGTTCACCAAAGTCATTCGCACCCGGAACGCCATTGTCATTAGCCAATGGGTCATGACGATCACGTTGTGGCGGTGGTGGTGATGGTATGCGTCGCGACGATCATCATTTTGGTGAGGTTGTTCTTGATGCGCATTGGCATTGTTCGCGTGAAGATCATGTGGTTGTTCAACGATAGGAGGAGGTCGTTCATGGGCGTCGCTCCTTGAATCATGTTGACGTTCTTGTCGAGGTTCATGACGTCCATGATGTGCTTGTGTCGACCTTGAGGTGCTTCTTGTACGGCTTGAGCGTGAAGGAGCTCGTTGTCGCGCAAGGTTGTTGATAGCTTCGGTCATCCGCTCCATGTTCGCATTGATTTCGTTGAAGTTGGCATCATGAGTTTGGAGACGGCGCTCGTAGCGGCCTAAGCCATCACGAACAAGGTGTCGAAGACCGACGAACTCGGATTGGGTGACATAGCCATGATCACCGCGAACTCCACCATGGATTTCCTCATCCGAGCTTGAGCTTCCGTTTGTACTTCCCCTAAACATTTTCAAGAACAAGTGAGATATGTGGTAAGGAAAAACCAAGACAAACTATATCCCAAGTATAATGTGGCTTGAGAGGAGAGTATCCGGTTCTAACACCCAACACACACACTTATGAGGATAGGAAGGTATGAAGTGGCAAACGAAACAAGCAAACCCGCCGACAAGTATATTGTCAAAGGTAGAGAAAATCCACAATGATCAAATTACCAAAGAAACTCCAACCACAAAGTATCAAGAAACACACACAAAAGCGAATGATGGGGTTGGGCAACCAAAGGGCGAGCACTCGAAGATAGACAACCTAACGAAGACTACGTGCTCAAATGTCACCCAACACAAGAAGGACGCTAGCTCAATTGCTTTTTGTGGGCAACGGATTTGCACAAGAGTTAACACTCACACTCACTTTGGCGGTCTTAGCTTTGTCGCAACCTACAAGAGATGAACTTGGCACCACTTGATTCTTTTCTTTTCTCTTTTTTTTTTTTGATTTTTGCTTTTTGACGATGATTCCTTCTCTTTTGCTAGTGCCAAGCTCTCTAACGATACACACTCGCCAATACTTGAAGACAAACACTCAACACGTGCAATGCCTCGCAATATCACCGAGCTAGTCCAATAGGTTAAGTTGCGCGAAAGGAAGAAGGGCTCACAACGGAAATGATGGTGGGGGAATGTCGAGTCCTTGGTGGCGTCGTCGCTTGGCGTTGATGATGCGTTGCTGCGGAAGCTTGTCGTGTTGTAGACGTAAAGCACACCAAGAAAGGACTCAAACCAAAGAGGAAATGCCAAAACGAACCGAGGAAAAGAAAAATTTGCTGAAAAATCTGCCCTGGCGGTAGTACCGCTGGTCCGCCCGGTAGTACCGCTGCGGCGGTAGTACCGCTGCACTGGCGGTAGTACCGCTGCGCACGAATCTGCGCGATTTTGACTCGATTTTGGGCGGAAATTGGGCTCGAAAATCCTCGAATTCGTGGGAAATTGGCAAAATTAAGGCTAGGGAACGCAAACAAAGGTGGAGGGGGTCCTAAAGCAACAGATCCATGGACAAAAACTACCAAAAACGCAACGAATCGACAGATCGGCTCGAATCAAGGCAAGGCTATTTTTGGTGGAAATTTTCGAATTTCTCAAAAACGAAGAAAAATTTGGTGGATTTTGGTGGAAACACAAAACAAATCCGTGTCAACCTAGAGCTCTGATACCATATGATGCGGGTAGGTCCCGATTTTCACGGATTTGTGCGGAGGGAAGGATGAACACGAAGAACACGCGAAGAACGATGAACACAAAGAGGGGAAATCAAACACACAAGGGTAAATAGCAAGTAGCAACCCGGCAAGAATCGACTGGTAACAAATCCCCGAGGGCAGCCCCCAATCCTCCTCTCCCAAGCACACCTTACTCTTAGGATTGTTTGTCCAATTGGTCAATCCAACCAACCCAACCTAGCCACTCAAAGAGGGAAGATTAGCAAGTAATCGCAACTACAAGCGGAGCCTTGGTATCCACGCAGGGATCTTCTCCTCAAGAGGAGGCCTTGGTTCATCTCCACATGTGGAGGTCTTGATTCATCTCCATAGGAGGAAAGAGACACTTTGAGAGAAGGAGCTAGCTCTACTTTAGTTCCAAATCATAGTCTAACCCTAACCCTAGGCTGAGGAGGAGTATTTATAGTCCACGAGGCGAAGGGGTAAGTTGTGGGCCGTTACATGGGCTTCAGCCCGAATCTTCCCAGGTCCAGCGGTAGTACCGCTGCGCCAGCGGTAGTACCGCTGGGATTAATTGCACTCGCTGGCGGTAGTACGAAGCGGGTACCGGGAGGTACCGTAGGGGTATCCAGTGGCGTTTTCGGACGTGCCGGTACCTCCAGCGGTACCTCTGGCGGTAGTACCGTGATCTGGGCCTGGCGGTAGTACCGCTGGGGCGCGGTAGTACCGCTGCCTGGAACTCCACGCAGGTCTGCATCTTCAGCGGTAGTACGCCTGGTGCCGCTGCCTGGGTCCTGGCGGTAGTACCGGCCCTCCTGGCGGTAGTACCGCCGGGCTGATGCTTCGTCTTCTTCATCTTCCTCTTGACTCGTTCCTTGTCCAACTTCTGCACTTGCTTGGTGATCTTCTTGGTAGTTGTTCCTGAGTATGCACAACGTATCCGAATGAAGTAGCAACCCATTCAAAGGAGTGTCGAGATCACACATAGATAGGAGCGAATTCACCTTATCATGGAGAGCTTTGATTCTTGCTCTTGTCATTGGGCCACTTGTTGTAGGAGACGTAGGTCGGGCTACATCAGTTTGGCACTTTGCACTTGAAGCAAACAATCTTGGTCGAATCCTTGACTTGTTCTTGGCCCTTGTTCTTCTTGTTATACTTGGACTTGATCTTAATATTGGAGTTGAATCCAAGTCCACTCTTGTCATTGGGGCGTCTTTGAACACTCAACATATTGTCAAGTGTAGAATCCCCAACATGACGCTTTTCCAAGTCTTTCTTCAAAGAAGTGACTTGGGCCTTGAGCTCATTTAATTCTTCTACATGGTTAGTATCAACACAAATACTAGAGGAAGTAGAAGCTTCATTGTTAGAGCAACAAGGCATGGAAAGTAATTCATCACAAGATGTAGCAACATTGTGAGTGGATGAATTACTAGGACTAGAACATGGCAATATAGCATTTCTAGTAGAAGTTGTGCCATTGTCCACATGAGGCTCACTAGATGTTACCTTTGATACAATAGCCTCATGAGCTAACTTTAGCCTCGCATGGGATGCTAGAAGATCCTCATTAGAGCTAGAGAGCTTTTCATGACTTTCTTCTAATTTTCCATACTTGCTAGTTAGCAACTCAAGTTGAGCCCTTAGCTCAACATTCTCCTTCAAAATAGATGCTTCACGAGAAGTGGAGTTAGTAGCACAAGCATCATCAATATTAGAAATGGAAGAAGACAACTTGGCAAACTCATCATTTTTAGATAGTTGAGTTTGGAGTTGATCATGAGACTTGATAAGGAGAGAGTGTTCACTTTCTAAAGCCTTGTGAGCTTTGTCAAGTCTCTCTATATATGTCCTCACTTAGTCTAGCATTTCCAACACCAAATTCAACTTTTTCCTTTTTAAGCACTTTATATTAGCAATAGCATGATCTTTTTCCTTAATGATTTTAGCAATAATAAGATCATTAGACTCATCAAGAGACTCAAGTCTCTCCTCAAGAGACACTCGAAGCTCTTGCTCTTCCTCAAGGGCATTCATTAAGGATGCCTTTTCATCGGCATCCTCTCTCTCAATTTGACATTTCTCGAGAAATTGAGTTTCCAAGTCCTCAATGATTTCCCTACTCTTAATAGCATAAACAATGATTTCACTTAGAGGAGGGATAGCTTTGCTACCTTTGGGGAGAGCACCAAATACCATCTCACCCTTCTTTGTTATGGATTCAACATCCATAAGCGCTCCATGAGAATCCTCATCCACATCATCACAATTTGGATTTGAGGTAGGAGATACCTCAGAATTCTTAGCCATAAGGCAAAAGTGAGTAATGGACAAAGATGGCGAAGAGATACTTGAAGCTCCATTGAAATCCACGTCTTGTTCCAACAAATGTTGGGATTCCTCTACATTGTTAGCCACACAAGAAATAGAGGATATGGAAGTATTGTTTTCATGGCAACAAGACGAATGAAGCATATCATCATGAGATTTAGTTAAACAACTATTACATGATATGCAAGGACTAGCAACACTAGCATGTAAAACATTTGGAGTGCTAGAAGTGTTTAAGACCAAAGATAGAACATTGCAATGAGATAGAGATGAAGTATAGTCAATAGAATATTCACCATCAACAAAGCAATTTCTATCACCACTCACCATATCATTACCTTGTGTCAAAACACATGTTGGTGAAGTGGAAGAAGATGTGAACTCATCACGGCCGGAGGTGGAGAGAGAACAATCATCCTCAATAATATTGGACACTTCATATTTATCTTGAAGCTTGGTCCATAACTCATGAGCGTTCCGAAAAGGCATGATTGATGCAAGAACTACATCGCTCAAAACACACATGAGACAATTAAATACACGAGTATCGAGATAAGAGTTTTCCTCATCCTCTAAAGATAACTTTTGGGAATCCTTTGGAGAAGAAAAACCCATATCTACAATTCTCTTAAAATTTGGGTTTATGTCCCTAAGAAGGTTAAGCATGCGAATTTTCCAAACATCATAATTTGTGCCATCGAATATAAGAGTGGGATCGTGCACTAATTCTCTATACGAAATCTTTACTCTCTAGGCAGTAAAGCCCAAAAAGAGAGCCCAGGCTCTGATACCAATTGAAAGGACAATGATGTCGCCTAGAGGGGGGTGAATAGGCGATTAAAACTTTTCCGGTTTAGACTTGATAATTGCGGAATAAAACTAGGTGTTTAAATTAACAAGCCAACAACCTAAATAAACTAGGCTCATCTATGTGCACCAACAACTTATGCTAAGCAAGACGAGTAACAAGGTGATAGCAATAGAATACTTTAAGCACGTAGGCTATCACAATGTAAAGTGCATAAGTAATGAACTCGGGTATAGAAATAACCGAGGCACGCGGAGACGAGGATGTATTCCCGAGTTCCTCCTTTTTAGGGGAGTACGTCTCGTTGGAGAGGTGTGAACCAACACAATAGTCCAACAACCACAAAGGTTTCGCCTTCTTCTCCGATGAACCGCACCACAAAGGTTTGGTTCACCTTCCACTATCGGAATCCTTCGAGGCGGAAATCCGGAGCCTTTCAACAACGATCCGGGGCACAACCCACAACGGGATTGGGGGCTCCCGAACAGCTACAAGTGACCACACAAGGGTCTCAACCACCACATGGGTGTCTAGGGTCCAAAGACCCAAGAGTAACAAGTTCACAAGCTTTCAACTTCCACGAATCCTCGTGGAGAGCACACCGATGCACCAAATGCAAAAGGCAAGAGCACAAGTGCTCAAATCCTTCACTCTCAAATTCCAACAAAGCAACAAATGCTTATGGGGGAATAAGAGAGGAAGAACAAAGAGGAGATGCACCAAGAACTCCAAGATCAAGATCTACTAGGTTCCCCTCACTTAGAGGAGAGATGGATTGGTGGAAATGTAGATCTAGATCTCCTCTCACTTTCCCTCAAAGATATGCAAGAATCATGGGAGGGATTGAGAGGAAGGCAAGCTTTTCCAAGGTCAACAATGGAGGAGAGAGAGGGGAAAAACATGCTCAAGTTGTTGGGAAACATTGGGGAAGAAGGGCCCTTAAATAGGAGCCCGAAAAACTGCCCGTTGGGCTGTTTTTTCCGCCCCGGGGCGGTACTACCGGGCTTGACCCGGTACTACCGGGTAAGGAGAACTACCGGGTCACTACTGGGTCACTACCGGGACCCTACCGAGTTAGAAACCGCTCGAAACCAGTACCAAAATCGAGATCCGGTAGTAGATCCGGTAGTAGGGGCGGTACTACCGCGCGTGTAAAAACTGCAGAAAACACCGACACCAAAATGTGCATAACTTGAGTTTCCGAACTCCGTTTTCGATGATCTTTGGCTCGTTGGAATCGTAACGAAGAGCTTTACAAGATCATGCAGAGAAACATTATAGTCCAACAATGGAGGATAAAACCAAATGGGGAAAGGTTAGACCTCTCGATAAAAGAACAACCGATAAAACCTCCAAACCAAAACCGCAATATGTTTCTCATCCGGACTCCGTTTTCTATGATCTTGGACTTGTTAGAAGATACTCACAAGCTCTACAAGATTATGCATACACACATCATAGTCCATCATGTGAGGAGAAACCACAAGTAGAGAGTTTGACCTCTCTTAGAAAAGACAAACCGGTAAAATCTCGAACATCAAAAACACAATAAGATATTCATATGAAATCCGTTTTTGATGAATTAGAGCTTGGTATGGAGATGAACACAAGCTCTAAATTCTCACATCGATAAAAGCCAAATAAGAACCAAGAAAGATGATATGCCAAATATGTAAAGGTTTGAGCTCTCCACAAAGATGCGATCAAGTTACTCACTTGAGAGCCCCTCTTGATAGTACGCCGTCTATCCTATAACCCGGTCTCCCACTAACACCACGAGACCGGTAAAATAGAAACCTATCAAGATCATACCTTTGCCTTGAGCATTCCACTTGAGCTAGATGATGACGATCTTGACTCACTCAAGTTGGAACACCTTTCTTGATTGTGCTTGCTAGCACATGCTTGATGAAGACTTCTTCAAATATTCCCCCATACACCATTATGGGAGAGCCTCGCTTAGCTCCGTCTTCATGATTCTCTTGTTTGGGGATTTATGGGTAACACTCATGCAAATGAGCGTGACATATTTAGAATTTCAATCACATCTTGCCTTGAAATTAATTAACTTGAGTATGTTGGACAATTATAGAATTATCTCAAAATAGAAGAAGTAAAAAGACTTGTGAATTAATAGTTTGAGGTTAAGATATAGTCTTGTAGAATAAGAAGTTGAGAAGACTTAATGAAAAGGATATAAAACACTCTTGTTACAACCTTGTATCTTTTGAGCAAATTAATGATCATGGATATTTCAATACTTATGCTCTTGAATGTGAATGAAAGGAAGGCACCTGAAATTTCAGCTAGCCATGGAAAGTGTAAGAAAAGGGTTGTGTAGAGCATGAGAACTTGATTGAGATATCCATGACTAAAGTTTGCACTAGTTACTAGTCAAGCAAGAGTGATAACAATTTTTATATCTATCTGTCTTTTCATTTGTCTTCTTTTGAACTTGTTATCCAATGAGAATTCATCTTGTCTTTGAATTTCAGCAAAGTATAAAAGATTATAATGCTTGCCATGAAGAGCAAAAGCATGTGAAAAACAATATGATTCGATTGTCCAACATACAATGGTTATTTGCTTTCAAAAGTAAGGGGTGATTGCTAGAGTTCTACTTATGTTGCCCTCATATGTATGAGTTTTAGATCATTAATCTTATCTTGCAATTGAATATGATGATGATACAATGCCCGTATTTATTTATCAACCATAAGTCCATTGATGCATGTAATGATCTATGTCCTTACTTACTCGAGGACGAGTAAAGGTTTAAGCTTGGGGAGTTGATACGTGCATTTTATATCATCATTTATATAACTTTTAGTATCATACTAGAATGTTATTTGCATGATTATATGATTGTTTCTACATGTTTTAGATGATTTTGGGACTTTCATACAAAGTCCCTATTTTTGGTATTTAATTTCTGGGAGGCAGAAAACCTCCTTTTTCTTGTCTTTAATGTTTCAGGAGCTACATGACCTCAAATAATAAAAGGAAAAATACTGCGTCAGTTTTTCATCGGGAGAAAGGCAGAGGGAAGAAGACCGAAGAGAGGAGATCCACGAGGGCCAAATGGGGGTGGCCCACGCGGCCCATGTACCTGGCCGCGTGGGACCAGCCCAAACTGACCTCGGGCACCTCCTCGCCTGGGGCTTTTTATCGACGCCTTCGTCTCGCCCGAAAAGTAACGCCCTAATTTTTCCAAGTCCATCCGAGGTCGCGGCGGCGGCGAAACTCCTGATCCCTTCCGAGGGGGGTCAGATCCTGCTGCTCCGGAACTCCGGAGAAGGGGGAAATCATCGTCATCGTCATCACCTCTCCTCCTTGGCGTGGGAGGAGGCCTCTACATCATCACCCCCATCAAGACCAGCACCATCACCATCATCATCACCGTGATCCACTCCGTTCCCCTCGCAGTTTGAGAGTTGCTATACCCTAGATACTTGTCTTGTGCTACTATTCATGTTTGTGATTGAGTACTTGTTATAATTTCAGATTGTGTTGTACCACTTATGCCACTGATTATGATCATGTTCGCACGTTGTGAGTAGTTCCCGTATGTTCCTGAGGGCATAGGATGAATTGGCATTGATTTATATATGACATGTGTTAGTATTTTGTCAAGAGTTTATCTTCTATGTGATTCTATGATGGTGTTGTGCGAACGTCGACTGCACAACACTTCACCTTTATGGGCTCATAGGAGAACACCGTAGTGTAATGAATTGATGGAGACTTGGGAGGACACGTAAACCTGAGACCGAGTCATGAACTTATATTATGAGGGTATTAGTATCGGGGACCTTAGAGTCTAATGCTATGGTGGGAGTTTATGTTTTAATAATTCTTGTGCAGTCATTTGCTTGGCCACATGATCCATCATAAGGGGTTGTAGTTTATTTATTTAGCTATACCTATTTATGGCTCCGTCCAAAAAAGGATTAAAACTTGACAAGATATTCAACGTGTTGTTTAATAAATCTCTATGCCTAGCATCATCCATGCCGCCCTCGGGAACGTTTGCCACATATAAGTTACACATCACTTGAGCTTGTCCTCTTGCCACATAAGAGGATTGGGCTTTCTCTCTTTGAAAGCTTTCACTTGTTACTATCTGTTATCTGTTTGCAATTATACAACTGAAAATACCAAAAACATCTGCATCTTTTATTGTTTTATTTATCAATCTTACTAACCAATACCTTCAGCTCCTCATGGGTTGACAACCTTTTCTAATTGAAAGGTACTACAATTGATCTCCTGCACTTGGGAGCCATCAAATGTTCACCCAATCTTCTTTCCAAGCCACACTTGCAATAAGCTCAACTCTAGATGACCATTTGTGTGGATCACACCTTGAATATTACTTTGGTCATCACTTTATCTTCTTCTTTCAATCTTGATACCAACACATGGTGTTCAAGCATTGCCAATGGACAAGCCCTACAAGGATATCTTAATACAAACATTAGTCCATGAGGATTGTCATTAATTACCAAAACCACGCATGGGGCAACACATGCACTTTCAAGCTCGCCCTCCCCTCCCTTGCTGGCGGCTCTCCCCTTACTCCACCATGGCGAGCACGGCGTCCGGCTCCGGCCTCGATGACCTCTCTCCCCTTCGTCCTTAGCAGGGAGTCCGGCTCTTGTTCCCGGAGGGGGGCTCCAGCAAGGCGGAGCGGCTGACGGAGACGGCGTACCGGCGGCAGGGAGCAGCGGCGAGGGGTGCGGCCTCGCTGGAGAACGAAGAGGCCACGGCCGCACGGGACGCCTTTCCTCTGGACTGCGGGTTGATTTCCCAAATGCGGAGGGGCCAAATTGTAAAAGTGGCGACGACGTACCACGGTCGTTTATGCATATTATATAGTAGAGATAGCTGAATGCCCGTGCGTTGCCACGGGGTGAAAATAATCATCACCGTGCATGGCATGTGTAACATAAAATGAACAGAAATATTAAGTCGAGCTCCCTATCAAACGCGACGCTCTAGTTCTCTCCCGTGTCACCTCCTTCTCAACATACCATCTTTTCTCCAACATCCCAATAGAATACATTCCCGGTTCCACCGCGTCGGATAGTCACCCCCACGACGTTGAGAAGGACACGATGGTCGGTGGTGTATGGTGTGCAGCGTGAGATCGAGCATCTCATTGCCCCGTGTTTCTATCATTTGTCATGGTAGCAAACTTACAAGGTGCACACTCAGTAGTTGTAGGTCTTTGCTGCTCCTAGTTGGATATGTCGTGTTGTCGCGGCTTGTCGGTGCCGATCATCGAGGATTGAGCAGATGCGGGGAGCCTTGGATGGAGCGGAGCGTGTTGGAGTTCTTTGTAGTCGCCAACGGGTGCTAAACCACAGAACGGCGGGAATTCAAGCGAGGCCCCATTGGCGGCGTAGAACCCCGAGGGTGCAAGGCCGAGTTATGACGGGGACCCAAGGGATGGCTTGGATTTCGCGAGGGCGGCGAGGCTATCCGTTGTGATGCGGGGTCTACGGAGATGAGGTGGTTGGTAAGCTCGGCGGCGTTAAGGAGGCAGGCCATGCTGACTGTATAATATCGTGATGTTTATTTACGGGTATATACATTTATTATGTCATGGGAAGGAAAAACAAGCGACAAAAAAAAACCACATCAGAATCAGTATAGTCCGGCTAATATAAAGTTCGTGCAATTAATGTTTCTTCCTTCGGCGATCGAAGTGATCGTTTTAGATTTTTTTCTTTTAACCGCGGGTCCGGCAATCTTTGTGCCGTTCATTTGTGATGTAACCAGTACGAAGACCAGTTTAATCTTTAATGAATTCGCCAAAAACAGTTTAGCGCACGTACTGCGAAGACCAGTTTAATCTTTAATGAATTCGCCAAAAACAGTTTAGCGCACGTACTGCTGTTGGCAGCCACACGGAGACAGAGAATTGAGGAATAACCATCGATCGAAAAAAACTGGCCTTTTTTGTCGCGTGTTGTGGTGTACGGGTGACCGATCGCGGTCAGTAGGATTGCTGTTTTTTTGTCAGTAGGATTGCTGTTTTTTTTTGTCGCGTGTTGTGGTGTACGGGTGACCGATCGCGGGGCTATACAAACTCGATTGAGCAATTAAGGCCCAACAGCGTTTAGCCAGCGGCCCATACAAAAATAACCTGGGCGCAACACGCATAGCGCTGACGAACTCGATACTTTTAGTACCGCCTCGACTAAGAATTCAGATGTTTGGAGCGCGCGCAAAACCAACGCACGACGTACCAACCAAAAACGGACGAAGGAAGAAACACTACTCGTATTATATAGTAGAGATTATTAGCAAGCGCAACAACCCGGCAATGCCATGCCTCCTGTTTTCCATAGCAATTTCGTTTGATGTTTATCATATCAAACATGGTCCGTTGGTTCTTTGAGATGTTATCATATCAAACATGGTCCGTTGGTTCATTGAGATGTTGCGTTCCGCATAATGTCAAACTTTTCCGATTAAAAATTGTGTGCGGTGTACGTGCGTCGATAACTCCTCCCCGTTCCCCTCCCCGTTACTGTTCAGGAGAGGCGAAAAGGGAGTTCTTCTCGTGCCCTCGCGCCGCCGACGGCCGATCTGTCGGTCCCCTCCCTCTCGGCCGCCGCTGCGGTGGCAGGAGAGTGGGGGGACCCCGGATCCGTGCCTGAGGCGTGTACATAGTAGGGTAGTGTCTCCTGGGGGCGCTGGCGAGGTGGTGGCGGCGGCGTCTTCTTGGAATAATGGTGCTGGCGCTCGGTCGCCTCCCCGACGATGCCTCTGGCGGAGTCGACGAGCTGCTGGAGGTTGGTGCTCTCTGCGTGCTCGCCGCTGCGGGGATGGCGTTCTTCGCGTTGAGATTTTGTCCCCTGTTCTTCTCTCCGTCATGGCAGGGTGGGCTCTGGCCCTGCTGTGGAGGATCTGGGGGTGGTGCGGCCTTCTTGGTCGCCTGTACATGAGCTTCAACTTGTGGTTCCCGGAGGTGCTCGTCGGCTTTTCGAGCGCTGCTCCGCCTTCTCCGGCCGGCCGTGGTGGCGAGGGGAGGAGGGCTTGGTGCAGTTTGCTCCGGTTCCTGAAGACTTTGCTTCGTCGTGGCCTGGCCTGCCGTGGTGGTGAGGAGGGCAGCTCTTGGCGTGCTTGGTTCTCGGCGACGGCTCCGGCAAGGAGGAGATCATGCTCAGTGCAGGGTTGCTGGAAGATGGGTGGATTCGGAGAGGATGCGCCATGGCCGGGCGTGTTCAAAGTGCTCGGTTTCGTCGCCTGCGGCGGACGGCTCATGCGGCTTCTACAAGAGTGGGGTGCTCTTTCTCCGGGGCGTGGTGGCGGCCTGGTAGCTTCTTCTCCGGCGACGAAGAGGATGCTTGCAGGTCTTGCGGTGGTTCAGCGTTCAAGGCTCAAGGTTCTGTGTGTTCTTGGCCTTGTTGCTGTTGTTCTGGGTGTTTTCTTCCTTGTTTCTTCAGCGTGCGTTTGTTCTTTCTTTGTATCTCTGTGTTGACCGCTCGCTGAGGAAGTTCCACTATCAAAAAAAAAAAAAAATTGTGTGCGGTGTGACATTCCCTGGTATTTCCTGAGATGTCAAGTTGCAGACTTGCAGTTGGCCATGATTGTTCAGGCAATGTTGTTGAGAAATGTCGGGGTTGAAGCCTGCACATCGGCATTTAACATGTTGCTGACTGGTCAACGGTCGATGGCTCTGAGTGCATGATTTGGTTGGGAATCAGGTTGAGTGCGACTTGTCCTTGAAGCGACAATACTGCTAGAACCTGAAACCAAAAGATGGACAATTTCAATTGGCAACTGAAGGAAGCAACTACGTAGGAAGTATGGAGTGCTTTTTAACTTTTATACACTCATGGCACCATCCTTCCTTGTCTGTGTGGTACTCCGTACTTGATTAATTAGGCAGTGGTACTAAACTAGTAATATTAACGGTGACTTGTACTGCTGCGTTTGTTGCTCCCAAGCAAAGCACCTTGAGAGATGCTAACGCCTCGAGAGAGAAAATGCTAGCCTGATACTGCTGCGCCTGCGTGCCTCTCGATGTTTTATTGTGGATCGAGGGAATAATACAACACGCTAATCTACTGTCAGGAGATGCGCAATGTCTTTTCATTGCAAGTATCGCCCCTTTCATTTCTCCGTGTATGTCCCTGCTCGAGCATATGCGCTAAAACAGCAACCCCCGAATCATCATATTGCATTATCGGCAAAGGAAAAAAGTATATGTACTGTATGAGGGTGCAATCAAACCTATATACTCCCTCCGTTCTAAATTAGATGACTTGCATTTGTCTATATGCGGATGTATCTAGATGTGTAACAAGTCTAGATACAGATGTATCTAGACAAATGGAAGTCATCTACTCCCTCCGTTTTTTAATATAAGATGTTTTAGGTGGTACACATGTTGTCTATATCCACACTAAAATGAGTGAACATATACACAAAAATGTGTCCACATACAGTTGTGTGCATGTGCATGTGGACAAAAGCTAAAACATCTTATATTAAAAAACGGAGGGAGTATTTTGGAACGGAGGGAGTATATATATTTGATGATTTTCTATTTTTCTTATAAATTTGGTCAAATGCAGGAAAATTCGACTTTAGACAAAGCTAGAACATCAGTTGACTTGGAACGGAGGAAGTAGAATATAATGTAGGATGGCCGAGCAACTGAAGATGTTAGTTACGTCATCCAATTCTTTAACCTGAGTTGGGTTACGTCATACTGTATGCTCACTGCAAAAAATATGCGTGGGTTTTTTTCCATGCACAATAGTGCCTAGGGAGGTGACGGGTCCGGAGGGAATATCTCCCTGCACGCGGCGATCATATATAAGACATGTGAGTTCAGTCCAGTTCAGTTGAGCCTCGCCATGATTCTGTCTATTGCCAAAGTCTAATCAAAAGACTCCTCGCCAATCTACCATACACACACTCAATTGGTGTACATGCAGCGATCATATGGCCACTTACTCTTGTCTTAAGTCAAACATACTTAAGTTTGACCAATTCTATGTGGAAAAAATGAATCAACAATTTACAATACCATATTAGTATCGAGATCTATAGAAATCAAAAAGATCTATAGTTTTTCTTTTCGGCACTGCCTATATGGCGACTTGGGCGATTTGCCGGCGATTGGCATGATGCCGTTCCAATCTCCCCCGATTTCTTCTCAATCCGAGTTGATTCCTCTCGTTCTCCAAATTCTTTCTTCCCTGATTCTCCTCCACATCGAATTCCCCAATTTTAGGTTCAGTTGTTCTTGGAAGTAAAACCAGATACGCAAGCCCCATCGCTTTCTGTCGCGGCGGCGATCTTGCCGGGCTACCACCAAATCGCTGCTATACTCTTCCTCCGCCGCTACTTCATCCCTTCCACTCGTCCTTGGTTGGGACGGGCAGTATCCCCTGGGCCAGTATTCTCTTGGCGATTGGGGTTCTCGCCGTCAGCCGGCCGGCCGGCCGTCGTCTGCTGTCGTGATCCGTCATCTCTGAATCACGATCTGGTGCAGAAGCTGGAGAGAGGGCAGGGGTGGCTTTGACATGGAGAGGAAAGATCTTGAGCGTTTCAAGGCACGGGCGATGGAACTCGCTCGCAAGTCAAGGGATCCAGTGAGTTGTCTGCAGCTGATGCGGACGAGAGCAGGTTCCATCTTGGGAGAAGGTGATCTGGTTCGTGGTCAGCTTGCTGCAGGGGAGGAACTTAAATCCAGTCCGTCTGCGGAAAGAAGGGCATGCTCCTCGCCGGAATTGTGTCCTCTTCCGGGGGAGGCCAATGTGGCCATCGTTGATGGAGCTGTAACTTTGACTGCTGGTACGGTAGAGGAGGCTTCCATGGCGATTGTACAGATTTTGCCGGCTAATGTTCGATCTACCATTGGCGGGCTTCCTCGTGGTGTGCCACCACTCGCATTGAAACTCATCAGTTGGAACTGTCGGGGGGTTGGCCAGCCCTCCACAGTCCAGGAGCTTGTCCGCCTAGTGCGGATACATGGGCCAAAACTGGTTTTCCTGTCGGAAACAAGACAAAAAGAGAAAAGAGTGAAGAACTTGAAATGGAGAATTGGTCTGAGGAACTGTTTTGCCGTGGATGGTAATGGCAAGGGTGGCGGCATTGCTTTGTTTTGGGATGAGTCAGTGGACGTTGAATTGCTGTCGTTTAGCAAACGACACATCGATGTCCTTGTGAAGGAGGAACAAGGGACAGTTGCATGGAGGGGTACCTTCGTGTATGGCGAACCCAAGTCACAAGACCGTCACCACATGTGGACTATGTTACGACGTATTAAATCTAGATCTGCTGCACCGTGGATGATGATGGGAGATTTTAATGAGGCTCAATGGCAGCATGAACACTTCTCTCGGGCTCGACGATCGGAGCGTCTCATGGAGGCCTTTCGTGATGTGTTGTCGCATTGTGATGTTCATGATCTGGGATACTCTGGCCTACCATGGACATATGACAACAAGCAAGTTGGAAACAGAAACGTGCGGGTTCGGCTGGACAGAGCGGTAGCATCACCTGCCTGGTCGGACATATACCCTCATAGCACTGTAAGTCATTTGACCTCTTCCAGATCGGATCACTGCCCGATTCTTCTCAAGCTTGATCAGGACACGGCTGATAGAAAAAGGCAGCACCCTAGAAGGTATGAAGCGTGCTGGGAAAGAGAAGAATCATTAGCTGATGAAATTAAAATTGCCTGGGAAGGACATAGTCAGCCAAGGGATCTCGGAGCTGTTGCTTCCAACTTATCTAGCGTGATGGATTGCCTACAAACCTGGAGTAAGAAGACTGTAGGTTCTGTCCCAACTCGTATTGAAACTTTAAGAAAGAAGCTTGAGAGGATAAATTCTGGGCATATGGGGAACTTTGAAACTGAAAAGAGAAATATTGAAAAGGAATTGGATGGATTGCTAGAACAAGAAGAACTATACTGGAGGCAACGCTCACGAATTAGTTGGCTACAAGAGGGGGACAGAAACACCAAGTTTTTTCATCGCAAAGCAACATGGAGGGCAAAGAAGAATAAAATTGAAAGACTGGTGAAATTGGATGGAAGTATGACTCAAAATAAAGATGAAATGAAAGAAATGGCTACAAATTTCTTCAAGGAGCTGTACACAGAAGATGAACATGTACATCCAGAAATTATTACTGATAATGTGCAGTCACAAATTTCGGAGGATATGAATGAAAGATTGTGTTCTGAATTTTCGGACAAGGAAATAGGTGATGCTCTCTTTCAAATTGGACCTTTAAAAGCCCCTGGTAAGGATGGTTTTCCTGCAAGATTTTTTCAGAGACATTGGGGTGTTTTTAAGGATGATATCACCCTTGCTGTGAAAGAGTTCTTTCGGACAGGGGCTATGCCCGAAGGTATAAATGACACAGTAATTGTGCTCATCCCGAAAAAGAAAAACCCTGTCTGTTTACGAGACTTTCGTCCTATAAGCCTCTGTAATGTTACTTACAAAATTGTCTCAAAATGTATGGTCAATAGATTGAGACCTCTACTGCAGGACATCATTGCTCCTAATCAGAGTGCCTTTATTCTGGGGAGATTAATTACTGATAATGCTTTAATAGCTTTTGAGTGTATCCACTCTCTCCAAAAAAGTGGTGATAGGAAAGGAAAATTTTGTGGTTACAAGCTGGATCTAGCGAAGGCATATGACAGGGTGGATTGGAATTATCTTGAAGAGATTCTGAAGAAATTGGGTTTCGCTGACCAATGGATAAATTGGGTCATGACTTGTGTTAAAACAGTCAATTATTCAGTTCGTTTTAATGGGGAGATTTTGGAGAATTTCACCCCAACTAGAGGCCTAAGACAGGGAGATCCTCTTTCACCATACCTATTTCTTTTTGTGGCAGATGGATTGTCTAAACTTCTCCAGATTGAAATCGATGCTGGTCACATAAAAGAACTAAAGGTATGCAGACATAGCCCGGGTATTTCCCACCTGCTCTTTGCTGATGATAGTCTACTATTCTTCGAAGCTAATGCAGACCAAGCCAACAAGATTAAGGATGTGCTGGGAAATTATGAACAAGCTACTGGACAACTGCTTAGTCCTGGTAAATGCTCCCTTTTGTTGGGGAACAAGTGTTCAGTGGATGATGGTACAAAGGTAGCTGAGATTCTTGATATCCAAACTGTGGGTTTTGAAGAGAAATATCTGGGGCTCCCAGTCCCTGAAGGTAGAATGAAAGATGGTAAATTCCAGCCAGTCAAAGAGAAATTAAAAAAGCGATTCTCTGACTATGCTGAAAAATACGCATCAAGTGGTGCAAAGGATACCTTGATAAAATCGGTGATCCAAGCCATCTCGACATATCCTATGAGCATTTTTAAATTCTCTGAAGGCTTCTGTGAAGATCTCATGAAGATGACAAGAGATTTTTGGTGGGGCGATGAAAAAGAAAGAAGGAAAATGCACTGGCTTAGTTGGGACAAAGTTACAAAAAGGAAAGGGCAAGGCGGAATGGGATTCAGAGATCTTCATCTGTTCAACCAAGCACTTCTTGCCAAGCAGGCCTGGAGGCTCATTGCTTTCCCAGACAGTCTTTGTGCAAAACTTCTAAAAGCCAAATATTTCCCTGCGGGGGAGTTAACTGATACTGCTTTTATTAGGAATGCGTCTCCATGCTGGCAAAGCATTTTGCATGGCCTGGAGCTGTTGAAAAAAGGAATTCTTTGGCGCATTGTTGATGGAAAGAGAGTAAGAATCTGGAGGGATAATTGGATACCGAGGGGAGACATGAAGGTTACAGCAAATCTAACAAATTCAAGAATACGAAGAGTCGATCAACTAATCAACAAAGAAGACAACTCTTGGAATGAGACAATGGTAAAAAGAATTTTTATGTCACATGATGCCGAGGAAATTCTGAAAATTCGGCTGCCAAGGTGGTCTGGAGAGGATTTCATTTCATGGACTAGAGAAAAACATGGAATGTTCACTGTTCGAAGTGCCTATAACCTAGCTCTGGACCTTCGAAACAAAACCCCACCTTCTAACTCCAATGGTACATTGGATGGTGACAGAAACCTCTGGAATACAATTTGGAAATCAAATACGCCGCCAAAAGTTAAAATATTTACTTGGAGACTTGCTACAAACAGCCTGGCTGTCCAAGTAAATAGAAGCAGAAGACTTCCTAAAGTAGTTCCTACTTGTACTATCTGTGGCAGGGAGGAAGAAACAGGTTTCCATGCCACAATGTCCTGCACAAGAGCAAAGGCGCTTAGACAGGGACTTTCTGATGTCTGGAATCTGCCAGATGATATTGAGTTAAAGTACACTGGGGAGGACTGGGTTTTAATCCTACTGGACAAATTGAACCAAGATATGAGAGATAAGATGATGTTTATCTGGTGGAGAGCATGGCATCACCGAAATAACATTATTTTTGATGATGGTAAAGCATCTGTTCAGAACTCCATAAGCTTTCTGCAGAACTATTTATCCACCTTAAAAATTATAAAGAGTGGACATGTTCCTGTTGATAGAAAGGGGAAGGGAAAAGTTAATTCTACTGAAGATACAAGCCACAAGAATATGCCTGACATTCAGGTCAGTGAAGGTTCTTGGGAAAAACCCCTGAGGGATGGATCAAGTGCAATGTTGATGCAAGTTTTGTGTCGGAAGAGAAGACTGGTGCCTGGGGTGTGGTCATCCGGGACAAAAATGGAGATGTTCTTGTATCAGCCTGGGACATCATTGCAAACTGCCAGTCTGCGGTCTTTGGAGAGGCAATTGCTTGCCTCGAAGGGTTAAAACTTGCTATTACTCATTCAAATGCTAATGTGATAGTTGAAACAGATTGTGTCTCTATTCTGGATTCTTTTAAAACTGACAGTTTGGATCGATCTGAAGTCTGTCTTATCGCAAAGGATTTCAATTTGCTGAAGCAGCCTGGCAGACAAGTGGTGATTTCAAATGTCAGTAGAAAATGGAACAAAGTTGCTCATGGGCTTTGTCAGTTCAGCCGTAGAGAGTTGTGTTCTGGTGTTTTGCAAGGTGCGGTGCCGACCTGCGTGTCGAAAGCGGCCTTGGATAATTGTATCCCTAACTCTGTTTCTTAATTAATATATACGGAAAATTCAAAAAAAAAAATACCATATTAGTATCGTGGAATGTATCATGTAATATGTTTCCATAATATATGCATCGAGTATTGTAAATATTTTTATTTTTTAAATCTGGCCAACTTAAACATGTTTGACTTAAAGAGAAGAGTAAACATCCTCTAATAATGCAATAAAAAGTTCTTATGCATCGATCGATCTAGAGGCCGGAGCTTTCCCTTTCCCCAAAAAAACGAACTTGTATATACAGATGAAACAGGTACCAACATTACATCTTCCATGAAACGGTCCGAGAACAAGTTCAGTACTCTACCTACCAACTACGATTAAAAGAGCGATCATATTATTTACAATAACCATCTCTGGACGAGGTCATCTATATTTTTTCTTTCTTTCTATGGGGGAAGTCTCACGAGATCAAGTTTTTTACACAACGGTATTCAATATTAGGTTTTAGACATGCAATTTGTTTACATACTATGGGGGGTTGAAATCTTATTTGAACCGAATTATTAATGTGTGCTCTCTCTTTCTTCTCTCCCCCTCTCTCCAAGCTCCCCTTGAGAGTCGAGTTAGATCCCCCGGCTCCTCTCCTCTTCTCCTCCGACGGCCCGGCTGAAGTGGGGAGAGGAGGGTTGCCGGGCCTCCCTTGGACATACTAGGCTAGACTTTGTGTTGCCAATATGGCAGTTTTGTCTTTGTGCTATTCTTTTTGTTTCCTGATGTGGTCACGAACGAGTAGCGTTGTGGCTCGGTGAATCTCTCTCTTGTTTGTCTCAGGGTGGAGGGTGAAGATAGGGAGCATAGGTGGAGGGCTGGAGGCAATTGCTTGACCAATAAGCTTAGCGGAGTGCATATTCGAGAAGATATGGAGTCATTGCTTCTTCCTCCCTGCTATCTTGGAGATTTCGGGGACGAGGAGGGAGGACTTGCTTTGGTTATTCCCGGACCTGGCGCTTTGCGGAAGGTCTAGCACGCACGTCTGCTTGGGCTCCGGAAGTTGCGACGACGAGCGGAATCCATCAATGTTGGCTATTTTGAGCCGATATTACCTTTGGCCATTGGAACCACTATGTATTGGGTTTTGTGTGCCATTTTGGATATAATCTTTTGCCTCGATGTGGGGTCCCTCATCGATCTCATCCCCCAAATGATTGTGTCCCTGATGGTGCTGCCGGTGCCCAGGCCTCGAGGTCTCCTAGAAGCGACGGTGAAGACGAAGGACGTGTTTTCATTTTCTGTTTTAGGGTCCTACTTGCAAAGTGTGACAATTCACTTGTATTTTCAGCTTCTTTTTTTTTACTTTGTATATTTGTATCCACCGCCTGATTAAGGATTAATGCAGTTTCCAGGCACTCCAGAGACCTTTCGCAATTAAAAAACTGAATAATTAGTCGGGACAAATTAGTTCGAACCATAGATAACACATAAAGTTTCTATGGCAAAAATATGGAAATTCTATGTACAACTCCATCAATGCCGAGTGCACCGAGGTCTTGTACATTTGAGCATTTTTCGCCTCAGTGTAAAAACAGCTGACTATTTCGGGTGTACGACGTACCACATGTTCCTTCACCTACTACTACTAGGGATACAAATGCTCCCGCTGGCATGTAGGCTCCTCATCCTTTGTTCCGTCACGCGGAGAGTATGAAAAGCACTCGTAGTTGCAGAGCCATGTAAGCCTAGAAGAGAGCCTGGTCGGTCAATCATGCGGGTCTGGGGTAGACATGCACACGTGCCATGCCAGCCCTTGACCAAAAATACTCCTGTTTGGAAAGTGATTGGTACCTTTTGGGTGATAAACGAAATAGTTTATAAGCGATGTGATAGCATTTAATATTTTTTTGCCAAAGTATGTTTGATTGTATAGAAATTATTACATAATATAAAAAACAATTTAATGTTATACGATGGAAACTATTTTTGAATATAAAAATAACGCATGTAAACCATGTAGCCTTTTATGCTTCTAGTTTTTCATGAAAAATATTGAGTATTTCTTACTATGCAAGAGAGTATTTCATGAAATAGGAAGAAATACTCCCCAGACGGTAACGAATATAGAAATCCCGAAAACAAATATTGTCGAAAACAAATACATACCGGCTACTAAGCGATGTAGAGACAGAACAAATAGCAGATATTTGCCGGAACCAAGAGACCCCTCGAATAATATAGAAAAACTCAAGCAAACCAACAAACTTGTTAAATTTCGAAAATGAAATAAAATATAAGTATACTATAGTGTGCGTAAGTTATCAGCTTTGACAAGAAATATCTACTATCGTCTCTAACCATAGTGCATCACTGAAACGGCGAACTGGGAATGATTTGAGAGGGAGATGATATGCAAGTACACATCAACACATGGCTTAAACATGGTCTCTTCAAAAAAATATTATTATTCAATTTTTGGGTTGTGCCACAACAATTTTTTTGGCCTGTTGGATTCAGAAAGCACCGTGTAGTAAAAAAGTATCTTCTTATCAGAAAAGGAACTCCAGTTTCCGTGGTCGCCGGAATAGGCCGTTTCGTCTCTGTTTCTATTTCCGCATAAAGTTTCCATTTCCGTTTTTGTTTCCGTTCCGCAAAATTCTATTTTTGTTTCCATATTTTCATTCCGTTTACTTTTTTTCCGCGGAAAATTTGGAAAGTTTCCGTTCCGTTTTCATCCGTAGAAGAGAGCATGTAGTACTCTAAATAGTTCCTAATCTTTCCATAGAACTAAATTCGTCATTTCATAGAACTATTACACTTGGAAGTTCTTTTTTCTTTGCAAAAGTGCGTGAGGTCGGAGAGAGTTTCTCAGGCTTGAGCTGAACGGTACACGAGACCCATTATTTACAGTAGTTATTATTAAGAGTATAGTACGTTTTAACTATGCATCGAGGCCCACTAAATCTAGTCATAGCACGTGAAGCACTCCTGATCCCTATGACATCCTGTGCATGCTCCCCCTGCATCTCGTGCAATTGGCAGGATTTGTGTCCTTGTTGCTTCCCACACTACCTATCTTTTCCTCCTTTCTCTTCTACGTGTCTCATGATATCATCTTCAACTTACACATTAGTTGCACCGACATCTAGGACGGAGTTTGATCTAAAAGGCAGTTTTATGCGTTTTTATACCATTCCATTAAGACGGCTTCTGTTACTAATTACATAAAATCGATAAAACAAATAGTATCGTATAAAGTAAATAATTTTTCAGAGTTGGTAATACACACCACAACCAACTGACCCGCATAAAGAACATAGCTAAATTCCAAATATTCCTCTGATTGTAGAACAATAGTTAAACTCACTCGATGCTTATTAAGATTGGAGTCACGGAACCTCAAGATTGAGAAAGTCACCGGCTCACTATCGATTGGAACACCGCATACTGAAAAGGTTAATCTGCTTCAGCAAGACATACATGGTGTCAAACCCTGGGTTTGATCCCTATGGAGATAGGAGTATAATCGTCGATGCGCAAATTGGTACACAGAATAAACATTTTTTAACTTGCTTAATTATTTTTTAATCGTGTCATGTGGCTTTGGTCGGGATTTCTAGTTGCCTGCTGCGTATGAGTAAATTCGTTCTATAAGAAATAACTTTTAATTAAAAAATGTTTTATGATTCAGGCTAGCACATAACACGGACAAGGTTGTCCAAAAGACAAAAAAAAATAGCATACATCATATAAGTTGGGAGGAGAATAACCATGTTACCGTAACAAGCCAAATTCGCCAAAAGTCTAAGAGACCTCGGGATCACCACACTTTTTGATGAGAAAAATATATCAGTAGTCTCGAAAAGGGGAAACACTCATAAATGCAGATGCTATGTTGGTGCAAGATTACAATCTTTGTGGAATGTGAAAACAAGTTATTCTTAAAGCACATAACTATACTATTTAGCTCATCACTCTTGTTTTTCACATGCACATAACTTGAATATGTACAGTTCATTCCATTATCTTTGATTGTATTTTAATAAATAGATCACATGAAGTTGGAAGTCAAAATCCGCGTCCCTTACAAATTAGTAAGATTTGTTTCAAAGGCTTTCTAAGATAATTTTTTTGCCCTGAATCAGTTACCAACTATTTTTGCTAGGTATAAAACCCAATTTATCTCTCTCGTTCTCCGCGTATAAAAAAAAAACAACTCAGTACGACAAAGAGAAGAAGCGAGGTGGCACGATGTCTTTATGATATTATTTTTCTCCCAATTTAGATACTCCCTCCGATCCATATTAATGGTCTCAACATTGTCTAGATACGGATGCATCTAGTCTAAACACTTAACTAGATACATCTGTATCTAGATAAAGTTGAGTCCATTAATATGGATCGGAGGTTGTATTAAGATAGATAGAACCTAGAAAAACTAATACGAGTAGTTGAATTGTTTTTGCTTTTTTTGTAGCGGGGGAGGAGGAAAAGGAGTAATAAGAAATAAAATGGCAAATAAAGCAATTAAGGAAGTGTAAGAGGAGAGCGTGACCCACACATAAATAGCGTCCAACCGCTCCTAAATAAAGCGTCGCGTCGCGTCCCTCTCTCCCCCTCGCCGTCGTCGAGCCGTCGACGATGACGCAGAGCGGCCACCACCACCACGCGCTCTGCTGCCTCTCCGCCGCGCCGCCGCAGCCAGACGCGCCACCCACGCCCGCGCCGGATCCCGCCGCGGCTACCGCTACGGCGGCGCCGGGGTCGGTGGCGGTGGCGGGGGTGCTGCACAAGTGGACCAACTACGGCCGCGGGTGGCGGGAGCGCTGGTTCTCGCTCCGCGAAGGCGTCCTCTCCTACTCCAAGATTCGGAGCGACGCGGGGGGCGGGGCGGCGGAAGACGGGGAGGTCAGGCTGATCGGCGGCGCGTCCGCGAGGATCGCCGGGGACCGCCGCCCGGAGAAGCCCGCCGGAGTCGTCTGCCTCAAGGTCGGTGTCTTCTCTCGTCGTCGCCTCATGGTGTCCGTGTGCGCACGCCTCGTGGCAGATTCCGTTTCCATCCTTTCGAGATTTCTCCCCCACATTTCTGATCGATCGTTTCAACCCCCTCTCTTTCTCGATGTGATTTTCTTGTTTTCTGAATTTGGCCACGCCCTGATCCCTCGATCTAGTGCTTTGTTTGGGAGATTACATTGCGTCGCTGGATCACATATTCAGATTCCCGAAGGTTTATTTATTTTAATCCGCCCAGAGTCCTTGCATCGGCGGACGCGCGTTCTTCTTGTTTATGATGAAAAAAAATGGTTGGTGGGAGAGCGCGTCGCATTGCTGGATCGAAGTGACGTGATATTCCTTGTCATTTTGCCATCGGTGCATCGTCGTACCAAACTATTCATATGCTGGTGTCCTTTTTCTTCGGAGTGCCATTTATTTTATTTCCCATGTTTTTTCTCATCGGAGCACAAAATGATCTGCGAGATCAAAATGCTTCAAGTTCATTGTGTTTGTAGGCAAGTCTTATTTTATTTTTAGGGAGTGTCTGTAGGCAAGTCTGTAAACTGGTCTATTGTTTGTTCATGATTTTAATCGACATTTCAAGTTTTAAATGCTTATTATGAACAGGTTGAATTAAAATTAATCAATCACGGAATTATCTTTTCTGTGGTCCAATGCCACACGCAAGCTCTTGTCCAGATTTAGCTCTATCTAGCTTAGCCAGAAATGAACAAAAAGGCTTGCTATTTTTTTCTCTCCCTGGCATGCAATCTCCATTCTTCTCCCCCCGAAAAAGAGGCCACACCTTTCTCTATCATGCAGTCAAACACATCTTTGCACCTGAAGCCCTGTACTTTCCATAGTTTGGTCAAACTTCCAAGGTTTCTTGCAATTTCCGGGAAAGATCGATGAAGTTTATCCGCTAGTCGCTATCTCATTACTGTGCACATTCTTTTAACCAAAAGAAAACACACTTTCTTGGTATTATTGGCCCAATTAGGACATGATTAATCTTTAGCAAGGCGTTTAAGTTGAACAATCTGAGGAAGAGATGTGGCTACAGAATATGCTCAAATAAATTCACGTTGCGAGTTTGCATTATTGATTTGTACGGCTCCTGAGGTTGCTTTTCCACAAGCCTTTTACTAGCTGCTGCGCCCGCAAGTACTAGCACAATACAATTGGGCATGGGTCCCAGGAATTAAGGATGTACAGTTGAATCAAGTGGTCACATAGAGAGGAAGAGGGACTGAAAACGGGGGGACCTGTGAGTTGGATTGAGTCAGGGGGGCCTCGTGGATCTTCAGGAACTACATATGTCGATTGCTTGAGGTAGAGAGGTTCTTCCATTTCTCGATCCCCCCCTCCTCCCTCTCACCCCATCTTCTGTTGGCCTGTGAGATGCTCCTTTTGCTTGCCTTTACCCTTTAATTGAAGCTGAAGGATGCCGGGGAATTGAGTTGGGTGATTTCTCTTGAAATACCAATCCATTTTCTTGTTTCTGTTTTTGTCTTTCCTTTGTTTGTCTCTTGTCTGTTAATACTGAATAAACACGGAAGCACCATCTACTAGTAGTGCAGTGGATTCTAGTCTTGGCACCTGCTCTATTTTTTGCCCGATGAATATCGTTAGTGGTGCTAATCTGTTCTTATGTTTCTAGGTGTCAGCATTTCGGGAGAGCAAGTCCGACGACAGGAGATTCTACATATTTTCTCCCACAAAGACACTTCATCTGAAGACGGATTCGAAAGATGACCGTGTCGCTTGGATCGAGGCCTTGATCTTGGCGAGGAGTGTTTATTCGCTCAGGTCATTCAGTGGAAGAATATCTTTTGTGCAGAGTGATGTTTCAGTATCAACCGCAAGGCTGAGAAATCGGATGCGTCAGGAAGGTTTAAACGAGAGTTTTATACAGGACTGCGAACAGATTATGCTTTCAGAGTTTTCAAGCTACCGAAAGCATCTGAAGCTACGCTATGAGGATCATCTAAGCTTGTTTGGATCCAGTAGACACCATTTTGAGGTAAGAACGAACACATACGTTAATTAGTAGTGTACATTTTCCTTGGGGCCAATGCAAAATTCTAACCCAATATGCTTATACAATATTTGTAGATCTGCTTGTGCCTGAAACTAAATAGTAGAACTACATCATATGCATATTCTGCTTATCAGTAGACATGATATGGAACCTGTTATTTAAGTTTGCAAAGGTTACTCTCCTTGAAAGGTTACTCTGCTCTTTTTTCCTGCAGGAATTTTACATACTGTATTACACGCATATTTGTGCAGGAAGGTAAAGATGGAAATATAATACAGGGGGCGTTGACAAGAAATGAATTTTCTAGTTCTCGACATGGAAATTTCAGTGGTATGATTTCATACCCATACTAAGTAAATTAATGCACTATGTTTGCTGTGTGCATCTACTTCAGCGGTGCTTGCATCCTTCTTTTCCACCGTCTCTGTTGGATGCTCTTTAGTCTTCCCATTCGTTTTATATGAGTAATTATAGCTGCATGCTTCTGTTTAACTGCTGCTGGAGTCCTTTTCATGGATGCTTTATAATCTCTATATTTAGCTGTCTAGGTAATTTAGGAGTGCTACCTTATTTCCTAAGAAAGGAAATAAACTATTGCAAGTTTACTAGCTGGTCTATAATTTGTATTCCTGAGTTGCCTCTTGCTGTTGCATAGCTTTTTTTTAATGTTACAATGGTCTTTTTCTTGGTCAGAATACAGCACAACAGAATCTGATGAATTTGAGAAGCAAGATGGCGGTGACTTGACTTGTGAAGAAGAGTCCTTCTTTGATGCTGCAGACTACTTCACTGAATCGAATAGCAGACCTTTGACAATGTCAAGCTCTACAGATTGTGATGTACACAGTGCTACTAACATAGATAACTCAGGTGGCCAGGAAATTGTGGATATCCAAATACAAGATTCGGACAACATGCTACCTCAAATCAAACGACGGAGTAAATTACCAGAACCTAATGAGAAAGAGAAAGGAATCAGCCTTTGGTCCATTATTAAAGATAGTGTTGGCAAGGATTTGACACGAGTATGCCTTCCAGTTTACTTTAATGAACCACTGTCATCCCTCCAGAAGTGCTTTGAAGATTTAGAATATTCCTACCTTTTGGATCAGGCCTACGAATATGGAAAAGTGGTAAAGATCATTTCTATGTTTTTTTATTTTGCATCTCTAGGATATTTACTGTTTTATGATGAGAGTCTTCAGATCAGTAAAAATAGTCACCAGTTCGTTCTCTTGTTTGTGACCACATCCGTGTTTAACCTCAATGCCAATGTTCTAATGTGTTTGTCAAGAAGACTAAAACAGTAAGTGTTGACTGTTGAGGTTGATTGTATTCTGTCACAAAAAATGAACTCCAATATACCGTGTGATTCTTGCCTAAGCGGTTACTCTTTTAACAAATGGGGCAGTTTATCTGCTAAAAAAAACCGGTGGGTATGTGTCTGTACAGTATTGTATGGTGTTGTCTGCTAGTTTTCTTCTGATATGATAATCTCCACTGTGAGTTTGGTAAGTGTTATAACAAGTCTTACTCACATATCTGTTGAATGAAATTTAGGGGAACAGCCTCATGAGAATTCTGAAAGTAGCTGCTTTTGCTGTCTCTGGCTATGCTTCATCTGTCGCGAGGCCTTGCAAACCGTTCAATCCGTTGTTAGGAGAGACCTATGAAGCTGATTTTCCTGATAGAAGAATCCGCTTTTTTGCCGAAAAGGTCAGTTACTATTCTTTCTTCTACTTCCTTATGCGAAAAAACTGTGTGTGAGTATAAGTAGAAAAAAGCATAGGCAAGAGCTCTTTAGGAAGAAAAGGAAGACATTTCTGTTTACTCCATCCGTATATTGAAAAGCTATTGGAGTATATTCTGTCCAAAACGATGCAATTTCTGCTATATAATACATTATGCACCTTTGGTTAACTTGGAATTGAACATTGAATACTGTTGAACTGTGCTTGTGAGGCTTTTAATTGCAACATGGTGCTGTTCATCATTTACATGGATAGGTTAGTCATCATCCCATGCTGATTGCCTGCCACTCTGAAGGCAAGGGTTGGAAATTCTGGGGCGACAGCAATCTAAAATCCAAGTTCTGGGGGCAGTCAATTCAAGTTGATCCAGTTGGCGTCTTGACACTGGAATTTGATGATGGTGAAATTTTCCAATGGAGTAAGGTTGGTGGCATCATAAGATGGGACACATTCCCAGAATTGGCCCATATGTTCTTCAAACTGAATAATGTCTGCCTTTTCAGGTAACAACAACTATTAATAACCTCATCCTTGGGAAGCTGTACTGCAACCATCATGGAACCATGCACATAAAAGGGAATCGACAGTATTCATGTAAACTCAAGTTCAAAGAGCCATCACTGCTTGACCGCAATCCTCACCTAGTATGTGTGGCTTATCTTCCTTTTCTTCTTTCTGGTTTATCTATACATCACAAATTTTAGCTTGAGAAACGCGGATAGAACCATGTTTTCCTCTGATTACAGTGCCTTCTGAGTTTCTGACCGATCTGTGTTGCTCATTACTTGGTCTAGTGTAGCATATTATACTTGCTGTGTTACTCATTACTTGGTCTAGTGTAGCATATTATACTTGGACCATGAAGCGTACACATGGATAGTTGGTTAATTCATATTTTCATGGATTAGACGGGCAAAGCACGTTCTGTATCATTTATCTAAGACGAATAGATAGTATCTAGTGCGAACTACTATTCCAATGCAAGGTTGCAAACCCCTGCCCTGAACTGTTGAATTAGTTAGGGTACAATTATTACTTGATGAAACATGTGTAGATCCGATGAAACTTCTTCATTCTTGTGCTGATCGGGTTTAGCCTGTTTAGCCTCAGTGCTGCAGCTTTCCCCTGTTTGAATTTGTAAATGCATGACTGTTTCTGGTTGATCTCTGTTCATTCCTTCCATACACCTTCATTTCCACAGGTACAAGGTTTTGTAGAGGACAACGATGGAAAGAAGGCTTCCTTTTTAATAGGAAAATGGGACGAAAGTATGTATTGTAGTAATTTAGATA
Organism: Poa pratensis; assembly: GCA_947311845.1. NCBI lineage: Eukaryota > Viridiplantae > Streptophyta > Magnoliopsida > Poales > Poaceae > Poa > Poa pratensis. The sequence continues at coordinate 77,819,491 of CAMZMU010000085.1, forward strand.
CTTCCAAGGTCAAGGTGCCGATCAATTGCAGGGTGCCTCCGTACTTTGGGAAAGGAACAAACCTTCTCCCAACCCAACTCGGTACAATCTATCTTCTTTTGCGATCACATTGAATGAGCTGACCCCAGAGCTTCAGGTATTGGTGTGGTTGTAATATCTGTGTATAAACACTACGCAATTCATAACTTTCTACAAGACCTAAATGATCGTAATTGTTTGACCATGGTGAAGGAGAAACTTCCTCCTACTGATTCACGGCTTAGGCCAGACCAGCGGCATTTAGAGAATGGTGAATATGAGAAGGCAAACACAGAGAAGTTGAGGTTGGAACGGCGGCAAAGAATGGTATGATCTCTTCCTCTCTCTTGCTCGCTGTCTGTCTGAGAAAGTTGGTTTGGGTATAAACCACTTGCCACGCAGTTTCATTATATCTATTGCATCGCAGTCGACTAAACTTCAAGACAATGGTTGGAAGCCTCGATGGTTCGAGCAGGACGCTGAAGATGGGACATACCATTACAAAGGTGGGTACTGGGAAGCAAGGACCAAGGACGCTGGGATGGATGCCTCGACATATTCGGGGAGTTCTCAGAAACATGAACGACAAGCCCTTGCAGCAACAAACGGCTCAACCGCCCCAGCGGTAATGCGCCCCGAAGCATCTTATAGGGGAGGAATGCAATGGAGGAGTATAGAGGCATCGAAGAAGAAGGCCTTGCTGTCTTGAATGGTAGATATGGATGGATGGCTATGGTCACCGGCTCTTTAGTTCCTGAATAAAATTTAACAATTCTTTCGTTCGTTTGTGTTGGATGCTTATTCTTCAGTAGCTTTCCTTCTCTTATCTAGATATTTCATAGATTGTAGCCGAGCGAGCATCATCTTAGAAAGAAAATAGAGGGTAAATTTACAAAAAAAAAATATACCATGAATGGACATACAATGGCATAAACACAACAAAGAAAATCCCTTTCTTTGCCTTCCTGAATTTTTCATTGCATACTTTGTTCATAAACAATACTATTTTAATGACCATATGAAAATACTGCTATATACTTGAATAAAGGAGACAATAGTGCTAGTTAAATTAATTATCAGGATTCAGGAGCAGGGAACCATTTTCCTATATGATATTCATGTGTTAGTTGTTATATATAAGTATATGAACTGATGGTCGAAGTTTTTCCTTTGAGAAACACCCGCGACGCGCGCACACACCGCCTGCTTAGTAAAAGTTTGTTACTGTGGGAGCTATGTTTTGGCACCTTGACGTGAGCCTGTCATAAAATGATCCAGCAAAATTTTAAACTTTCAAAGAAAAATAGAAATGATAGCTTTGTGACATCGTTGTACTTGCGATGTTTTGTGTGTATTCTGCATTTTAATGGCAAGTGTGGAAATTCCAGAGAGCTAATATGAGAATTCTGTTTGCCGAATCATTTTTTACTATTTTACCGTTTGACTTATGAACTTTTTGTGAGTTTGTGGCTATTATTTACAACAGAGTATAAAATAAATTCAGGTGGAACCGCCCAACAACTACAAAACAATGTCTTATAAAACATTGTTAAATATATCCTTCAACGACCACTAACCTAAATCTTACCTCCCTCGTTCGCAAATAAGTGACGAATTGGACACTAGCACTATCTTCAAGCTGTGACATTGATTAATAAATTGCATTGCATTAGATGAATAATGCCCAACAGAATTATCACATTCTATAAATACGTTATGAGAACATTTTACATACTTCCTTTTTTTAGTTTGCACTCTAAATGTTCAAAACGGCATCGGCAATCAAACTTCTCAAAATTTCGAACAAGGTATGTCGGAAACATCACTTATTTGTTAACTCGACAGAGAATATTGGCTAGCCTTTGTGCAGTTAGAGACTCTAATTAGGGCATGTTTGCTTTGAGGGATCACTCATAATTGGTCGCATGCTCTACTTCTTTGTTTTATTATGCGTATGAAGGATGTGTTGGTGAATGTTGATGGACCAACCCATTCCATTTTTCAAACCAAACAGGGTAGCTAAGATTACAATAGTCAATTCAGCATTTCGGATCCTAGAACAGAACAACATTTGCCTCACATTCTTGATTAATTATTTGGTGCTTTGTGGTGAGATTTCTGAAAAAATAAGAAACAAAAAACACTCTCATGTATACTGTATTCGAAGCATGCACAGGGCTTGCCATCTGCGAATAATTAGAACAATCGCATAAATACGTACTTCCTGACAGACGAAAGATGCTTCTGCTCATGATTTAACCAACTTCCCAATCAAGTTAGCTAATTGAGCTTATATATTCACATATCATGGCAGTGCATCCTTCAAGCTCCTGGCATACACTTCCAGCCTTTTTAACCCTTCTTCTGGAGAAGCCGCTTCACCCAACTGCTTCACCATTGCACTGCCAATAATCACTCCGTCTGCACCCCACTCTGCGATCTGCGCTCATTTACAATTGGTACACAACAATGTTAACTCATGGCATAACAATACTAACTTATGGTGAACCATCCATATGGCAGTAATAGCTAGGTTATTTACCTGCTTAACATGGTCAGGGGTCGATATTCCAAAGCCAACAGCCACTGCCTTGTTAGTGACCTGCAAGCAATGTCGGAAAAATGTTAAGGTATAAGACATCAACTGTAATCACCATTTAATTTATTCG